>CM021105.1:169687361-169963004 GCA_007115665.2 Sequoiadendron giganteum
GATCTGTATCCCTCAAGAATGCCAAAAATCTACATAAATGAATTTGGTACATTCCTTTCCCCTCCTTTCTTCTCAAATAAACTCATTTGCCTCGGAAGAGTGTCATTACTTATGCCAATATTTTCTTAGCGATACAAAGTACTCTTGAAAAGACAAAGCTCATTAAGTTATCAAGCATTAGCACATTAATCCATGTCCTTTCACTTACGAAAGTTGGTTGACATTGATGATGGCCAAGGACACATGTCAAAAATCAACCTATATGGGCATTTACTCTCAACGCCCAAACATTAATTCTCAAACCTTATGACAAATTTTTCATACATAATCTATTCTCTGTTCACTAGTTGCCATGATATTTTCACATTACCGCCTGACGAAAAATAGAACCTCTATTGTTTATCCATTCTAGCTCCTCTTTTCTATTAATAACTATGCCACCTCAAGGTTATATTCATTCAAAAAAGGAAAACTTTTGAGTTTAGTTATCTTCTTTCTATCCACAATATTTCCTTTTTCTCTATTGCTCTAGCCATGTCTGTTGGTCTAGGTACTCCTATTCATCTCCTCCTACGAATTCCACAATATGCATTCACTGGGGAGATTATGGGTGAGAGAATTAAGTACCTGGTAAAGGGGTGTGATTGCTTGGGGGTAATTTCCTTTTGGTGGGTTGTTGGCATGGACTTCATTAAAGACAAGAATTGAATGCAAACCAATTACAATGTCTTGTCCCACTTCATGGCTTTTCTTCTAGACTTGAATGTCACCAAAACTAAGATAGTTGACTTGTGTCACCATCTATTCCACATATCTTTGTTGGAAGAGCTCGATGAAATAGTGCAAGTATTTGTCCCTAGAATTGGCATTCCCAGAGTGATGGACCTTCGTAGGTTCGCCAAAGATGGCATGGACATGCCTTGGCTTCCCTTTCTCAACGAATTTTGCACCATGGACCTGAATGGCCACCATGCCTTGTCTCTACCTACTACTACCTATCTGCTTCATGAGTATGGCATTGATGAAGCTCCTACATAGTATGACTTCAAGAAATAGTTTGAGCTTGTCATTTTCGACCGTATAGAATAAGGTTGGTGTTCGTTAATAGTGTTCCTACTACATGTGAGTGAAGAAGAAGAAAAAATAAAAATATAAGTGATTATTGGAAACAAGCCCCTATAATGATGGTTGAAGGCCCTCCTTTTGAGTTTTTTGAAAAAATGCCTCTATTTTGTCTTTCTTTTTGTATTTTGGTCGAATACCCTTTTTTTGGGTTTTGCTCGAAAGAGCCTTTCTACTAAAATCTAAGCCTCGAGCTACCACCATACTCTAAATTTGATAAAGAAATAAATATATATATATATATATATATATATATATATATAATATATATTTTTGAGCTTCTTATTCTTCCTCGCTTATTGAAGAGTATTGGAGGTATCCCATCCTTATCAAGAGTCTTCCCCGATGTGACAACATTCTTTTTGCCCCTCATTTTAGTCCCCGTCATGATGGGAACCAATAATTTTAAAATAAATCACACAAATGAGATTTAAATTCTTCAAAAAAATTAGTATAATGTACTAAGATCAAAATACCTCCCACGTAGAAAAATCTCCAAGAAATAAGTAGATTTTCAGCCTTGAGAGTGATATTTGTGGAAACACTAATTTTTAAATAACTCTCTTATTTGTGATTCAATTTCTCCAAATTGTGGACTATTGATTTCTATTGTATGCCTCCCAAAACCTATTAAAAATAAAGCTCCAAGTCAAGATTATTGGAGAGATATGTGGATTCCAAATATATTGTATAGAAACCCTAATTCTGCAATAATTCGCTCAATTCTACTCCAATTCCTCTAAAATATGGAGTGTATCTTTTTTAATTTTTTCTTCAATAAACCTTTAAAAATAAAAAATAAAATGCAATAAAATTTGAAAGATATACTCTTCCCAAAATTTACTTCAATATTGAGATAAAACCTTGCCTCTACGGCGCCAAGTGTTGGCAAATGGCTAGGGAGCTTGCTGGCATACAAATTGAAAGTGTTGTCATTGATGGAAACCCATTTCATGCAACTTAAGTCTTGAATCCGAATGTTCAATTTTTGTTCCTATTGGAAGAACACGAGACATCTGGTTATAGGCATAAAAGTTAATCTAAACACCTTACAAGACATAAAATTTGGGTTGTGGATCTCGAAGGAAGGTTTTTTTATGCTTGCAATATCTTGGTTTTGATGTGCACTCACTGGTACATGATCTAGAATATAGTGTGCACTAATTTTTGATTATCTATGCTAGAAGGCTGACCCGACAAGGATAGTAATTGCAGATGTATAAGATATAATTAACTATAAGTCTTTGTGCTCAATCAAGTGTTATTTGGGTCATCTCTTTGTCTTAATGAACTTTGGAGGATGCACATAAAGATTTAGTGGTAGATTTGGCTAACAGGAATAAAGTAACTTAATACTTTATAAAGTCGACTAATGGATGAATAAATCATTGATTGCGGATATATATAAGAGATTGGTTTTATCATTTATAAGGTGGTGAATACAAGTGTGTGTGTAGAAGTGCAAATGTGAGATTCAATAGTGCAATAGTGTGAATTTGATCATAAGTGATGTGAAGAGAAGAATAGAGTAGAACAAAGAAGAGTAAAGTGTAGAAGTAGAAATCAGATCCAAAACCCAATCTATGATCCTCACCAGAATTGTAACTTGGCATAAATAGATGCTACTATCTTAGTTCACCTTTCAGATGGTCTTAATCTTAATTTTGTAAGGCAGTGAGCCTTTGTCTTGAGCAGTGAGCTCTAGGCAGTGTGCCTGAATGCAAGTGCATTCCCTTTGTAATCCATTATGTTTTGAGTACTCAAATTGTGGATTAACCTCCATCGTGGTTTTTCCCCTAATAGGGTTTACATGCAAAAATCTATGTATTATGGTATTGTGAAAGTTTACTTTGAATGCATACATCTTTCTTTAATTGCAACTTTGAAATGGTTTCAAGTTTTAGATAGATGAAGTTAAAAATATGTAGAGCACTAATTCACCCCCTCCTCTCTCTCAGTGTCCCCTTGAGTCCAACAATTGGTATGAGAGATAGTTCCTCTGAAGAATTTTTATAGCTTGAGGTGGATCTTGGAATGTTATGGACTCTAATAGTCATCAACAACAAGTTTTGGTGGAACTTGATGATCTTGATCAATCTAAAGAAAAAGTTTAAGAACTAAAAGAAAATCTTAGAGATGCTAATAAATTCATCCAATCATTGAAGGATCAAATATTTAAATCCAAGGTGAAAAGGAAGGATCTTTGTGATTAGATACAACAAAAGGAGAACTAAAATATGGATGATACTCACTTGAATCAAACCTTGAAGGAAATAACTGAAGAATTTGAAAAGCTTTCCAGAGATAATAGAAACCTAAAACATGAGATGGAATCTATGATGGTGAAGATGACTAAAGAAATTAAAGAAAGGAAGAGAAATGACAAAAAATATTGCTCAAACCTTGAAAGAGAAATATGATGAATGCAACCGAATAAAAAGTGAATTCACTCAGCTGGAAAGTGAACTTCAAAGAACCAAAAAAAATAGAGAAGAACTTGGTAAGAAAATTTTTACTCTTAGAAATGATCTTGTCATTACAAATGAATACAGAGAAAAATTTAAGATCAGTTCAGTAAAACTTGATGATCTAACTCAAGGATAAAAGAGTGGAAATGATAAGAGAGGTCTTGGATATCGAAAAGGAGAAATTTCCATATCAGGACAAAATAATTGTAGATAGAACAAGAATGGAAGATATCCGGTAAGACAACCTAATGCACAAAATTTTATTGAGTATTGTTTTTCCTGTAATAAGTTTGGTTATATGATTACTCAGTGTAGAAGTAATATGAATTCAAAAGTATCATCATTTTCTGGTTAGTGTTTTAATTGCAAACAAATTGGTCATAAATGAATTGAGTGCAAAAATGTGTCAAGTTACTTTGTTGCTAGAAGAAATGTTGAATTCTATACATGTGGGAAACTTGGGAATATTTCTAATCAATGCAGATCTAGAAGAAGTCTTTGGAATGATCTGTCAAGAAAAGAAAGCATTTTGTGTTACAACTGTAACAAGTATGGTCATATTGCAAGATTCTATTGAAACAAAAATGTAAACATAAGAGGTTAGGTATACAGAGGTAGAAATACAGAGAAAAATGATCAAGGGAAAGAAAAGGTAACTATAGATGAAATCAAAGATCAGATGAAGAATACATGGGTAAGGAAAAATGATTATGATACTGGAAATAGTTTCGTACCTGAACCTGCCTTTGGTAACTCTTCTAGCAATTGATTTCAAGCCACTGACCTAGGGGAAGCCTTTCAAGAAATCCCTTCCTACCCTAACTATGGAAGGTACCAAAACACAAAATATAGTCTAGAAGTTATATTTTAGGTGTAAAAAATTTTTGATGTACTTTTGGAAAAGGGGCTCAGAAAATTCATAGGTCCATAGAGGATTTTTCTATAGCCGTTTGGGAAAATAGAGTCTCCAAAACACTTAGTGCAAATGATTTTATTGAACATATGCAAGCTATAAAATTCAAGTCAGAACCATCATTTGTCACTTTCCATTGAATAAGATAAGAAGGAGAGCACTCAATAGGAAAATTATGAAGCAGTAAAATTGATTCATCAACAAATCTTAAAATCTATCAAGTATTTCAAACCACTCTCGAATTATTTATACAATTTAGTGTGTGGTTGTGAACCCTCAATGAGAAAATAAAAAATGGAACAAATCAAATCCTTGATCACTCTAGATGAATATAATAGTGAGAAGATTAGATCTATGGGTAATATGTTACTCCCTGAAATATTAAAACAATTGAGCGAAGCTAAGCATGGAAATTTTGATATCTGGAGTGAGTCTCCATAATTTGAGAACGGAGGATTCATGAAATTCATATTGAGTAGATTATATGATGATGTTTTAACTTTGGATAAACCTTAAATCATTTAAAAAGAGGCAATCAAGAACTTAACTAGATTTTTCAAAGTCAGAGATATTCCTAGGAAGAAATCTATCCAAAACAAAGAGGTCCAAACCCTAACTAGAATAATCAGAGATCAAAGAGCTCTGATGATTGCTATAATCAAGAATCCTATTATGAAGTAAATTGGACATAGAATAACATAAAAAATCTTCTACAAAAATTGAGAAGGAGCTACATTGGTTGGCGTAGTGTACATTGCTCACAAAATGATAATTGAAGACCGGGACTTTGACCTATGTGGGTTGTTAAAGGATTACCTCATGGAGAATGTTCAACTAACAAAGGAATCAAGCTATCCATTTAGGTTTGGTAGTTTAATTATATGTCTGGTAATGTATTTCTTGAATTGCTTGCCAAAAATCAACAATTTAGTATGGAAATCAAACAAACCGATATGTAATTAGATATACTCTTATTCTAAGAGCTTGGCTAATTGGGATTTCAAATTTTAAAATTCGTTAAGAATGTGCTTGAAAATTTTGGATCAGTCCAAATTTCCCCTCTGATAAGATCAATTGAAGCTGGTTCCTCTTTCGGTAGCATTGATAAAGGATAGAAAAGAGAAAAGGAAATTACTAAATACAACCCTCTAGAAAGAAAAGCTCCCAGAATTGAGGGAAAAGGAAAAGAAAAAGAAATTGTAGACATTTAGGATGAAGAATCTGATGAAGAAAATGAGAATCCACTAAAAAATGAATCTAGACTAGAAAAATATAGTGAGGAAGAAGAAGATCCGACAAGAGAAAAACTACAACAGCTTATTCAAGGTATAGGTGGCATGTAGAAAATTGTGAAGTTATGATCAGTCAAACTATCATACGATTAGGACTTGATTCTGGAAGTTTAAAATTCTCATGTTGAGCACTATAAGATAAGATTGGAAAGTCTCAAGGACATTATACCTGAAGAGATGATTGAGTGCAACAAAGAATCAATGGGCTTATAGGACAAAGGCAAAGAAGAAGGTGAAGTTGTCTCTCACCTGAATGAATAATTCAGACTATCCATTTCCAAGATGAAGAATAAAATGAATGACCTAAGGAAATGCATAAGTTCAACCACTAGCATCTACAATTATTGCATCTATTGGCCCGATGCAATCAATAATTACAAAGAGAAGTTGGATCAGATTGAAACCAAATTGAATGACATTGGAAAAAGATTTCGCATATCTCAGGATCCAGATGGCATCATTAGGAAAAGAATCTAGGAGCTTCAGTCAGAACACACAAAAATTCAACTCTCCAAGAATGTTCTTGCAGATAATTTTAGGAAGGTAAAGGATCTAATTGAATACAAGTTGTAGCAGATGGTGGAAAAATTTAAGAATGGTGAGAAATTGGGAAAAGCAATTACAATTTATGAATCTCTGCTTGATATTATTCACAAGACATCCAAGAAAAATAGCTTGATCATTATTATTGCAATTAAAATAGATGGTTGGAAGAATTTCCTTCTAGAAGTGAAGAAAAACCATAAGATAATCTTCTAAGGATAGCAATTAATTATCTTCAAGTTTTTGAGATTTTGATCAAAGGAGGAGAACCGTAGGAATATATGTGTCAAATTTTTTAAGCTTTGAGGATTTTGAACACGTTTTTTGTCATTTGGCATCGACATATAAGCGATCTATCACTATTCTTTCATTGTTAACTTTTTTTCTTTATGGCATATGGAATCCATGCTTTGTCATTGATGTCAAACGGGGAGAGAATGAAGTGAAAAATGTCTCATAGAAGGAGAAAAGAAAACATAATAAGATGAGAGAAGGCCTTATAAATCTCAGGGGGAGAAAGTACAATAAAACATTTGGCAAGTGTACTTATAATGCTTCTAACACTTAGTAATTTTTCACTAAGTGTTACCATCAATGCCAAATAGGTAGATTGTTGGCATATGACTTGTAAGTGTTGTCATTGATGGCAACCCAAGTCATGCAACTTAAGTCTTGCATCCCAATGTGCAATTTTGGTTCCTATCAACAGAACACATGACATCTAGTTATAGGCATAAAATTTGATCTAAACACCTTATTGGATAGATAGGTTGGGTTGTGGATCTCTAAGGAAGGTTTGTTGATGCTTGTAGTATTTTGGTTTTGATGTGCACTCACAAGTACATGATCTAGAAGATCTAGTGCATGAATTTATTGATTATCTATGCTAGAAGGCTGAC
Source organism: Sequoiadendron giganteum (assembly GCA_007115665.2). Classification (NCBI taxonomy): domain Eukaryota; kingdom Viridiplantae; phylum Streptophyta; class Pinopsida; order Cupressales; family Cupressaceae; genus Sequoiadendron; species Sequoiadendron giganteum. The sequence continues at coordinate 169,694,599 of CM021105.1, forward strand.
CCGATAAGGATAGTAATTACAGATGTATAAAATATAATTAACTATAAGTCTTCATTCTCAATCAAGTGTTATTAGGGTCCTCTCTTTCTCTTAATTGACTTTGGAGGATGCACATAAATATTTAGTGGTGGATTTGGCCAACAAGAATAAAGTAACTTAATAATTTATAAATCTGATTGATGAATGAATAAATATTTAATTATGGATATATATAAGAGATTGGTTTTATCATTTATAAGGTGGAAAATACAAGTGTGTATGTAGAAGTGTGAATTGTGAGATTCAACAATGTAGTAGTGCTAATTTGATCATAAGTGATGTGAAGAGAAAAAAAGAGCAGAACAGAGCAGAGTAAAGTGTAGAATCAGAAAGAAGATCCAGAACCGAATCTATGACCTTCACGGCAACTGTAACTTGGCATAAATAGATGCTACTATCTCAGTTCACCTTTTAGATGGTCTTAATATGAACTATGTAAGGAAGTGATCATTTCCCTTGAGTAGTGAGCTCTATGCAGTGTGCCTGAATGTAAGTGTATTCCTTTGTAAATAATTATATTTTGAGTACTCAAATTATGGATTAAACTCTACCATGGTTTTCCCCTAATAGGGTTTCCACGCAAAAATATATGTTATTTTATTGTGAATGTTTACTTTGAATGCTTACATATTTAATTAATGCAATGTTGAAATTGTTTTGAGTTTTAGATAGATGGATTTGAAAATTTGTTGAACACTGGTTCAGCCCCCCTCTCAGTGTTCCCTTGAGTTCAACACCAAGATCATGCTCTGATACCACTTGTAATGAAATAAATTGCACAATAAGAATATAATATGAAATATGCTAAAAATACTTGATAATAATATGCCACTTCGAGGGGGCAACCTCCTAATCCACTTTGAGGGAAATACCTCCAATATTCTTCAATAATAACACAATAATCAACATGATGATCAACATGATGATCAAATAAGACTCACAACCTCCTATATATACCTATTTATGCCTAGGATGTCACCTAGGCCAACTTAGATAACCCTATATAATCCTTAGGCCGACCTAACTAACTAAATAACAATATAATAATGATAATATGACTTAATTTAGAGTTAAGGTAGCCACAAGATAACTAATCATAACCCGATACACACTATAGGGTAAGGACATAACAAATCATCTAGGTAAATTAGAATGATTGAATTGATCAATCCTGCAAAAGTGATGTCCATTGCCCATTGGAAAGTCGCACAGAATTTGAGAGTTTAAAGGGAATCTTTGCATATGCGAGTATAACCCACTTGGTGGTAAATGTCATATTGTGTTGGTCGCTCTCATTAACTAGTACTTGATTGTACCCTAAGAATATGTTGAGTAATGATAACATCTTTGATCCTGCCACTATCTACAAGAGCTCCTCCATGGATGGAAAATGATAATGATCTTTTAGCGAGGCCTTATTCAGGTATCAAAAATTCACACAAAACTTGATATCACCATTTTTATTTTGAACCAGTACCAGATTAGACACCCAAGTTGAGTGTTTGATTGGATAAATGATTCATGTCTCAATCAGTTTAGTGAGATCTTGTGCCATCAGTTCTTCAACCTTCAGATTGAAATGCCTTTTCTTATGTCAAATAGGCTTTGACCACTCCACCAAGTCAATGGTATGTTGAATTATAACATGGTCGTATATTTTGAGGTCATCATAGGTCCATGCTATAACTCCTTCATACTTAGAGCATAAAATCTTTAGCCTATATTTTTCTTCCCATTGTACATTCCTTCCGACTTTTAGTCTTTTGTCATTCCTGGCATCTAACTCTTCAAAATCCTTTTCATCGATTGTGAACCTTCAGTTTCCATTCCTTGGATCTTGACAATCAAAAATATTCTCGAGGGAAATCAAACCCTGAGGAAGTTTATTCCCATTTAGCTGAATGACCTATATCAGTGTTGAGACTTCCCTTTGAAAGAAGCAACCAATAGTCTCATGGCAATATTTTCCTCCATGATATTGTGCACCTTACATACCTTTGCTACATCTTGAAGGTGTTCAGAAGGGGTTTTAAAATCCTCTCCAAAAATAAATGGAATAGCCTTGAGGGAATTAGCAGGTATGGTAGGCCAAACATCAAGTGGAGAAGGTGGTTGTAGTGGGCTACCACTATCCTAAGTTACAAATTTTCTAGGAGCGAGAGGGGGTATATGGGCCATAGAGAAAATATTATTGTGAACTAGGTAAACTGGTATTCTTATTTGGAAACTTCGGCCTCTAGGAAAGGTAGATAAGCTCTAAACTCCGGACTCCTACTTCTTACTCTTCTACTTCTCACATGTGATACATAACCTGCGACTATTCTTCTCCTAGGTACCGAGGTTGGTAACTGAGATTATTGAAAGCTACCATTTGATGATGCTCTTGTTTGAACCATGGGCATGGAATTTCTAGTTTATTTCCTCTGGTCTAATCTAGAGATATTCCTAACCTCTAATCAAGGTTTTGGAATATTTCCCACTGGGTGTGCCAAAAAAATAACTATTGATCATAAAATCTTGCGCCTCTGTGATAGTCTTATGGGAAATTCAGTGAGTGCGGGACAATATTCACTTCACTGAATGCCTCTGGGATTTTTATAGAAAGTTGACTCTTCTCTAAGTTTTGGAAAAAGGAAAAGGAAATGTAAATAGTAAAACATGATTAACATTTCAAAATGATAATATTTCCTCTACGAGTGATATGAGAGATACATAACACCACTTCCCTTCATTTTTGGGAGGCGAACAAATAGAAGGGGTTCAATACAACAATAGATGCAGTAATTCAATCAAACTTTACAAAATTCATATTAAGATCTGAATCAAACATATAACTTTTAGATTTGACAGAAAAGCATTCAAAAGCAATACAAACCCTTCCTCTTAATATAGCATATCATGAAAAAATGATAAGCTTACAAAGAAAATGGAGAATTCCAAGAACATAGTCCAATCTTCAAATATTAGGATTCAGTCATATACATAAACAACATGGAAATCTGATAACCAAAATTATTCAGATCAAGCAAGACATAGTGTGCTATTTTGGATGAGGATATAAAGAGAGAAATATTGATAAAGACCATATAATGCACAATTTCAAGTATTTCTTTAGAATAACTCGTATATTAGATTAAAATTAACTTTAAAATAAAGATCAGATCCCAATCCAATAATAGTTTTATCATAAAATAGACATAACATGCTTGAGTGAAGCAGTGTTCTATGAACTTTTAAAAGAAATATTGCTATTAATTAAGAAAACTAAAGAAAATATTTCCAATGGGAAAACTTCAAGAACCCTTACTCCATGCAAATTTTTTCAATACATAGCTGCCCAGAAGAGAAAATTTCAACCTCATCTAGAATTAATGACTTCCATATGTCCAAATCTAATAGCTTGGAAATCTAATTCTAGATCTTTTATTAGGTCACTGAAATCTTGGTCATCAAATTTCAGCTACCACATCTATGTCATTTAGATATTTCAATAGGATTAGCGCTTGTAATCACTATGATCCTAGAAGACATTCTGGAAAAACCCTATTAGTCACCCAAGTGGCTTTGGTGCCACCAACTCACATCCCTTCACTGGAAATTTAAGGTACAATGCATTTCAATGGACTCTAAGTTTAGCATTCCCTTTATACATCTACATAGCACAAAAGGATGGCATGTCAGAAGGGTGGATAATCTCATCTCTATGAAAAGTGGAAGCAAGAAAACATCCTCTAGATTGACACATAGCCCTACATCTGAACTAAGAGAGAATGATCATTGAGACACACATAGCCACCACGTGGCGAAATGCGCTTTTGTCTAGAAAAAATAAAGTTGAAAGACAAAGATATATAAAGGAAAAAAATTTGTTCTCATAAACATTTCAAAGAATCCAATGATGCATTCTAGAAAAAAGCATATATCTATAAAGTATCACTTATTGAGGGAGAATGTATTGAGGAATGAACTAAGACTTGAATATGAACCTACCAAAGAAAAATTGCAGACATATTCGCTAAGGCCCTTCTGAAGCATACTTTTGAGTATCTTAGAGGGAAGCTAGGGGTTTTTGCCCCTCTTTCTTTGAACTAAGGGCACATGGAGGTGCATCATCCTAGTGCATTCACAAAATCTTTTGTTTTGGACTAATGATTGAGGTCTATTGCTCAAGGGGAGTAGAGAACTACATTGTTGTAGTATGTGATGTGGATGTACTCCTTAGAGGGAATGAACAAAGATTTATATGGTAAAAATGTCATTTTCCATTGATTTCAAAGGGGGAGAGAGAATCATGTGAAATTTTTATGTTTGGCTGGTTGTCACTTCTAAAAATCATGTAGGATGTGGGAGAGAGAATCATGTGAAAATTTTATGCTTGACAGGTTGTCGCTTCTGAGAATCATGTATGTTGTCTTTGATGATTTTTCACATCATGTGTTGCCATCAATGAGAAAAGGGGACTTTTTTTCAAGTATGGATGTGTTTCATGGTGTTGTCATTAATATTATCATTGATGTCAACACTTTATAGGTTGATTAAATTATATATTTGCCAAGTGCTTTTGAGAAAATTTGAGAAATAATGAAATTTGTGTTGAAGTTGTGTTCTGAGCATGCTCTAGTAATGTGGTCCACATTTTCTCCATGTTGATCCAATTCCTATGTAGATCTGTAGGTTTGATCATAAGCTTAAAAGGATTGTATATTCTGAGTTTCAGCTTCTCATTTGATGTATAGTAAAATTTATGTTGATCGGTGTGTGAACTAGTTTTTTAGATTTATCTGGTTGTTGATTGGGAGAATTTTTTTGGCTTTGTAGTCCTCTAGTATTTGGTTTCAAATCTTGTTGATCTGGGAGATTACTCTTTTTTATGGTTTCTATGTTCTAACAAAATTTCATGTAGTTTGGTGCTTCGAAAGACCTACTCCAAAGCTCCTATGTTTTTGTTGGTCATCCCAATTGATCTGGTGAATTGTTCTCTACAAATGAAGTTTGTTGAAGGTGTTGAAAATGTATCAGATTTGTTCTCAAAATGGTAAAATGATTGGTGAAGTGTACTGAGAAATTCAGATATGATTATCTTACTGGTGATGCATGTACTTCAAAGATCAATAGTGTTTTCATTAGGTTTGGCTGACCTAGTGGTTTCATGTTACAATTTTTTTTGCATCGACTTAAGTAATTGTGTGTGATCTGAGATGTTATTTAGGGCATAAATTAAATATGTATTTGGTCCCCTCATATTCTTATCCACTGCAAGAATGTTGAGTAGCTGACCTATTTTGAATTTGTAATTTCAATTTGTATAGCCAACCTTGGTGAATGTTTCTATGGTTGAAGATGGTATAAAATCAAAATAAGTTGTGGTGAATTTCATATCCATCCATCATTCAATCTGATCAGGAGAACAGTGTGTGAACAAGTGCAAAAAACAAAGTGTGGAAGAGGGAATTGTGGAAACGAAACTTCATTGCATTCATAATCTTTTGATCAAGTTGTGAAGTGTGTGTAACTCCTAGTGGTGTATCTTTATCTATTTCCTTGTATTTTTCTGTAGGTAGTGAGCCTCTCTTTTGGATAGTGAGTCCTAAGGTAGTGATCCCTTAATTTGGGTAGTGAGCCTTTGTGTAATACCCCTTTGTTTTGTTTCTTGTTCAAGTTGCTTTATGCTATGTTTGGTTGCAATTACTTTGATACTGGATATATTTTGTTATGATGTTTTGATCGTTACTATTGAGTGACAACTATTATTGTGGGATGTAGTTATCTGATTTTGTTTCACATGCATTATGGATTAATGATATTGTAGAGTTAACATGAGATGTTATTATGAGATTACTGGATTATGATGGAAGTGTCAGTTTCGATGAGTGTATTGGTGAAGAGGATGGTTTCACATCACTCGCTTGTGAGTGCCCTACGAATCCGTAATTCCTTCTTCACAGTTTGTATTATATGCTAGATATATTGTATGATGTGTTTACTTGGTTGCAGGATTGCAGGTACATGACATCGACTCCACTTGGTTTCACAGGTTTGAGCATGTCGATCCAACGGTTAAGTTGAACGGGAGATAGTAGCTAAGTAACATGTGTCAAGTTTACACCTTAGCCTTAGTGTGTCATCAGTTGTGTGTGTCGAGTCATTGTCTGTCTTGCTTTGATGTTATTTAATTCTGAAGAATTCTTAATTTGGAAATAGATATTTAGAATAATTGCATTAAAATCATGTTGATGGTTATTTAATTTAAATAATGCAATTTGGATAAAAGTTTATATTTAAATTAATTAATTATATTTAAATTATTTAATTAATTAAATTTAATCCAAGGGGGTTGAGTTTAGTTATTAAATAATTAAATTAATTAATTAAACGTGATGCAAGAGAATGAAAGGAAATAAAAGAATTAGAATTAATTTTGGAATTTAATTCCAATGTGTGGGAGTTAAATTAGAAATTGTAATTAAATTTTTATTTGGAAAATTGGTTGCAACTTTGGAAATTGATTTATTATTTGAAATTGCATTTTAAATTGAAATTGAAATTGAAATTGAAATTAATATCTAATTTGTATGTAATGTGAATTATGATTGTAAAAATTGAAATTGAAATTGAAATTGAAATTAATATCTAATTTGCATGTAATGTGAATTAGGGTTGTAAAAATTGAAATTTGAGGGCAGCAAAAAGAGTTTTAGAAAAAATACAATAAGAAATTTTGGAAAATTGCACAAGAAGGGTTTGAAGAAAGTTTTGATTGTAGAATTGATTGGAGGAAAGATTGTTTGCATTTGTTGGGTTTTGTATTGGATTCATTGGAGGATTGAAGAAAATTCAGGAAATCTTTGGAGGAGGATTGCGTGAGAAATTCATCTCTTCCTACAGCTTCTTGTACAAGGTTTTCCTCTTTTTGTTTTATTGTTCGTGGTTGTTTTATTTTAAATAGTAGTTATTAAAGATTTGTTTGTTAAATCTGTTTTAGAAAACAAACTTGATATTAGAAGAAAAGAATTAAATAAATTTACAGCATTTGCTTGTGAAAATTCTTGAGTAAAAATTGTGAAAACCTCAGTTGAATTTAAATTATTTGGGAAAATAGATTGTGTTATTATTGGAAATCAAACATAGAGATTGAACAATGCATTTAGAATGTTTTTAGAAAATGAAACCTTCTGTTTATTATTAAAAAAATGGATTTTAAAATCTGTAGTATAGTTATATTTTTCATGGTAAAATGGTCTAGTTGCGTCGCCTATAACTCCACTTACACAAACTGGGTTGTCAAGAAATATAAAGGGTTTTTGCATTATGAAATTTTCTTATCCCGGTCAAAAAGTCGCAAATACCCAAATCACAGTTTTTGAGTTATGTTTGAAAAATGAGACTGCTATTAAGTTATTTTCCCATGGCTGCTCTGAAAATAAAATAATAATAAATTGATATTTATAAATATTAATATTTTATGTATTGTTATTATAATATCAAAATATTATTTAATAATATTTTATATTATAATTTATAATATTAAAGTATTATATTTATTTATATTATTTTAAATAAAATTTGTATATTAGATTAGTGGAATTAAAATTATAAACATATGGAGAAATTATTGTTTATTTTAAAATGGCATGTTAAAATTTAATTGAAGGAGTTAAATATATATTTGATTTAAAAAATACATAGTTTAAAATTTAATTGTGGAATTTAAATTCATGTGTAAAAGGTCCAATTATTAATTTGATTTAATTGGAAAAATATATATATTTTTTGGAAAATTGATGATAAGCGATATTTTATTTTGAATTAAACAATTTGATATTCTATAAAGAATAGAAGATATGTTAATGATTAAATATATTTAAATATATTAATTTATATTTAGTATATATATATTGAATGTATATATCCATTTGAGAGAATAAATAATATTTTATCTTATTTTATTCTGTTGTTTGCAAATTGGGTATTATTAGTGTTCTAAAAGAAATAATTAGTATATGTAGAAAATGTATAAAGAAAGATATTTTTTTAATAGAAGTAATTACTTGACTTAAAAGGAAATATTTATTTTGTTAATATGATTGAAGAAAATATATTGAGATGTATATATATATCCATGAGTATTTTCAATCAGTATTTACCTTATTTTATTTAAGTGCATGTAATTTAGCTTTGCATGAAAAGTATAAAAGATAAGTTTTGAATGTATGGTCAAAATTGATAAGGAAAAAGATATTTAGATATATTGAAAAATTATATAAATATTTGTATTTAAATGTTTGTTTTAATTAATGAGATTTAATTAGAAACAATATGAATGCGTGGTCAAATAGATAAGCCAAAAGATATTTTTATACACTGATGAAATTGCATGTTTTTAAATAGATAGTTGAAGAGACATAGACTTCCGATAGAAAATTGAAAAGATTGTTTGCAATAGTGTTAGGTTGCATTAGAAGTAAATTTAGGAACTAACTATATTGAAAAAGGCAAATAGTTATTATGTTTTATTTAGATCCATAGAGTAATCTAGTTATTATGAATGAAATATTAAAGAATATATATAATTAAATTTATTAATATATATATTTGGTGTCTATATAATATGGAGCATATATATATATATATCTATATATATTAAGTGTAAAATTTATTATCGTATTTTATTTTAATGAGATGCATGCAATATATTATTGAATAGAGATTTAAAAATGGATAGATTAGTATATATGGAAAATGGATAGAGAAACAATATGTTATTATATTAAAGTTATTGAATGTTTTAAATAGAAAATTGAATGAGATGTAAGATTTGGTTAAGAAATGGAAAGAGTTTACTTGCATGGATTTGTGTCGATTTAAAAGTAAATTAAGAAGTTGTTTTATTGATGGGGCAATCAATTATGTTATTTATTAATTTCTATTTAGATTAATTGAATCATTGTGATTGGATTATGAAAGAGATATGGATTTAGTATATCCAAAAGTAGTATCTTCCTCATGATTATCTTAAAGGATTTAATTCTCTGTATTCAGTAAAGGGAAGTAAGTTTAATTGTTTTAGATTTCCAATAATGAAAAGGGAAATAGGGGTTATGATTATTTTAGATGATCTAGTTATCATGTTTTTGACTTTGTCAACACTACCTATTGAATGAGTATGGATTTAGGAAATCCAAATATTAGATTTGATTGATGACTTGAATGCTTTTGTTGCTATGTCGTCAAGTTGCATTGTTGGTTTTGGGATTTAGTGTTAGTCCTAAATTATAAGTCTTCCAGAAGATCTTAGAGGATAAGGGTTGTTGAATCTTTATGCCATCCAGTTGTTTTCCCTTGGGTAGTGCATGGCATCTTTTCAGTTTTACCCGGTTTCCACGAACGGGATGTTTTGTGCCTCCTGTGAAAGGAGTGGGCTATGTGTTGTTGCCTCCAAAATGTTTGGAGTGAGTTCTTTTATTTGTTTCCTCCTGTGAAAGGAGTGGACTATGTGTTGTTGCCTCCAAGATGTTTGGAGTGATTTCTTTTATTTGTTTCCTCCTTGTGTTGGAGTGGATTATGATGCCTAGTTGGTATGCACTTGTGTTTCCTCTGGTGGATTGTTTGAGTGTGTGTTGTCGAATAGAAGAGTGGCTTTTGATAGGGGCTGGAGCCCAAAGTGGTAAACTGGGTAACCTTCAGAAGTGAGTTAATCAAGTGATAATTAAATTAATGTACTTAGATGATTAGGATGCAGTTCACACTAATCAAGATAATTTAATCCTCACTCATAGACACAAGGGCTCGTTTAGACTTGGGATGAGTGAGAAGGCCTGGAATGGCAAGATCAACTATCTTGTCCTTACAGAGGTAGTTGATTCCGCTTGAGTGAGTATGAGTGCCGGGATTCGGTTGAGGCCACTAGGATTACTTGTGCTGGAGCCTATGAAGAATGCCTAGAGGAGATCTCATGACAAACCTTGCGATGACACTCTATCTAGGACAACTGTTGTTAATTTTTTATGTGTATGGTTCTTTGAACATACTTGATCTATTTTATGTCTGGAAGCAATGTGACCTATGTCAATGATGTTGGAGTTGTACTTGTATGGTAATTGAGTTGTACTTGTTAGTTCATTTGTTTGGTTATATCAGTATGAGTCTGCCTTTGGTTAGAGGTAGTAGAATCTTGTCCATGTTACTTAGTTACTATCTCCTAGCATGGGGGGTGGGCCTTCGGGTACCACATTGGTTGGGTGGAACATGCACCAAAACCATTGGGTCCCCATCGATCTTCAGTACTTGGTGGCGAGACATCCAGATGGACAGCTCGCGGTTCTTGTTATAATTTCTTGCATTGTAATATTTCAGTTTGTATATGATACTTTATCCCTCTTTTGTAAGAGGTGGAGTTATGTATTTGTAATACATTTGTACTAGTGTCTCATTCTGGGAATGAGTGATGTAACTATTGGATTAAGATAATTTTATGAGATTGTATCTTGGTTGATTATCTTATTATGTTATGTGGTATTCTTATGATGTATGATGGTTATTTCATAAAGTTCATAAGGCTATGGTTATATGTAATATGTATGTGTGGGTTTAAGTAATCCTAACCTTGTAGCCTTAGAGGTTGTTGTTAATTAGTAAGTGAATGTGTATGTTAAATGCACTTTATAAAAAAAAATTGGTTCGCTTATGATGTTAATTGCAACTTCCTTTAAGGTTACTTGGCGGGGCATTACACTTTGTATCTAGGTAGTGAGCCCTCTAGCAGTGAGCCTATGTATCTAGTATTGCATTACTACTATATTGTGATTTCATCCTCATTGTGGTTTTTTCCTCATTAGGGTTTTCCATGTAAATCTGGTGCTTTTGGTGTTGTGTTTCTATTATTTTCATTTCATGTTCATACTTAATAATAGACTAAAATTAAAGTGGAATTGATTAAGTTAAGGAGTAAAGATTTTGATACAAATAACTCACCCCTCCTCTCATTTTTCTTGTGCATTTCAACAACTCTTACTGGCATTTTAGTCCCTATTGACTTTGACTTTCCATTTTTCAAGGTTTCAAATTGATTTTTTATGCTTTGGTTGCCTCCTTTTAGTTTTCTGCTTTAGTTTGTAGAATTGCTATAATCCCAATTTCTTTCATTTCAAGTGTACTTGAAAGCATAATATATTGTGTTCATTTCACTTTCCTTGGTTTATCCCTTGTATAAGTTGTACTACTTGGTATTAGTCTTCAAATATTATGGTTATACAAAGTGTGAGACTCATGGCATCCCACGATAAAACACTCATTGTGGATCTTGGGTTATCAAGCTCTCTTACTCCTAGTGTTGGTATTAGCTCACTAGGTATAGACCATACCTTTGATACCTCTTTTCCATGCCTACCTTACCCACAAGTGTTATGCCAAGTGTTCAAACAATGATTGACCATATTCCTCAAGAAAATATAATGAAAATGCATGAAGACCTAGCCCATTTACAAGATAGTGTGAGTACTAAAAACATTTCCAACACTATTATACCTGCCATAGATAGTCTTTACCGCATGATGGAAAGCGATGAATGACTAGAAGTTGTGTCTAGCATATCTCACACCTTTGGAAAACATATTCCTTCCACCACTAATGGTTCTCAAGCTTTAAACAATGTTCTAGCCCAAGGGGGAAATCAAAATCCTCCCCCTTCAACCATAACATCCATTCCCACCTATACAACTCCTCAAGTGACCACAACAATGCAACTAATTAGCAATATCCTTCCTACCTCACATATTTCCACTAGTGTTCCTTATACCTATGTGACCTCTAATCTCATATCCCCCCAGAAGAAATCAATTAACTTGTCCTTCCAACACATACACACCACCACCATATTCACCTCCATCTCAAACCACCTCTTACAAATCATTCCATCCATTCAATGTCAAATTTTCACCATAAATCAAAATTAAAATGGTCCACCTTCATACTATGTCAAAAGCAGCCCATTATCCTTGGATATATTGAGAACTTCGATGCCACAAGATATAGAGATCCCTAGATTTGTGAAATATGGAGGAAAGGGAGATCCTACTAATCATGTAAATTCCTTTACTACTTTATGTAGGGACTTTATCCTTGAGGAAAAACTTTTGGCTAAGCTCTTTCCCCAATCCTTGAAAGACATTGCCTTGGATTGGTTTTCCACATTACCAAATAACTCAATTAGTTCATTCAATGAACTTGTCGAAGCCTTTATTAATCATCTCCAAGTGCATATGGTTCCTAAAATGACATTAGCTGATTTTATGAGATGTAAGAAAAATTAGGGTGAAAAATTAACTAACATTATTTCACGATACCAATCACTTTATTCCCAAGTTAGTGTGAAGGTTCCTGATTCTCACCTCCAAAAGATGTTCATAGAAAATTTATAAAGAAAAATATGAGACAAGCTTACAATGATGAAATTCCCTTCCTTCATTCACCTATGAACTTCCCTTCATGATTATCAAAATTATATGTAGTAGTGAACTGAAAACTACTTCTACCCATCTTGAAAAGTCTGAATCCTCAAACCAAAACACCTACAAACCTTTCTGAAAAAAAAATGAAAAAAAAGCTTCAACTAAACTCTACCTTCCAACCCACCCAACAAGTTGACACCCAAGTAGCTACTATCAAAAATAGTAATCCTCATATATTTGGGGATCCGCAAAGATAATTCACACCTTTACCCAACACCCTTCACAATATCATTACTCATTAATTAAATAAGAACATGCTAACCTTAACTCTCGTTTGACCTCTTGACCCTAGCAAGCCATTACCATCAAGATTTAGACACAATTCCTATTGTACTTATCACCAAAAAAAGGACACGATATAGAACAATGCAAGCATCTTAAACATATTGTGCAAAACTTCATTTATTCCAATCATATTCATATTGGAGGTGTGAATGACAAAGGTTTAATATGATTATAGCTCCTCCCAATAAAAACATGCAAATATTTACGAATCCCATGCCTAACCACAATATTTCATTTGTCAAGGCTACTGAAACTAAGCTTGATGTGATGAATGTTGAAAAGGATGATTATAACATGAGAAATAATGAGAAAAATCCTATGGATACTGATGATGAAAGTACTATTAGTAAAATGATAGGAGTGATTAACATCAATCCTCATAAATAGAAAACTTTAATGCCTACTGATATTACTTTCTCTTTAGAAGAAATAATCAAACATGCACCTAATGGTCCTCTTCACATAGCCAAAAGAATCAATAACTAGCCCACTCCTAGGATTTTAATTGATCCGGTCTATGGAGAGAATGCGATCACAAAAGAACTCTTATATGTGCATGAATTTACTGAAGACAAATATGACAAACCTAAAGAACGGATTAAAATGCATGATGGTTTTTCTCAGGCTACAATGGGATCGATCACACTCCCTTTACAAGTAGGAACTAATAAATCAAATGTATCATTCTTTATCATCGCTAATTCAAAAAAATTTCATGTGAAGTTAGGCTACAAATAGCTTTGCTGCATGAACGTGGTCCCATTCATTGTCCATAAGTGCTTAAATTTTCTAGTCAAAAATAAAATATTCATTGTAAATCATAGTTTCTTTATCCCTCCACCTTCCTGTGGAAAATTTTCCTTAGAATATTTTTGGCTTGAGCCCATGGAACCTATAAAACATCGTGAGGACTTCCTTTTCCTATCCTACCAAAGTTTGAAAGAAAAATGCATAGCCAAGTTATCCCTTGAAATTTTTTCTTCCACCCATGATTGAACCTCCATCTCTTCAAGAAAAAAATAGTGAGCTTAAAAAACTTCCATCAAACCAAGACCCAACCATTAAAAATCCCTTGCCTATTTCCTATAAAAGACGTTGAGAGAAAACCAAATAATTCCTAATCCACCTCCTAAGAAAATTTATAAAGCCAAAGAGAATGTGGTTGAACAACCTTTCATGGCTTCTTCTGTTCTTCCCTCATAAGAGGAAATGAAAGCTATGGTTGAAAAACCAACTCCTACCCAAACACAAATTGAAAACCATAATAAGAAAATAAAAAATGTTGGAGAGATTAGGCGTAGATATCATGCTATTGAAAAATGAACAAAAAAAACAACATTGAAAATCACAATCCAAATATGAAAATAAATAAATGATGGCCCTCCTCTATTACATGAACAAACAGATTCTATGCCTCCAACACAACAAGGAACAACACCTATGGATATTATCATTCATCCTCCTATTGTGGTTAATTTGCATGATGATGAAGAAATAACTAAAATTGATGAACAGGTACATAATGAATTGAATTTTTTATTTTCTTCTTCTATGAGCTTAGATGATAACAACCATGATGACCCTCCTAAATTGAGTGAGGCACCACATCTTGAAATTGGTAATTCTCCTAGTACAACACTTGATGTGATCCCTCTTGCTAGTGATCTTTATTTTAAATATACTAAACAAGACTAGGATGTAGATGACCCGCTGGATGGTTGATCTACATATGCTTTGCTAGTACTTTTTATTTTCTTTATTTTTTATTTATTTTTTGTGTGATTGCATGTGTGTATTGTGATCCCTCGTGATGTTTTATTTTATGTTTCTCTCTCTTCATGCATTCCTCTTTTTGTACATTTATTCTTCTCTATGTCGTAGACTTTCTGCCTTTTTTAATTTCACTTTCCTCTTGTGTTTTCCTCTTGGGGCTGATGCAAGTTGTCAAGACATTCATGTCTCTTCCATCTTGACCCAAAAGGATTTATTTTTCCTTTTCCTTTTCATTCTCCCTTTTTCACTTTTTTCTTGTTTTTTCGTTTTGGGGATGATGTAAGGCATCGAGACACCCTATGTCTCATCCATGTTGACCCAATAGGTTTTCCTTTGTTTTCACTCTCTTTGTGTCATTCTTCAACTTCTATGTGTATTTGGGGAGTGATGAAAGTTATGAGCTCTATAATATAATTGTAGCAAAAATAGATATTGACCCTAAATCCATAGATACCTTATGTGTTTCTAGGGGGAAACCCTCTTTTCCATTTTATTTTCCATGATTGTCTACTTTAAAGTAATTTATCACAACATGGTGTTTAGCAATTTATTTAAAGTAGGGGCATACATTGGCATTATTTTGGGAACTTATTTTCATGTTCCTTGATGTGATTTTCTTATTTCATATGATGTGTTTTCCTCTTTTTGGTTATGTTGAGAGTAATGTACTTCAAGAGCCTAATGTATCTTAGCAGATTACATTCCTCTTAGTGGTGATGTGACACATGGCATTCCCTAAGTTGTGAATATTTTATCCTTTGATTGGCTCTCTCTCAAAGACATTAGGAACAATGTCCCCTAAGATTAAGACCTCACATGAACTAAGCCAAATCCCTTTGAACATACCTCTTTATTGTTGTGTTGTGTCTTGCACCTTATTAAAGTATGGAGGTATGGCTTTGATATGGTTTCCTAGGGATCACCTAGTGAATGACTAGCTTCACTAGCCCTTGTGAGCATGCATTTTTATTTTTGTGCCTTATTAAATTCATTGGAGGTATGGCTTTGATATGGTTTCATGGGGCTCAACTAGTGGGCAACTAGCTTCACTAGCCCTTGTGAGTGTGCCTTTTACATTTTGTGCCTTATTAAATTCATGGAGGTATGACTTTGATATGGTTTCCTAGGGCTCACCTAGTGGACAACTAGCTTCACTAGACCTTGTGAGTGTGCATTTTTCTTTTTTTTCCTTATCATAGTCATGGGGGGTATGATGTTTATTTGGACTTCTTGGGGATCACCTAGTGGACACCTATCTTCACTAGCCCTCGTGAGCATGCGTTTTGTTTGCATAGTGGACAATGTGTTCCACTTGTAAACTTTTTCTATGGAAAAATATCCTAGACTCGGTCCACAGCACGTTGGATGACAATTCGAAGCTTGATCCGTTGCATTTTTCATTTTCTTTTTTGGTTTTCATGTCTTTGATGTTGTATTCTTGTGATTTTATTATGGGTTCATATATTATCGAAAGCATGTTCCTTTTTTCCTATGTTGGTTTTCCATAGGATCTTGATCTTGGGGCCTTGGTCATCCTCTTAATTATTGTCATCTTATCTCACTGACATTTGTACATTTTAACCCATCTTAATTGCGTGGTTGGCTAATTTAGTGTTAGTTTGAAGAAATTTCATCCTCTCACTAAAGTGGGGGCTAAATGTAGTGTATGAAAATTAACACCCTTTTATTTTCACACTTTTTGGGCCCACCTTGCTTTATTTATTCTTCTTTATGTCTTAAACGGTCCTATTTTGCATCCACAATCCTAATAAACTACATCTTTTTCTGGCTAATCTCGACAAATCAAAGGGAAAATGATCATTTAATGATTCTATCAGTGTTTCCTTGATTTTTGGGTTAGGACTAAACTGCTACCTAGGGCTTCTTAGTCCCCCAAAGGTCTTGGGACCCTGATTTTGAATACGCTTTAAAAGGTCCCTTTTTAGAGCCCATGCCCCGAGATTTGAGCATCAGGACTAAGACACCAATTAGGGTGTCTTAGTCCTCCTTGGCTTATTTTTGGGATTTAATTTTAAATTCTGGCAAGATTTAGCCTCCTTTCATTAATGATTTCCTATGTCGGCTTGGTGTGATGTAATTTCAAGATATTAATCATAGATAAGTATAAATACAAGGTTATTTCATTAATTTTCATATCTAAGCTATCTAGTAACTTAAGTATTCACTCCTAAGACAAGTTTGTGAGATCAAGAGCAATTCATCAAGCATTTTGAGCCATCATCAAGATTCAAGCATCATATTTAATGAGATTATTGTATCATGTGTGTTTTTTATTAACATTTGTGATGTAGGGCTTTGATTCAAGCAAGATCTATCAAATAATTCCATTGGTTCAAGATCTATATTTAAGCTACCCATTCCACACAAGGTTATAGAATTTTCAATAAGTTTTTGGTGAGTTATAGCATTGCATGTTGTTCCTTCATCATTTTCATCTATTATTCAATTTAATTTCAAGGTTTAATTACCAACAATGGGTTTGATGAAGGGAAACCCCCATTCACTAAAAATCAACAAGTTTTTACCTTCTTGAATGCTTGTGATTGTAGATATAGGTTGAATAATTAAAGATAATTTGGAGTGCAAGATTGAAAAGTTGCAAAGTTGCATTAAAAGTTTTTCATCTTCACAAAAAATCACCTATAGATCAAATCCAAAAGTTTCATAACCTAACATCTAAGAGTAAGAAAGTGTAGACCTTGGAGCTCAAGACTACATTTAGAGTTTCCAAAAATCTAGAAAGGGACTAATACACCACCTTTGGCATCTTAGTCCTTCTAGGGGTATTTTTAGAGATTATTTGAGATTCTATTCTAAGATTTGAAGATTCTAAATATGCCCCAAAAAATAGTATGAAGAATAAGACAACAGTAAGGGCATCTTTGTTCTCCTTGGAATATTTTGACAACTTATTTGCATTTCTAGAATCCTCATCACATCTCCAAACTTCATAGGTACACACATCCTATCTTGTTGTTGCATAATTTCATCATTTTCATCCCTCATTTAACTTTCATAACTAGGTTTTGTATTTTGAATGGTTATTTGTCTTTTCCAAGCATTTTCTTGGTGTTGAACCCCTAAAATTTGAAAGAACCCTCTTCCTCGGTCCTCCTAATTGAGAATTGACTCATCTTGTGAGGTTTATAGTCAATGAAATTACGGTTCTTAGGACTTTATTCAATGACCTAGATAGAATAGGTGAATATGAACCCCCACCTATTTTATTTATAGTTCAAATCCATTTCATGCAAGTTTAAGATCCATATTCCAAGGTTCAAACAAGGGTTTAGTGATTTTTGACATTGTATTTGGCCATTCATCATTCCTTGATGTTATTTCATTTCATTACAAGGTTTAATTACCAAAAAAAGGTTTGACCAAGGAAAAACCTCATTCACCTAACAGCAAAATGTTTCCCTTTGTATGCGTGGTTGTAGATTTTAGCTGGAAGATCTCTTGGAAATAAAATTTCAAAGTTGCCATCATTCTTCTGATTTTATAAAAAATGACCTAGGAGATTTATTTTTGACATTTGGACTATGAGATTCAAGAATTTGGGAGTGCAAACATAGCGAAACAAAACCCAAAAATAGATTTATAGGAGCCCTAGCCAAGAACCATTCACCATAGGGTGAATGAGTCCTCCATAAGCTTTGAAAAGGCAATTTTAGTGACTAGTACACATCACTTTCCCATTCTCATATATACAATTTAGCTTCTATTTCCACCAAAATTGAGCTTAATATTCTAGATGCACTTTATAGAAGGCAATTTGGAGTTGTTTTTCTATTTTTTAATCTTTCTACCCAAAGTGTTGTTTAATAGGGACCACCTTCCTTGCATAAAAAGGGGATTCGTAGATTCATACTTAGATTTAGATCTTGTATTCATTAAAATTTCATTGCACTGAATTGAGTCTCATTTAGGTTTAACTTTGCATTTCATTGAGGGTTTTAGGATTGCATCTTGTAGTGTAGGAAAATGCATACCCTTGTATTTTCATAATTCTTTGGGCCTGCCTTGCTTTATTTATCCCTATTTATGTGTTAATTGGTCCTATTTTTCATCCATAAGCCCAATGAATGATATATTTTTATGGCTAATCCTGCCAAACATTAATGGATAAATGATAATTTAATGATTTTGGCTAAGTGTCCCTGATTTTGGGTCGGGACTAAGACACCACCTAGGGTGTCTTTTTCCCCCAAAGGTCTTGGGAACTTAATTTCAAGGCACCTTAATTGGGCCCCTTTTTTGGAGTTTGTGCCCAAAGTTTCAAGACTTGGGACTAAGGTTCCACCTAGGATGTCTTAGTCCCCCTTAAGGTATTTTTGGGATTTAATTTCAATTCTTGGCAGGATTTAGCCTCCTTTAATTAGAAAATTCATATGTTGGCTTGTTCTGGTGTAATTTTGAGATATTAATCATGGATAAGTATAAATACAAGGTTCATTCATTCATTTTAATCCTAGAAACTTGATTATTTATTCCTAAGGAAAGTTTGTGAGATCAAGAGCAATTCATCAAGCATTTGGAGCCATCATCAAGATTCAAGCATCGTATCAAGGATATTGTTGCATCATGTTTTTTTTTGTCATAACAATTGTGTTGTAGGGATTATGATTCAATGAAGTGTTCTCATGTAGGATCTCTATCATTCAAGCAAGAGTCAAGAACCACATCCATTGTAGCCATTTCAAGCATATTTGTAGCACCTTATTACAAGGGTTTGGTGAGTTACAAATTTTTTTTTAATTCATCACTTCCCTCCATTTCATTCTATTTCAAGGTTTAATATTCCACAAGGGGTTTGAACAAGGCAAACCCTCATTTAATAAAAATAAAAAAAAATTTCCTCTCTTGCATGTTCATGTTAGAAGATTTAGGTTAACGACATGAAGACCATTTAAAGTGCAAAGTTGCAAAGTTGCAAAGTTGCAAACTTACATTGCAAAGTTGTCATCTTCATGGAAACTCACCTACAAGCCAAAGCTAAAAGTTTCAGGACTTCATATTAGAGATGAAGGAAGTGCAAACATCAAGTCTCAGGACCACATTCAAAGATTTCAAAAATTTAGATTGAGAAATCAAAATGGTAGCAAGGGTGTCTTTGTCCTCCAAGTGGATTTTTTTAGAGATTCTTTCAGATCTCGTATCGGCATCCGAAGATTCCATAATTGGCCCAAAAAAAAAACAGGATTAATATGACAATAAGGGAATCTTAGTCCTCCTTAGCACATTTTAACAACTTCTTTTCATTTCTAGAATCTTCATCACATTTCTAAACTTCCCAGGTACAAATATCCTAACTTATTGTTGCTTAATTTTTGCATTTGCATCCATCATTTAGCTTGCATTACTAGGATTTGTGAGTTGAATGTTAATTTTTCCTTTCCAAGATTTTGCTTGGTGGTGAAATATAAAAGAACCCCTCCTAGGTCTTCATTGTTGATAATTAACTCATCCTTTTGATTGATATCCAATCCAATTTGGGGTCCTAGGACAATATTGAATGACCTAATGAAAATAAGTGGGCATCACCCACCTCTACTTTCTTTATGATTCACATCTTTGCATTCTTTGAAATCTAGAAAATACAAAAAAAAATGTCATTTTGCATATCATTTACATAGAATTGCATCATATTCACTCTCACTTGAAAACTGAAACAAAATTGCACATCAAATTAGGTCTCCTAATTTTTCATTTTATCACATTTTTCACTTGCATTCAACATTAAATTCATAGAAAAATAAAACTGTAACTTGTTGTTTCCAATCAGAATCTGGAAATGGATGGAATTATCTCAAAAATCTATAAAAACTTTTTTAAAATCCCTAAACTAGGGCCCATTCACCCTAGGGTGAACGAGTCCTTGATCAAGGTTATTTCTTTATTTTTTGGGCACTTAAACATTAGTTTTCACATTTCATTTTGCTATTTTTAGTTTTTATTTTTAGATTACAAATTTTTTGTTAAGTGAAATTGATCATATTTAGCTTAATTGGATAAAGTTAGTGCATTGTGTGATTTCAAAATTGCATTTACAAGACACCATTTTTAGGCTTTTGCATTGTGTAATCAGAAACTTACCTTGTTTAGAATATGAAAATTATATTTACATATTACATTATAACTCATTGCATTGCATTTTACGCTCTTTCAATTTTGGGTGTGTACACTAAGTTTTTGAATCTTGTATTAGATTAACAACTTGGTTTCCTACTAGAAATACTGTTGTGAGGCATAGTTTGAGATTCCTATCATCTCACGATACACCATTTGTCGTGGATCTTGGGTTTTCCAACTCTTTCACTAATAATGTTGATAATTAACCCTCTATGGATCATAGCCTTCATACCTCATTTCCAATGACTTCCCTTCCTACAAACAATGTGCATAATGTTCCTAATATCCTGCAAGAAAAAATAAGAAGGCTAAATGGATAATTAAAAAATTTACAAGACTTTGTGAGAATAGATCCTATTGCTACTAATGTGATTCCCCTGAATAGGGAACATATAGACGATGCTTAAGCATGAGCTAGGAATCTAGAGTTTATATGCACCTTGTCCCATATCATTAATATAAATTATCGTCCCCCTCGACCACCTTCCAATACACCTCCCATGCATAAGAGAAAAGAACACACAAATTCTGAGCACTTTACTACTCCTAACACATCCTTTTCTGAAAAAGGAAAGGTCTTGGGGTTAGAAGAAGAAATTGATGACCAAAAAGTTATCAAACCAACAAAGAAGAAGCTGAAACTACATGCACATCAAAAAATTTAGCTGCAAAAGTTGTATGAAATTCCTGCAACTTCCTTTGAGCTATTACAAATTTCCAAGACCGAGAACATCTTTTATACCCTTTTAAATTAGAAATTGATAGAATTGCCACCTAAACATGAAAATATACCTGAAAATAAAACTTCTCAGCATAAGCCATATTGTACTTATCATAGATTCTATGGACATCACACAGATAAGTGTCATCATTTAAAGATAATATTGAAAAAGTTTAGATCACCTAGGGATCCATCTTGACTTAAATCGTGCACTTCGCTCCTCGGCATGTATAGTTGTAGGATCCTAGTATGATTGCTATTACATGTTTAACATTCATTGCAAATAATTACCTTTATCACAAGGAGATCATTCCCATCAGTTATCTCAGATCATCCTTATCCTACACTTAGTGGGCGCAAGAGGTTAGATAGCCTTGTCCTAGTTTTGGCATTTGATGTTATCCCTTTGGCTAGCTATCCTCCTTCCACATTAATTAAAAAAACTTGGGATGCGGACTAGTGGAACCTTCAAATTTTAATGTTCCACTAGTCTAAATGTCCTTTCTTGGGTGGCTTCTTAGTTTAATATGTTACAAGGGTTTAGGGTTTTATGTTACTTTGTGGGTTTTACTCAACACATTTCTTTTCTCCTAAACTCCTTTTTTTTTTGTCTAATCCTTCATTGACTTGATATGGCCAGTCTCTAGTTAGTTTAAAACAACTTAAATCCTTTGTGTCCATGTATTGATCAACCCCTTATACCTAAGGTTTCCCAGTTTACCCATTACATAGTATTTCTTCTTATTTTGTTCTGAGGTTTAACATTTTATAAGGTTAAAAGTGGGAAATGTTTGGCCTTTACATCCTTTTCTAAAAATGTTCTTAAGTACTTTTAAGTCCATTTTCATCATTGTACCTAGTTGGTACCCCTTTTAAAAAAATTGTAAGCATGTGCAAATTATCCTCACTTAAGTTCTCATTTACTTCTCAACATATCACCCATATGGAATTACTTCATGACTGCTTGTCTTCAATTGGTGACGAGCAATCGATGGACCTTTCCCTTTTCATCACTCATTGTAGATGCATGTTGGACCTTCCATTTCATATAAAAAATGCATGATATGAAGTATTACCTTACTATCACTAGTCTCTTTTGTACCATTGATTGCTCAAGTGCTTCATGTTCTAAATTAGTTATGTATGATAACACTATGGTCCTTTGTATTTACTAGCTCATCACCCATCACACATTTCTTCTTGATTTTCTCTTCCATATTGGCAATGAGCGATGAGGTCTATGGTCCTAGTATTACATTGTTGATCTGAGTATTACTAAGAGTGGCACCTACAAGATCGTTGATCTTGCTACAAGGGACATACAACCAAATATTGAACTATCACCACCTTTATTCTATCACTGATTTGATTGAACTTATAAGATGTTAATCAATGATGGGTGATGGGTGAAGAATAAATTCAAAGGGGAAGAATTGATCTAATGGCTAAGATCTTATTGCATATGGTGTTCATATTGTTGATACGATACATAAAGGAAAGGGAGTATTGGCGATGAGTGATGGACGATTAATTCTTCTACCCATCACACTACCTCAAGCCATCACAATTACAATTGAAGGTCTAAAGAACACATCAACGACGATCGATGTGATATTTGATGGAATATTCCCATCGTCATCAGGTACTAATGCATCATGAATCCATTCAAAGGAGAAAAATATGAAGTAGCGATAAGTGATGGTTTCCAAAGTAAAAGGTGACAAAAGATAAAAGGTTTGAGGTGGCAACATTAGGGGACATCACTGAAAGAGAAAAAGGAGGAAGGATAAGGGAGAGCCATGGATGATGTTTTAAATTAAAAGATCAATGGCCAAAATTTGAACTTAAATGACTAAGTGTTAGTTTTCTAACGCGAGCTTTCTTTCGGGCATTAATGGTGAAGATGCTCCATTCCTTGTCCATAAAGAAGGTTGTTGGTTCACTTGTCCTCACAATTTCAACCATTTATATTAGAAGAATTGGTCAAGTTTAAATAATATAGAGATGTGAGGATCTCAAAAAAATATTTGTAGAGATATTAAGGAAAATATTTCCCGAGTAAGAAAATATCTACACGTCTTTGTGGGAATTGTAATTGAATGAAGTTAGTTTAGGGATTTAGTAAAGATTTCAGAAAGCTTTGGGTGCTTAGGGTTTGAAAGAGTTTTATTATTTTTTATAAGTTAGCCTTCATGGATAAGGAACATTTTAGAGTTCTTCAGAAAGTATCAGTCATAACTTCATAGTCCTCTTTCACTTATTTCATTGCTACTACAAAAGACAGGTATGAAAAGTTTGGAACAATGTTGAATAACCTTCAATTACTAGTTGATGAAGTTAGAATCTATGACCCTGATGGTTTTATAAATGAGATGAAAAAGAAGAAAGATCTTTCTAGTTTCCCCCACCAATTCTTGTACACTAATAATCTAATTAGGAATTTGACAAATGATGATGCAATAACTTCAAGGAAGAAACAATGGACTACTATATGTGACATTGAATAAGAATTCATGGAATCATCCAACATAGAAACCATGCCATATAAAAGAGAATCGAAGAGGTTAAGAATGTTGTGGACCCTTTTCAACAAGAGGGGGTAGAAAAGGTAGATGAGGAGAAGATAATGGATGAGATAGCAACAATTGCTCTTGTTGAGGCTAGGAAAATTGGTAAAGAAAGTGGAATAATTTTTCTCTCAGCGTGGAATCTAACTGCTGCTATTGCACTTGATGCAATTAGAAAGGACCCTAAGTCTTTTGTATCAAAAGATAATTTTGATAACCATGTCTTTGGATCAGGTTTCAATCCAAAATTATATACTCTTGTAATTTGGTTGATGGCACCCAAAATAGGAAAACCTGAAGTGGTAAATTCAATTGAGGAGGTTATTGGTTCAGTTGTGGTGAATTGAGCCACAAAAGTAAGTCCCATCCAAAATGCAAAGTTGACTATGCATAGATATCACAAAATAAATACGATGCATTATTGAATAATTACAACACTCTCCTAGATGAGTATAACAAGATGAGGGCCATTGTTCAAGAAAGTCAATCAATAAAGGCATTACCTTCCCCTTCCTCATATTCTTCTGAATTATCATCTCAAGATAGGGAAACTATTGCTTTAAGGATTAACAAATTAAAAGAGGGATTAAAATTTGGAAAGGATAATGTCAAGGGAGCCAAGGAAGAGACTACAAAGATGGTTGAGGGCATTTTTTATGATGTGTTTTTAAAAAATGTCTCCAAGTTAATGCACAATGTTGACAATATTTGGGAAGCCTACAAGAGAATCCATGAGGCTCATGAAAGGTAAAATGAAGTTAAAAACGCTTTCCAAAATGACTAGAGTAAATGGAGTGCTAGGGTTGGAGCACTCAAACATATGATTCCTAATATGTAAGATGACCTTGAGGCTCCAAAACACATCTTAGGTGTGTTTAAAGAAGTAGAATTTTTGGGAGGAATTTCAACATTTCATGGAAATTTGGGTGTGCAACTACAAAATAAATTGGAATGTTTAGATATTTTTATTATTCTTCATTTTTTTGGGTTAGATGTATGGTTTTATTTTTTCTTTATTTCAAATAATTAATTAAATTACTTTGATGAAATCATAGGTTCATATAATTAGGTAGAAGGATTTGATAAGTATTTTATATTATGGGATATCTTGATTTGTTATATTGTAATGCAATATCACAATGGTCTATAAATACTATGATGATTTCTATTGTATCACAATCTATCTCAAATTTGAATCCATTGCCCATGGATAAATCATTGTTCTATAGTTTTATTTAACTTTGAAGTCATTGAGTTGGTTCTTCCTTTCAAAGAAAAAATACTTAAATAAAATTACTCATACACCTTAAATTTTGTTAAGTTTCATGAGAGGTCATCCATTCTCTAATTTAGATAATTATTTGTTGAAGAATTAGCCAAATTATTGAAGGATTTCATCTAATTTGCAATCTATGGGAGTGTATCTGTTATTTACAATATCTATGATAAATGGCACATGAGTATCATTAAGTACATTGTAGGGATCACTCTCTTGGGTCTTGCAGAGCTCAAAGTGTAGAGGGAAATCCTAGCATGCTTTCACCTAGTCGTTGTCCAATCCTCACCATTGTTGATCATTGAATTATCGAAAATTCATAGACAATTGTTGAGACCAAGTTTGGTTCTTAAAATATAACCAACATGGAAAATTAGCTATAGGTTCACTCACATGTGCCTTACAAGTATTTTTCCTTTTTTTTCATGTTATTTATGTAATTTCATGTGTGTAATGTGATCCCTCATAATTTTTTGTTTGATCAATGTATCTCTCTCTTTATGTGCATTCCTTTATATGTATCTACATTCTTCTCTATGTCTTAAACATTTATATTTTTTCTTGTCTTGTGTTTTCATTTTGAGAATAATACAAGGCATCAAGACATTTAGGTCTCTTTAATGTTCACTTAAAATATTTTTCTTTTTTTTCGCTCTCTGTGTGTCATTCTTTTTATTCTACAAGTATTTGGTGGATGATGAAATTTTTGAGCTCAAAAAAAATATTATAGAAAATATATACTAACAATAAATTCTTAGATCCCTTACATGTTTAGGGGGGAAACCCCTTCTCCTTTCATGATGGAGTTTCATTCAGGAACATATTACTTGGTGTAGGGCTTTCTAAATAAGCTCTCATGTCTTCCTTATGGTTAACATTGAATTTTGGCTACTTTAATGCTGATTTCTCACAACAATGGTGTTAGAAATCACTTTAAAGTGGGGGCATACATCAACACTCATGTTTCACTATGAAATTTTCTTTATTCTTGAGATGCATCCTTTTCTTGGTGGTGTCATTGAGTTTGATTTCCTCCTCAAGAGTGGGATATTTATTAACATACAACTTTCCTCTTAGTGGTGATACTACGCATTGCATTCCCTAAATTGGGATTCTTTTATTCTATACTTGTCCTCTCTTGGAGACATAAGGCACAATGATCCCTAAGAAGAATACCTTACACGAACTAAGATCCCTTCGAAAAAAACCTATATATATTTGTAGTTTGTTCATAAGTGTTTATCATAATACAACTTCTTAAACTTTTGAAGATCGAACCCCTAAATTGAAGGCCACCAAGTATAACATACCTTGCTAGCCAGTGGAGCCTTTTCCATGTTCATATGTGCTTAGCATAACAAATCTTGTTAGGTCCTATGGAGCTCAAAATTGAAATGTGTGTGGTGCCATATAAGGGTTATTAGAGGGATAGCTTTGGTATGGTAAGTATAGTGAGAGCCAAGACAAAGGCATGACTTTCTCACCAAGCCACTTTCCTAGAGGCTCACCTAGTGGATAGATTCAGGTTCCATTAGCCTGAAGTGAGCATACACATTGTTTGCATACATGACATCGAGTTCTGCTTATGAATGTAAAGGATAAATAGTCGTGTTCAACATCATGTTGGGATAGTTGAAGCTTGACTTACCATGTGATTATTTTGTCATTTTTGCATACATAAGTGTCTTGAATGTGTACTTTAGTGTGAGTTTGACATGGGGTCATACTCTCACTAAAGTGGGAGCTAAATGTAGGGTAGGAAAAAGTATCCCTTTTACATACTTAATTTGGGAATAAATATTAATAAAAATGACTAAATTATGACCTTAATTTAGTGTTGTGATATGTATTTTACATATGGTTATGGGTATGTGCAGGATCATGATGGCCCATGTGGTTGACGACTTTTAATTTACCCAAAATTGATGAAACGAAAAGGGTTTTTTAAGAATATTCTCAGCTTTCCACCAATATAAATTATGCTTTACTTTGAATTTAATAAATAATTATTATTCATTTTCTATTTGAATTATGACTATAGTCCTGAATGATAGGTTCATTGAAAAACATCTATAACTTTCAAACAATATCACATTTTTTGAATCTCAAACATGCATGCGTCACATTCTATGCTTTGCATACTATAGGATTAAAAAAAATATTGAATTTCATGAAGTTTTGACCAAGTTAAGGTGGTTAGACAAATTATTTTTTATATTTTTTAAAATTTTTCATAAAAAAATCCTAATTAATTATTTACATGGAAAAAATTACAAAAACATATGCATCACATTGGGACATGAGTCCCCTAACTATGTCTTAAATATTATAAAAAAATATTATCATTTTATTGCGGTTAGGGTGGTCAAACAGACACCTACTTCTTATTTTTTCCGTAAAATTTAAGTACTACTACATTAAAATTTGAAATTTTCACCTAATAGATATTTAAAAAATAAATAAACCTAGTAGTTTAGAAACTAAATTCAATTTTCTACAGATTCTATTGTTACATATTTTTGAAATAATATAGATAACTTATTCAAATTTTTACGTCAAGTTGCCTAACTCTGATTTTTCAAATTTTATTGCCACTTAAGGGCCTATTTTTTCCATGATGATCCTGCACATACCCATATGTGCATGATCATGATGGGCCAAAAAGTGGCGATATTTAAGTGATATGATGGCCCATGTGGCTGACAACTTTGTTTTACCCAAAAATGATGAAACGAAAAGGGTTTTTAAAGGAGATTCTTAGCTTTCCACCAATATAAATTATACTTTAATTTGAATTTAATAGATTATTATTATTCATTTTATATTTGAATTATGACTAAAGTCCTGATTGATAGGTTGATTGAAAAACATCTATAGCTTTCAAACGGTATCACATTTTTCAGATCTGATAGCATGCGTCATATTCTATGCTTCACATACTATAGGATTAAAAAAAAAAAAAAATTCATAAAGTTTTTACCAAGTTAAGGTGGTCAGACATACGAGTTTTTATATTTTTTAAAATTTGTAATAAAAAATTCACATTTGATTATTTAATTGGAAAAAAATTATAAAAAATATGCATCACATTGAGACATGAGTCCTCTACTTATATCTAAAATATTATAAAAAAATATTATTATTTTATTGTGGTTAGGGAAGTAAAACAAACACCTACTTCTTATTTTTTCCCTGAAATTTAAGTACTACTACATTGAAATTTCAAATTTTCACCAAATAGATTTTTATTTTTTTAAAATAAACCTAGAAGTTTAGAAACTACATTAAATTTTCTACAGATTCTATTCTTACATATTTTTTAAATAGTATAGATAGCCTATTCAAATTTTTACATCAAGTTTCCTAACTTTGATTTTTTGAATTTTCATTGCCACTTAAGGGCCTATTTTTTCCATGATGATCCTGCACATACCCATATTCACATTAATTTTATGGCCTTATGAATTAAAATGGACTTAATTGTGCCCGATTTGTGGTTTTTTAAGGTGCACATTTACACTTTCACACTAACCTAGGGCTTTATTATTTAATTGACATTAAGTTTCCTTAATTGCCCCCTTTAATTCAAATCTAAGCCTAATTAATCACAATTTCTAAAGGGTAACACCTCACATTCCTTAATTCCATAATATAACACTTGACATTGGATATTGTGTGTCTAAGGTGAGTGACCTAGGACCCATTTTTGAAGGGTGAATGGGTCCTCACTTGGACCTAGGACCTAAATTTCAAATATATTTTTAGTGTTATTTTAGTGATTTCAAATGTGTATTCACATGTCATCTTGTGTTATTTGAATTTTGGAAATTTATGTTAACATATGTATAAATAAGAGGTCATTTCACAATGTTTCATCTAAGATTTTGAAGAGAGAATTCCTATAGCAAGTTAATGAGATCAAGAGCATTTCAAGGAATTCAAAAGGAAGAATTATTGAAGAATTATTGCAACAATCAATATTCCATTATCATGTCAAAATATTATTACATCATGCATGTTATTTGAGATAATATGTTGATGTAGTGCACAAGATCCATTCAAGCATTCAAAGGAATTGTTTCAAGTCAAGTTTCATGATCAAAGATCCACATCTATTAAGGTTATTTCATGAAAGTTGTAGATCCATATTCTAGGGTTTAAACAAGGGTTTGGTGAGTTGTGATGTAATGCCCCGCCAAGTAACCTTAAAAGAAAGTTGCAATTAACATCATAAGCGAACCAATTTTTTTTTTATAAAGTACATTTAACATACACATTCACTTACTAGTTAACAACAACTTCTAAGGCTACAAGGTTAGGATTACTTAAACCCACACATACATATTATATATAACCATAGCATTATGAACTTTATGAAATAAACATCATACATCATAAGAATACCACATAACATAATAAGATAATCAACCAAGATACAATCTCATAAACATTATCTTAAACAATAGTTACATCACTCATTCCCAGAATGAGGCAATAGTACAAAAGATTACTATTACAAAATTCCACCTCATAAACATAAGAGGGATAAAATAACTTATACAAGCAGAAATATTACAATGCAAGAAATTACAACAAGAACCGCGATCTGTCCATCTGGATGTCTCGCCACCAAGTACTGAAGATCGATGGGGACCCAACGGTTTTGGTGCATGTTCCACCCAACCAATGTGGTACCCGAAGGCCCACCCCCCATGCTAGGAGATAGTAACCAAGTAACATGGACAAAGATCTACTACCTCTAACCAAAGGCAGACTCAAATTGACTCATACTGTTATAACCAACCAAATGAATTAACAAGTACAACTCATTCACCATACAAGTACGAATCAAGTACAACTCAAGTACAACACAAGTACAAATCAATACAATACAAGTACAAGTCAAATACAACTCAACATCACTGACATAGGTCACATTGCTTCCAGGCATAATAATAATCAAGTATGCTCACAGAACCATACACATAAAACAATTAACAACAGTTGTCATAGATAGAGTGTCATCGCAAGGTTTGTTATGAGATCTCCTCTGGGCATTCTTCATAGGCTCCGGCACAAGTAATCCTGGTGGCCTCAACCGAATCCCGGCACTCATACTCACTCATGTGGAATCAACTACCTCTCGCAAGAGCAAGATAGTTGATCTTGCCATTCCAGGGCTTCTCACTCATCCCAAGTCTAAACAAGCCCTTGTGTCTATGAGTGAGGTAAAATTATCTTGATTAATGTGAGAAGTTAGTCCTAATCTTCTAAGTACATTATTTTAATTATCACTTGTTTAAATCACTCCTGAAGGTTTATCCAGTTTACCTCTTTGGGCTCTGGCACCTAACAGAAGCCACTCTTCTATTCGACAACACACATCCAAACAATCCACCAAGGGAACCATAAGTCCATACCAACTAAGCATCATAATCCACTCCAACACAAGGAGGATATAAATAATAGAAACTCACTCCAAACATCTTGGAGGGAACAATCATATAGTCCACTCCTTTCACAGGAGGTACAAAAGATCTCACTCCAAACATCTTGGAGGCAACAATACATAGTCCACTCCTTTCACAGGAGGCAACAAGATGAAACCACATAACAAAGTCACTCCATACAAGGAGACACGGATCCCATAATCCGCTCCTAAACCAAGTAGGTGCAAACATCCCCGTTCATGAAAACCGGGTAAAACTGAACATGCACTACCCAAGGGAAAAACAACTGGATGGCATAAAGATTCAATATCCCTTATCCTCTAAGTTCTTCTGGAAGACTTATAATTTAGGACTAACACTAAATCCCAAAACCAACAATGCAACTTGATGACATAGCAACAAAAACATTCAAGTCATCAATCAAATCTAATATTTGGATTTCTTAAATCCATACTCATTCAATAGGTAGTGTTGACAAAGTCAAAGACATGATAAGTAGATCATCTAAAATAATCATAACCCCTATTTCCCTTTTCATTATTGTAAATCTAAAACAATTAAACTTACTTCCCTTTACTAAATACAAAGAATTAAATCATTTAAGATAAGCATGAGGAAGATACTACTTTTGGATATACTAAATCCATATCTCTTTCATAATCAAATCACAATGATTCAATTAATCTAAAAAGAAATTAATAAATAACATAATTGATTGCCTCATCAACAAAACAACTTCTTAATTTACTCTTAAATCGACCCAAATCCATGCAAGTAAACTCCTTCCATTTCCTAACCAAATCTTACATCTCATTCAATTTTCTATTTAAAACATTCAATCATTTTAATATAATAACATATTGTTTCTCTATCCATTTTTAAATCTCTATTCAATAATACATTGCATGCATCTCATTAAAATAAAATACGATAATGAATTTTACACTGGATATATATATATATATATATATGCTTCATATTATATAAACACTATTAATATTTCATTCACAATGACTAAACTACTCTATGAAACATAATAACTATTTGCCTTTTTCAATATAGTTAGTTCCTAAATTTACTTCTAATGCAACCTAACACTATTGTAAACAACTTTTTTTAATTTTCTATCTGGTTTCTATATCTCATCAACTATCCATTTAAAAATATGCAATTTCATCAATCTATAAAAATATCTTTTGGCTTGTCTATTTGGCCACGCATTCATATTGTTTATAAATAAATCTCATAATTAAAACAAACATTTAAATATAAATATTTCTATAATTCTTCAATATATTTAAATATCCTTTTCCTTATCAATTTTGACCATACATTCAAAACTTATCATTTATATTCTTCATGCAAAGCTAAATTACACGCACTCAAATAAAACAAGGTAAATACTGATTGAAAATACTCATGGATATATATATACATTTCAATATATTTTCTTCAATCATATTAACAAAATAAATATTTTCTTTTAAATCAAGTAATTACTTCTATTAAAAAATATCTTTCTCTATGCATTTTCTACACATACTAATCATTTCTTTTAAAACACTAATAATACCCAATTTACAAACAACAAAATAAAATAAGATAAAATATTATTTATTCTCTCAAATGGATATATACCTTCACTATAGATCTACTAAATATAAATTAATATATTTAAATATATTTAATCATTAACATATCTTCTATCCTTTGCAGAATATCAAATTGATTAATTCAAAATAAAATATCCTTTATCATCAATATTTCAAAATATAAATATATTTTTCCAATTAAATCAAATTAATAATTGGACCTTTCACACATGAATTTAAATTTCACAATTAAATTTTAAATTATGCATTATCTAAATCAAATATTTAACTCCTTCAATTAAACTTTAACATGCCATTTTAATATAAACAATAATTTTCCCATATGTTTATAATTTTAAATCCACCAATCTAATATACAAATTTTATTTAAAATGATATAAATAAATATAATACTTTAGTATTATAAATTATAATATAAAATATTATTAAATAATATTTTAATATTATAATAACAATACATAAAATATTAATATTTATAAATGTCAATTTATTATTATTTTATTTTCAGAACAGCCATGGGAAAATAATTTAATAGCAGTCTCATGTTTTAAGCATAACTCAAAAAATACGATCTGAGTATCTGCAAGTTTTGGACAATATTAAGAAAATTGCAAAATGCAAAAACCCTTTAAATTTTTTGAAAACCCAGTTTTTAAAAGTGAAGTTATAGGCGACGCAATCAGACCATTTTACCATGAAAATATAACTATACTGCAGATTTTAAAATCTGTTTTTTGATAATAAACAGAAAGTTTCATTTTTTGAAAACATTCCAAATGCATTGTTTAATCTCTATGTTTGATTTCAATAACAATAAAATCAATTTCTCCAAATAATTTAAATTCAACTAAAGTTTTCACAATTTTCAGTTAAGAATTTTCACAAGCAAAGGCTGTAAATTTATTTAATTATTTTCTTCTAATATCAAGTTTGTTTTCTAAAACAGATTTAACAAATAAATCTTTAATCACTACTATTTTAAAAAAAACAATCAAGAACAATAAAATACAAAGAGGAAAACCTGGTACAAGAAGCTACAGGAAGAGATGAATTTTTTATGCAAGCCTCCTCCAAAGATTTCCTGAATTTTCTTCAATCCTCCAATGAATCCAATCAAAAATCCAACAAATGCAAACAATCTTTCCTTCAATCAATTCTACAATCAAACTTTCTTCAAACCCTTGTGCAAATTTTCCAAAATTTCTTTCCTGCTGTAAAAATGTATTTTTCTAAAAACTTTCCTGCCCTAAAATTAAAACATATATTCATAAATTACCTAATTCAACCCTAATTCACATTTGCAAATTAGATATTTCAATTCAATTTCAATTTCAATTTTACAATTTCAATTTGCAAATTACATATTTCAATTTCAATTTCACTTTCAATTCCCAATTTCAATTTCAATTTCAATTTCACTTTTCAAAAACCCACTTTCAATTTAAAATGCAATTTCAAATAATAAATTAATTTCCAAAGTTGCAACCAATTTCCCAAATAAATATTTAATTACAATTTCTAAATAATTCTCACACGTTGGAATTAAATTCCAAAATTAATTCTAATTCTTTTATTTCCTTTCATTCTCTTGCATCACGTTTAATTAATTAATTTAATTATTTAATAACTAAACTCAACCCCCTTGGATTAAATTTAATTAATTAAATAATTTAAATATAATTAATTAATTTAAATATAAACTTTTATTCACATTGCATTATTTAAATTAAATAACCATCAACATGATTTAAATGCAATTATTCTAAATATCTATTTCCAAATCAAGAATGCTTCAGAATTAAATAACATCAAAGCAAAACAGACAATGACTCGACACACACAACTGATGACACACTAAGGCTAGGGTATAGACTTGACACATGTTACCTAGCTACTATCTCCCATTCAACTTAACCGTTGGATCGACACGCTCAAACCTGTGAAACCAGGTGGAGTCGATGTCATGTACCTGCAATCCTGCAACCAAGTAAACAACATCATATAATATATCCAGCATATAATACACACCGTGAAGAAAGAATTACAGATTCGTAGGGTACTCGCAAGCGAGTGATGCGAACCCGTCTTCTTCACCAATACACTCATCGAAACTGACACTTCCATCATAATTCCAATAATCTTATAATAACATCTCATGTTAACTCTACAACATCATTAATCCATAATACATGTGAAACAATAATCAGATAACTACATCCCACAATAATATTGTTGTTCAATAGTAGAAATCAAAATATTATAACAAAATATATCCAATATCAAAGTAATTGCAATCAAACATAGCATAAAGCAATTTGAACAAGGATGAAAATGGAGGGGTATTACATGTGACATTACATTTGTTCATTCATCATTCCTTCATTCTATTTGATTTCATTATAATGTTTAATTATCAAAATAGGGTTTGACCAAGGATAACCCCCATTCACCTAGGAAAAGAAAATCAGGCTCTTGATGTGTGCTTGCAAATTTTAGGTGGAATATCTCTTTAAAATATTTTTTTTTAAGTTGTCAAAGTTATCACCATTCTTGCAATTTCATGGAATTCGGATTACAAGATTTATTTTCAGCTTTCCAAATGTGAGATTCAGGAATTTGGGAGTGCAAACATAGGATAACAAAACCCAGAAATAGATTTCCAAGAGCCCTAGCCAGGACCCATTCGCCATAGGGAAAATGAGTCCTTAGTAAGCTTTAGAAAATTAATTTTGGTGACAAGTACACATCACTTTCCCATTCTCAGATTTGTAATTTAACTTTTGGTTCAATCAAAATTGAGTTTAATCTTCTAGATGCACTTTATAGAAGTCAATTTAGAGTTATTTTTTCTATTTTTAATTTTTCTCCCCAAAGTGTTGTTCGATAGGAACCCTATCCTTGCATAAAATGGAAATTTTTAGATTCATACCTTGATTTGACTTACCTTTTGTTTGTTAGTCACTTCATTGTTGGATCTCATTTCCTAAATGAAATAGTGGAGAATAGTGTTATTTATTATCATTTTGGTGAACCCCTTTTTACAATCAATCCCCTAAAGCCCCCCATTTTCAACCTATTTTAGTAGTAAAAAAAAATTTATGAGTAGAATTAGCAGTATTATTGTAGCTCTTTCATCAATCAAGATCATTCTTTCAAGTCATTATGAAGAAAAAATAAATTATGTGCTAGAAGCTATTATAGTCAATCATTCCCTTTTCATTAAGATACGTATGAGTTATCTTCTATATGGTAGCTATAATAATCTATTATTTTTTGGGAACTAAAATTTTGTAGGTCTATCAAGAAATCAAGGCATCCATCAATCAACATTTGTGGGAACTTGTGGTTTATTATCACTTTATCAAGGTTTCCATGCAAAAGGTAATCTTGGACCAATTATTATTTACCATTTTTGCCAATTATTATCTATTTGGCCTCTGCCCAACCTAGGGCATGCCCTCTTGATTATCATCATTTTCTATACATAGAGGTAGAAATTAAAAATTGGTCTTTCAATTAAGAAAACCCCTGTACAATACAACCTTTCCCATATTTTCATATGTGTAGGATAGATCTCAATGTTTTAGTAGGAAATAGTCACAAAAAATGAAAAGTAGGCTACAACCTATGTTTTAGATTTTTGAAATACAAAAAGGTATGCATCTCAAATCTAGGGCACCCACACCTCCATCCATCCAATTCAAACTCAACTTTTAGTCACAAGTCCCTCTTTGTATCTCCTTCTTAGATCTAAAACTATTCTATTAATTTTAGTTTCATCTATGTAGTAAAATACATTTTTAGATTTTTAATTTGTTCAAATAGGCTTGTTAAAAGACACATCAAATTTATCTTCTTTATAACTCAAAAAAAGATAAAAACCCTAGGAGATTGGCTCTCCCTTGTGGTAACAAGCCAATATAAAACCCTAGTTGGTTTTGTGTCCAATTGTGGGGTGAAGCGAAAAGAGGTCAATCCTAGGGGGATCTAAGATCACTTGTCCTACTTCATAGAAATCATCACATGATCTAGGAATTTAAAGAATCTATCAAAATCAGCCAAAACATTATTCCACATATATTAGTAGAAATGATTCTAGTGGTGACCCACATTAAGGTAGAAAAGGTTCAATTTTTAACACATGGAATACCACACCTCTCATTCAATCAATTTTCTAGCATAAGGGGGCAGGGGGTAACATATTAATCATATGGGTAAGTGAAAAAAATTGGATCCATGAAGAGGGAAACTTTTCACCAAAAAAACTGCTGACATGAATGGGAACCCATATTGAAAACACTAGGTATATATGTAGGAAAAAGATCTTGAGCCTAAGATTGAGACCTCATTCCTAAACGTGTACCCATTCTAAACAAAAAATCCCACTCTACTTTTTCATTTGGTTTTAGGGTTGGGAAAGGTTTGGTAATCCAACGATTAGCATTTGATCTGCAACTAAAAAGCTAAGGCAATGTCAAGAGAAATATTTGAATTCGGCAATATAGTCAATTGTGTTTTTTTTTAAATAATTATGAAATTAAAACCCATTATAGATCACGATGTCTATTTTTTAAATATATATTTTTATGATTGGATTATGTTTTCTATTTTTTAATTAATTTCTAAGGAAACTAGTCCATAACCTTAAAATCTTAGGACTTTTTAGTTTTTAAACAAATTTTAATGTTTAAAAAAAATAAAAAATTATATGACATCAATCTACAAACAATTATCTAAACAATTTTTTTTTGAAATGATTAGTTTAGGTCAAATTATGGTGTCCATACATGTTGACAACAATTAGGGCCAATAAAAAATTAATACTTAATATATTTAGAAAAAATATTAAAATATTCTCATCAATCTTTATTTTGTTACACATCTTCCCCAAAAGGAAATAGAAAAATACTTTTATTTAGGTCAAATTATGGTGTTCATACATATGCACATCTTATGGTCCTAAAAAAGTGAGTTTTAAACAGTGGTTTCTATACATGCCTATTAAAAATTAATTTGTATCATCTCGGTATTAGAATAAATTGCATGTTTGGAATTTTAACTCAAAATAATAAATTTCATATTACTAAAATTTTAAAATATTCAATATTTAAGTGTTCCAACATTTTAGTCGAAGTGTGACAAATTTTCAAAATTAGGAAAAATGCTTCCACTTTTTAAACATTTTGTGGACCTAACTTCTTGCACATGCCCATATGTCATCTATACCATATTAAAGTCCCCACATATAGCCTAAGTGGTGGAAAAAAATGAATCAACAATTCATGACCATGAAAGAGATATCTAATTGGCTTCATTAGCATAAATATTATGATACCTAGATAATTATTGTTGAAATTTAAGAGGATCTGCATCACATAGTTATTGGGGTAAAAACAATGGCTGAAAAATAACTACAAGAGAGAAAGGTGATGACCCCTCCATGATCAACATTGTGATTTTTGCAAAACATAGAGTTGGTTGGCCAAATAAAACAAGCTATTGAAAGAAAAAAATAGTAATCCTCACTTCTTGTAAATAGAGAACATATAAAAACAACTTATTTTGATGAATATTTCATAGAGCGGTTAGTAGGAACTCATACATTGTAGGATAGGAAGTTCATTAGCAAGATTCAAGAGGAATATTATCATTGTCTAACTCTTGAAGAGAAGAATATCAATTCTATAAAGCCTCTTCTAAGGAGAAACTACCTAATTGAATGTTGGTAATTGACATTCTTGACTTATTTATACCATGCACTCTCTCCTCCAACCATGTAAATCAACTATGTGACTATCAAAAATGTTTAGGCGATCGTTGAGAGTGATCAAGAACTTTTGGATAAAATTTATGAAGATCTGAGCTCTAACTAATTCTTAGAGATCTTTGCAATGTTCGCAAGAAAAGTGATCATACTTAGCGGCTTTGTCATTGACCATTTATAAAATATCCTCCTAAACATTACAAGTAGTGAGAAGTTGGTCACAAAAGACTTACTAAGATGGGGAGGTTTGAGAGAGATAAACCATGAGGCATTATTGCAAAGCATCTTCTCATTCAAGGGAATTCTCATGTGCTATTAAAATATACTCATGATGATAAACCAAATCTCAAAAAGACTTACAAAAGTTAGTCAAGAGTTTTTATCCTTTCATTTTTTTGATGAACTAAGAAGTGTGTTGAGAACTTAAACCTTGGCTTGAATTCCTTCTTTTTCACTAACCTTAAGAAAATGGAGGTGACAATTAATTTGAATTCCTATACATATGTGGTTGTCTACAATTTCATTTTGTTGGCAGAGCTTAGCAATCCACACCTACACAACAACATCAAAGGTTTGACCTTCCAAGGTAGTGGCACAAAACTATATAGTAGTAGCCTAGTAATCCTATACAGTAGTAGCTTCTTAAATGCGTTAACAAAACTATGCTAGTTTGTAGCCACTAATGTGTAGGAAGCAAGAGGTGCATCTCAAATAATTTGATCCAATCTGCTTGTTCAGTATGCCAAGATTCAAAATTCCAAACATACCATATGTGAACCATCATATATTAATGAATCAACAAATACGTGTTTGATAAAATTGAACTCTTGGTCATCTTAGATTTAAGAAACAACCATTCAATTCAAAACCATATAAGTAAATGATATAAAAAACATCTCATAGGGACTCGACTATAAGAATAAATATCTAATAAAGTAAAAAATGACTCAATAAACAACATACCACAAACAAACCATTTGTAAACTCTATGAGAACCAAACTTAAAATTGCTCTAGATAAACAAATAGAAATGACTATCGCACTAGCTCATATTGAAATAAAATTTAACCAAGTGTTCAATTATGATATCGGATTAGGATTTTTACCCTTCAAGATATTATCATTTCTAAATTTTGTTTTTATTCATTGCCAGCAAAACCTCTTGAAAAAAATTATCTAATAAACTAAAAAATAACTCAACAAACATACGATAATCAATCCATTTGTATAGTCTATGTAAACCAACCCTAAAATTAGTCCAATAAACAGATAGAAATAACTATCGAAGACCCATATTAGAATCAAATTTAACCAAATGTTCAATTATGATATCAAGTTAGGATTCGTACCCTTCGGAGTATATCATTCCAGATATTTTTTAAGTTTTGTTTTCATTCATCAGTCCTGCCGGCGAAAATTCGTTTTGTTAGATGTCAACGCACGACAACTGGGAAACCGGTGAACAGCGCCCGCGTTATCCAAAGTCAATAGCACCGGCAATTTTCCTCAAATATCGCAAACGATTTGCTGGGTCAATCTAAACAGTCCATCAATAGCATAACAGCTCGCCACCGGCAATGATATCGTGTTTCATACACAATTTTTAAGAAAATTCCACGCTTTAATCTCCTTCCTTATCTTAATCTCACACCTACCTAGTTACTTCTTCTAAAACTGCACCCCAAAATTCTTATATAATCTCATCTACTCAAAAGGATTTATTCATCCAATTCACCGCAAAACTCAAAGCAACTTTTGTTTTCTCTACTCCAGATCTCTCCAAGACCTACTCCATCATAAAATATTACTACACCCGAGTCATATTAGCTGAAGATTCTGTTGAGAACCAGTGTTAAACGTGCTGAAAGATGAGGACGTTGGTCATAGTAGCAGTACTTTTATTTGCTGCTGTATTGGAAGCTTCCATGGGAGCAAGGCCTCTTAAGGGACAAGGTGAAGGCACACCATTATTCTACTCAATGCCCAGAGGTTCTGTGCCCCCATCTTGTGCAAGTGGGTGTAGGAACGGTCGTTCCTCGAAGGGCAGCAATGGATGTCCATGTCCAGTTGCTCCAATTCATGTACCACTAGGAGGATCTCTTGTACATCCGAACATTCATGGCGCGTCTTTGGGAGTTGCACAATCTACTGGTATAGATCAACATTCTTGAACATGTAAACAGAGTGGAGCTACGTATGCAGTCAAAATTGGTTATTTTAAAATATTTTTAACTACTACTATTTTTTTCCAATCAGAGCAATTTGTTTCCACTGGAGTTTTCAGGGCTCCCCAGTAAAAATTAAAATAGATATGGCCTTTGCCTAGATATAGGATCTATACTTATCGTTTATACGGAATTCCAAACTTATAATGATCTTTTTTGCAAAGTTTTAATAGTGCAATAAAATACAAAGATAATTATAACAATTTTTTTAGGTTTTAATAATATTAAATATAACTTGTAATTTGATGTAAATATGTTTGGTGTTATTTTTATTTGACAGATTCAACTGTAAAGAGTTTTGGGCCATCACCTTTTGTTCACTAGTTCTATTATTCCATAAATTTGCAAATGACAATCAAAGGTTATATGCTTAGGAGATTCTAGTCTTTCAATTTTTCAAACAATTAGATTCTAAAAGAATAGAAAGCCTAAAATTATGGTAGTTAAAAAGTTTGGATATTTAAAGTGCAAGTTGAAAAGTTATAATAAAAAAATCTTTAAAATATAACTTGTGGATTATATAATAAATATTTTAATTTTATAAATAGATTGGAGTGACTATGGGTTGGATCTAATTTATTTTAGAATATCAACATAATAACAAAGTTTATGGGTGCAATTACAGAATTAGGGAGTATAGTTTCCTAGTTTAGTGGTGTAGCTATAGATTTAGGGGCATAACTGACCCTCTTAGGTCTAGGCGTTCTATTTTCTAAAGTTTTTTTAGTTCAACAAAATTATTTTTCTAATTTTTTTGATACTTATCTTACTTGTGCAATACACAAATTTGCTCCTAAGCATGTATCTTGTTCTTTAGAAATATTATTGCTACAAAATGATAAGGACAAGCTAATAAAATAATAAAATAAAATGGTGTTGATGTGGTCACTACCTAGCTACACAAGGTTTTAGCCTTGTAGATTAGGTCATATCTACAATTAATACATGATAGTTATAGTGTCACATTTTTTATGTGTTCTTACTAGATAATTAGAGATGCTACTATATGCCAAGTGGTAATGTTATAATGGTTCATTAAGAAGATAATATAATTGATATGTTACCTTAAATTGATTAAAAAGGGGAGTGTGGACCAATTTAACATAGATATTAAAGGGGAGAAAGGAAAATTCCAAGGCATCTACTAAGGAAGAGACTAAGAAAAACAGGGTGATATATAGGAGATGCCTCCAATAATAAAATTAGTTTCCCCCAAGTGATATAGGTAAAGTATTAGTGTGTATGATAAGAATCAAGTACGAATAAGAAATATATTAACAAAAAATAAGATAAGATAACAAATGACCACCTAGGGAAGCCATAATATATAAATAATTTGATGCTCACAAGTCTAAAATATTAGTATTAAATGAGATTCTCCCTAGGTAAGGGAGATTTAAATAAATTGAAAGAGGGAAAAAAATGATTATCCTTCCATTGTAGTAAGGGTATCCAACACTAGTTTATTGCCTATCCTCAACATATATTCTCAAAGTTGGATTCCTAATTTATCCATAATAATTCTACTTAGGTTTATTGACATCCTCATTCATCTTCTCTATACTACCTCCATTGCATACATTCTAACAATAATTCTAAAACATCTCTATTATATTAGCAACTCTAGATGCTCTTAGCCTATCTCTATGTGTTATATCTTTTCTTTAAATTATCTTCATTCACGTAGGACTTCACAAATCTACCTAAAATACCCTTTTTAGAGCCTCTTCAGGAAAAAACCACCAATAATCCAACTTTAGTACCACTTGGTGTGGTCTACACTAGGGTTTCTAATTAAAGATAGCATAGCCTAATAGCTAGTTAAATTTGAACAAAATTCAAACATGCTAGATGGAACAAAAACAATATTAAGATACATTAATGACTTGAAAAAAAATTAAGAAACAAAAACCTAGCTATAATAAACTAAGATGGTATTAATATTTTCTATTAATACATGAGTGATTTCATTCCCTCTTGTATCGTTTATTTTATAATTCTATTTTTTTTAATCATTCTAATCACTCCCTCATTTTGAAAATTTCACCTCTATTTTTCTCATGGAATGTTATTAACATGTTTCCTTATGTGAATATTCCTTATTACTCAAAATTTAGGGCACATTTGTAAAAATAATAAGATAGCCCTTTTTCTTGCTAGAAATGTTTCTATTTATTGTTGAAATAGTTTATGGATTTAATTGTGTGATAAGTTTTCATCAATGTTTTAAATAAAATTCTATGATCCATCATCAAGATGAAATTAGAGAGCTCGAGGAGAAGTTTATGTATCTTCATGATGGGCCATGGAGTGTGATCCAAAACCTTGATGCAAAATATTGTCACACAATCAAATCCAAAATCCATTTCAACAATAAACAATATGGATTGTGGAAACTTGATATCATTAATGTTTCTATTTTACATAGCATTGATCTAGATTCCACAACCTTAATTACCAAATAGTGACTTGTATGAGTGAAAATCATTAAGAAACATGGTTTTGACACAAACATTTATGGCTTTGAGTTCTTATTTAGTCATTTTAGCACAATATTTTTTGTCGCTTATGACTCTTCATCTACCCTATTCAATCCCAATTTAAATCATGTTAAATTTTTAATAAAATAAAAGGTGTTCAGTGAACTATCTATCAAAGGATAATACCATTAATATAATCATGTGATCTATTAAAATATTAGAAGTTTAATCAAATATGCTGATTTTTATAAGGATGATGATGAACATTCCTTGAGATCCACATTATCAATATCTAGCATGTTGGATAGGTCACAAAAGGTATAGGATAAAATCATATTCTAGACAAGAAAATTCAATAGAATTATTCCAAACATCATAATCACACAAAATTTTAGAATTTTAATCAAATTATTTCAAATAATTGATTTAACCCCTT
Source organism: Sequoiadendron giganteum (assembly GCA_007115665.2). NCBI lineage: Eukaryota > Viridiplantae > Streptophyta > Pinopsida > Cupressales > Cupressaceae > Sequoiadendron > Sequoiadendron giganteum. The sequence continues at coordinate 169,737,887 of CM021105.1, forward strand.
TTAGCTCGTTATATGAAAAATGAATAATATGAAGCACTAGTCCATAATGAGGTAGTCGAAGAGAAACAGACAAAATGAATGTTTGTAGAAAAAGTGTGTATAACTAAGGAGGAAAATATAGAGATAATGATGAGGAATGTTGGAGTGATGAATAAACCTAGAGGCAATTGGAATAAGAAAATAAAAGAACTTGAAGAGTGTGTTGATCATGTCAAGGCTTATATTAAAATGGTTGAATATTTAGAGGGAAAATGCGTACAAGAACTTGTAATCATATGAATGTTGTTTGTACCTTCTACTAGATAATTAAATTATATGAGCCCTTGAATTATAGAAAAGCACATAGAAATTTTGCATTCTTCAACCAAGAACTCTACAAGAAAATATAAAGGATAATGTTCTAAGAGGCTTTGATGAGAACAAAGTAAAGATTCTTTCATGAATTGTATAAAAGTAAATTGTTAAGATTACTATGTTGAAGCAATTGAATGCAATATTATGCATACAATTTTAGAGATTGTCATTAAATTTGGATGTTCATATAGAAGGAAACATGTCTTTAAAATAAAATATCATAATAATTGACACCTAAAGAGAAATATGGATTATAGAAGGTTGCTAATAGGATAGATCAACTTACAATGTTCTTAGTATTTATCCTAGCATAATAGAATGTATTTATATAGAATACAATTTTGGTATATGTACATAAGCTTGCATATATAGCATGAGTTTTTGGTTCATGCTAAGAGTGCTTTTTTTTCTATTTTAAAAAACTAAGTTTCTATTTACGCTATGGTATTGTTTTGTTACGTGATAACAAAACACAATTATTTTTAGAGGATACTGACGCCCAATTATAACATGTGTTCGTAGCACAATAAATTGCACACTTAAGTAGCTATAAACAAAGAACCTATGACTAAGACTCATGTATCCAAATAATTAGAGATGGTCATGCATTTAGATTATATTTAGATCTACACAATGTGTTTTAGGATACATGCAACATACAATTAACTATGTGCAAGTGTATACTACAATTAGAATTATGCATGATTTCGTAAATAATTAAAGTAGTGCTAGGGAATAGGCACCTATATGTACCTTAGTACTCTACAAATTGTAATGATTAACTACTAAACAACTAACTAAATATTGATGTTTTGTGAGCTTGAATAATATATTACAAGCTATATTCTATTGTTTTTTTAGTAATCAGATTAGATGTATATTTTAGTATGTGTATAAATAACTAGGATCTAAAATAGTTACTAACATATGAAACAATGTAAAGAGTGTATAATTCAATATATTTCAAATGACAAATATAGATATCTTAAATACATAACTATTCATTATTATACATAAATAAACAATAACTAACACTTCAACAATTGACTATTTTAAAAAAAAAATATAGTCAACTTAACTAAACCAACTTTAATGATAAATAAACTTACAATCAAGCTTAGCTGGCCCATACAACCCTCTATCCCTCGTTTTGCTAATGGTCAATGCGCTACTACTGGGAAACAGCTGAATGTATTGACTTAATGAAAAGCAACGCGTTAACAAAGTAAATTCATAAGCGACGGCAAGTTTGCTGAAACAACGCAACGATGAACTCGGTCAGTTTAAAAACAATAAGTCAATCTTATAGCAGATCGCCAAATGCCATGACTAATTCTTTCATCATTTACTACTGCGCTCAATGATTTCGTGTTTCGCCCACAATTTGACAAACTTTCCATGCTTGAATTTCTTATCTCACTTTCACAGCTCATTACTTCGGAAAACTCTACACTTCAAAAACCTTATATAAACCTAAGAGATTTATTCATCTTCGTACATTTCGTATTGTGAAACACAAGTTAGATGCCTCTTTCATATCGGGAGTATGAGGATTCCCACATACTGTAAGTCATCTGTAGACTCAAAAATAGACCGCCTGATATTGTGAACTATAAAAAGACCTTTCCTTTCCTTTTCTTTCACAGAAAAATTCTAAGCAATTTTATTTACTCCAATCATTAAGGATTCTGTTGAGAATGATCATTATCGGTGCTTTCATCAGCGATTATTATATCATATAATCAATCTACGTGTAGAGAGATGGGGAGGTTGGTAATAGTAACAGTGCTTTTATTTGCTGTTGTATTGGAAACATCCATTACAGCAAGGCCTCTGCACGAACGAGGAGAAGCTACAGTATTATTTCAGTCAATGCCCAGAGGTGATGCGCCACCATCTTGTGCAAGTGGGTACATGAACTACAGCTCATCCAATGGCATCACAGGATGTTCATGTCCGGCTGGTTCAATTAACGAAAGGGCATCCCTTGCACATTAGAACTTTCATGGTGTGCATTTTGGAGCATCCCTTGCACATTAGAACAGTATCGAAGTTTTAGAAAACCCAAAAGGATTGGATATTACGTAGTCGGTGCAGTGTACTAAATGCACCAACAGTCGTGTTAACTGCTATTGAAATAAGGTGTAATGGTTATGTTGATTGTATTTTATAAAATATTGTATATGATTTTGAATAGTATTCTAATAAGAATCTTTTAAACTTCATGTAATTTCTTCATCAAATGATATTGATACCAAATAAAATAGAATAAAAACAACTCATCATATATAAGTCTAATTGATTTTATTTTTTTCAATATCCTTAACAACTCTAGATATTCTATTTCTTATATTTGTTCTATATTCAATTTCTATTAACTATTTTATATTTATGCCCTCTACTTTTACCTATTTTATGATCTTCACTTCTAATCTTGTTACAACTATAACATATACACATTCCATCAATTATTTTTCTTTTTCTTTTCACTCAAAGTGAATCATTATTTGAGTACATCCCAAACTTCCCTTACATTACACTGCAAAATGAGGGGACATAGATATGGCACACAAACTATTTGGTTAAATGCCTCAAGAAAAGATGCAATGATTATAGTTTATAGACAACATGGATCTTTAAAAGAACTTAAAGGATAGAGAAATTTTTGTATATGTTGCAGTTGTGATTACCTTGGTACACATGTATGCAAAATGTTGATACACAGACAAGGCACATGATCTACATGATAAAATGTCTCAATACATCCCCAAAAAAATGGATTATTGGACAAAAATAGAAAATTTGAAGCAAATACCATTAAAATCAAAATTCCACAACTTTTTCAACAAGGTCTATGTAAATATGAGAGCTTCAAAAAATGGGTAGTCATCAAAGCATAAAAGAATACAAGTGATTTCATTGACATGCTTCCAAAATGATGTAGCATATACAAGGTACACAAATGGTTTGATAGAATGCCTCAAAAAGATGAAAACCAATGTATGCAAGGGGGGAAAATATAGACAAGACATGTGAACTATTTGACAGAACAACTCAAAAATATGTAGACACATGGAACATAACGATCATTGGATATGATGAAAATGGTATAGGACTAAATTATAAATTCAATAAACTATTTTTTTTGGTCTATAATTGCACAACTATTTTTTTCCTATTTGCATCCATACATACAACAATTCCACTGTGGGTATTATTGCAATAATATTTTCCTAAGTTGAGCATAGGGAGTTTGTTTTCTTGAATTGATTTATCTTCTTGAATAAGTTGGGAGACTCTTGAACTTATTTTCTTGTTCATGGAAGAGGGTTGGCATAATAGTTGTTTGGAAGAAACATTTACCATCACTAGCAAAAATTGTGGCTAGAAAGTGGATATGGATCATTCAAAGAATGATGATATCAGTGTTTTGAGCAATATAAATAACACCCATACAAGCTAGATTAGATTAAAAATCTCTCGATTGCAATATTTGTTGAATTACCCCCCGCCAATCAAAAGATGTACATGCCTAAAGCTTATAGTTGCAATAACAGCCAAGAGAGGCAATTTGCTTCATATGTGGCCATGAAGATAAGTCATTTCCATTCTTCAAGTGGACATCTGCTTTTATTTACAGTTGACTCATTTGAAAGAGGTAAACATTAAAAATACACCATGGGTTTATTGTGAGCCAATGATTTTTCCCTTTTGGGATCTTCACTGCACACATTTGTTGGCTCTCATTTAGCATTCAAATTTAATGCATATCTATTATTTTACATGGAGACTTCTATTATGGAAATGATTATTGGGTAGTGACCAGTCTACACTTTCTCTTTGCACAATGATGCAAATTGGATTTGTTTGTCTAGTTTTGTACATGGGAATAGTTCTTTATTCTTTAGTTTACCTTTTATTTTGTTACACCTCAAAAAAAGATACAAGGCATTGGGGGAAATGTGCTAATTACTGCTCATGATCCAATTGTTGTTTACTCCATGCTTACCTAACCCCCAAATAACCATTTATATTTTAATCGTTACATTGTTTTAATTATGCTAATAAATATTTACAAAATACACCAATATGCATTCACTATGAAATGTGTAGTTAACCAAAAAAAAAATTTAAACATCTATTGGTACATATATGTTTTCAACACAAGAGAAGTTGCACAAAATAAAGTTATTTTCGCATTAATTAAATTACATGTATGTTTAAAATTACAACTCTATGCAAGCGGCTCAAAGCTTCAAATACATTGTATGTACATGTATATATGAACAATTAATGGTGTAGAATGTGACATAGTATAAAACATTGATCAAATTTATGAGCTATCAATTGCACATTAACTCACACTTCCTATAACATCTTCATGCATTAACTCCATCTACTTCTAGTACTTTCACACACAAATAATGGTGTAAGGCTCCCCAATAAACCAAAAAACATATTATACTTCATATATATGACTGAATGTATGCAAGCCACCTATTTTGTCAGTTAGACCAAATATAGAATTTAATTCCTAAAAGCCATGGGAGAACTAAGGCATAAATGAACACTGCAAAATGAAATGACATATTGTTTCCCACAAAAGTTCAAATTTCAAAATCAACCACCACAATTCATTGCATTCATTCAATTTACACATTCAAATGATTTTATAAGAGGGAATTTAAAGGCCATTTTCATTACAAATTCTCCTCTGCTTTCACTAAATATTCTCGACAAAATTTTGAGATTACTAAGGCAGCCTCTACACATTTCTCTTAAAAGGGAGCTTATTCAAGTTCGTACACCCAGAATAACTAAATTCATGTTTTTATTTATCAATATACTATTTTATATTTATGTACTCAGTGTTTATATTATTTTGAGGGATACAAATTATTATGTTTTCAATTAGCTGTTCAAAATGAAAGTCCAAATTTAGAAACAACAACATTATCTATGATTTAATCATATCATAGTTACATTTCTATCACCTACATACAACATCTGTCAATGATAATAACAACATTAACCTTAGTAAAGCTTTCCAAATCCATACATAAAATATAATAAACAAAAACATTATCCATTTTTTAATCATATTATAGTTATATTCTAATCCCTCGTTAATAATCATGAAATTTAGTGGGTGCACAATTTTTTTTCCAATTTATTGAGCAGTTTTAGGATTGCACATCATGTAAACTCTCTTGGTTTTAGGAAATCTCTATCCATTCCTTCTCCTTATGTTTTGCACATAATTATATGGGTTAGTCTATTTTCTTTCACTTATTTGGGTAGAGGTTTTCTATTTTCAATAATTACAATTTCCAGAAAATGATATATTCTTATTAGATTATATACATACATACATACATATACAATCATGCCATTGGTACAGGAGCAACCCATAGTTCACTTTAGAAAAGTAGCCTAGAAGGTCATGACTTGGCATTTTCGTTAGGCCAAACTTAGCAATCTCTTCCTATTTCTTTATGTTTGTGCCTTAGTGGAATTCTGTGATCATACTTTGAGATGTTAATATCATGTTGACCATTTGATAGGTTGAGGTTTTGGGCTTCAAGAAAGGTTTAAGTCCTTCTTAGACCTATTTAGTTGTTAGTTCCCTAAATTTTGAAATAAGGCTAAAAGAAGCCACAAGTGGCCAAGGAAGGGTTAAGGCCGAGCTTAACTACTTTTGTGAACCTATATAAGGGTGACCTCAGCATGGAATTGAGGTTGGGAGCTTTTACATTGATTTCAGATTTTGAATTCAAGTAACAAAATAGTGGGTTCTCAATGTGAATTTCTAGTTTTGGTTCAATATAGAGCTTTAATGGATTGAATCTGATTCTGTAGGTGTAGGATGTTATGTGACTATTAATTAAGCATTGTGTGGTAGTAGCTTTGATTCCTAATTTGGTTTGTAGTTCTGTTTGTAGGAAGTTGTTTCTTTCATAGTCGCTGATCTAACAATTTGTTAGTTGAAAATAGAGGTTTAGATCACATTCCCTCTATACATAACGTATGACCTCTTGGGATTTGTGACTAGACTCCATTATTATAGATATGGTAGGTGTAGGGGTCATTAACAATTTAGGAAACTCCATGGAAGTCTTCTCCTAGGCGAGCCAGACAGTGTCCGGCTAGGAAAGACATGGAGTGCATGGCAATTGATTTGCAGGGGTGGTCATTCCTTGTCAAGTCATGGTGTGGAGAGGGTAACCAGATGCCTTGCAAAGACTTAGCATGAAGGAGGAAGCTTCATCAATGAATTCCGTGAAAGAAACCCATGACAGTCTACTGTGTGGTCAGGGAAAGGGCTTAAAAAGGCCAAATTTTGCTAAATTGAAGGTCCAATCTAAGTACGGATAGTTGAGGGTTAATACCATAAAAATATTCAAATGGTGGGCATGAGGACAAGGAACCCCAAAGAAAGATTCAATGTTCTTTGGAAGACTTTGGAGTACTAGCTTGATTTCTCGGAGAAGGAGGCTAATTAGGCTCCTAGACTAGTTGTCTTTTTAACCCTAAATGAGGGATTGGTGGAAGCGATGGGAAAATAGAGGTAGATGGACCCTCAAGAACCATCAAGTGATGCTATGAACCTATTGAAACATCTCCACACCCTTGCAAAGATGAAATCTAGTATTGGGAGTAGGTTAGCCTTTAGGGTTGATTGAGGGCTAAGGGAAGAATTGCAAAGGAGAGCACCAAGGTTGTCTTGGTTGAAGAATATGTATTGGTAGTTGGGTTGGCAAGGAGAACCAGGGGAGAATAGTCAAGAGATAGGTCCTATAGGTTAAGGTGGAGAAATGAGACACCATAGGGGTCTTCCAAGTAAGACCTAGAGTAGGAATCATGGAGTGATTCCTCCAACCCTCCCTATAAGATTGGTATCAGAGAAATTTAAAGATTTGGGATAGAATATTGTATGTCAGACCTTGAATCCAGTGGTTCCACAACCATGGTGACAAACATTGAGTTGGTAAAGAAGGTCGAATATCAGGAGGAAGACAATAGGAGATTGAGGGAAAGACTAGCTCAACTAGAGCAAGCATTGAGTAATGTGCAGACCAAGGCCGATGAGGTCAGTGATAGATTGGAAGGCAGGGTACCAAAGAGTGAAGAGGTTGTAGAGGAATACAAGACCCTTGAACCTAACCCTATTCTGCAAGAAGAACCATTCTTGAAGGGATTGAAAGCTTTGAGTGGAAAAGAACTTGAAGGCATACCACTGTTTAGTGGCAAATTGGAAGTTGATCTAGTCATGGATTGGATAAAAGGCATGGAAAACCATTTTGAGTGTGATGGAGTCACTGAAGCACAAAAGGTGAAGGTGGAAAAATCAAGATTGAGAGGATCTACCTTGACATGGTGAAAATTCATTCAGACAAAGAGGGAAAAGGAAGGCAAGAAGCCTATTTCAACTTGGAAGGGTATGGTTGCAAAAGTGAGAGAAGCATACATACCAGATTATTATGAGATTCAGTTACATAAAAAGAGACAAAGCTTGAGGCAAATAGACCAAGATGTGAACACTTACACAGAGGAGTTTCAAAAACTTTGTGTGAGGTCTAATGTTTCAGAAGATGAAAGTCTCAAGGTGGTTAGGTATCTTAATGGCTTGAAGTGGAACATTCAAGAGGAGATGACTCTTTTAAGTCCCAAGATAGTACACCAATGTTACCAATTGGCCATTAAGATTGAGGAAAGAAGCAAGAGGAAACAAGATCAGGCTTCTAAGAGTAGAGGCAAAGGCAGAGATCAAAGAGGACATAGAGGTGGCTACTAAGGTAGAGGGAGTGAACAAAGAAACCATGGAGAGTCCAAACTAACAGAGCATGGAAGTGAAACACCTTCTAGAGGAGGTTATGGAAGAGGTAGAGGATCTCAAGGAGGATCAAATAGAGAAAGAGGAGCAGGCAGAAGCAACTCATACTTTTCTAGTATGAAATGTTATAATTGTAGTCAAATAGGACATCTAGCTTATAGCTGCCCAGAGAAAGCATCTTCATAAAGTACTGAGAAGAGAGTGGCATACGCTTAAGAGGACACCATGAGTACCAAATCACCTAAGGTTAATCACATTGAATCAGAAATGGGGGAGAACCTGATGTTTAGAAGAGTTTTGATCAGACAACCGGTCAAGGAAGAGCCAAAGCAAAGGAGAGCCTTATTTAGGGTAAGATGCAAAATCCTTGGAAAGGTGTGTAAGGTTATAGTGGAATCAAGGTCTACTGATAACATAATCTCAGAAGAGGCAGTAAGGAAGTTGAAATTGGAGAAGGTACCCCACACTAACCCTTACAAAGTAACATGGTTGAACAAAGGGTAGAGTGTTCTTGTCAATGAACAAACAATGGTGGAGTTCTCCATTGGAGGTTACAAAGATAAGTTGTTATGTGATGTGTTACCCATGGATGCATGCCATCTTCTATTGGGCAGACCATGGCAATATGATAGAGGTGCCATATATGATGGGAAAGAGACCACCATTTCTTTCAAGAAGGATGGAAAGACATTTAAATTGCAGTCATTGTCAGAGGAGGAAGAAGGACAGTCAAAGACCCCTAGTGTCTTGTTAAGTAGTGGTAAAGAGTTCCTTAACAACCTACATCAAGGAGGTGAAGGATATGTGGTCATGTTGCAACCCAAGGATGAATACAAGACTAAGAAATCATTCATACCCAGAGTAGTCCAAAAGTTGTTAGAACAATTCAAGGACATAGTTAGTGATGGTACATTTGTAACCTTACCTCCAAAGAGAGCCATCAGCCATAAGATTGACTTCATACCAGGAGCTTCATTTCCAAACAAAGCAGCTTATAAGCTTACATCGGATCAAAATCTAGAGGTAGCTAGACAAGTGTAGGAGTTGTTGGATCAAGGATTGATTAGGAAGAGCATCAGCCCATGTGCAGTACCAATGGTCTTAGCAACCAAAAAAGGAGGCAAGTGGAGGTTATGCACTGATTCAAGAGCCATAAATAGAATCACAATCAGGTATAAGTTCCCTATTCCTAGGATTGAGGACTTGATGGATTGTCTTGGAGGAGCTCAATACTTCACCAAGTTGGATCTCAAGAGTGGATACCATCAGATCATAATCAAGGATGGAGATGAGTGGAAGACAACATTTAAGAAAACTGATGGGTTGTATGAGTGGAGAGTTATGCGATTTGGCCACTCTAATGCCCCTAGCATATTCATGAGGCTCATGAATGAAGTGCTCAAAGACTTTACCAGGATATTTGTGGTGGTATATCTTGATGATATACTCATCTTTAGCAAGACAACAAAAGAACATATAAAGCATGTGGAGTTGGTTCTTAAAAGATTGCAAGAAGAGAAGTTAGCCATCAACCTAGAGAAATGTGAGTTCTTCAAATAGGAGCTTGTGTATTTGCGGTTTGTAGTGTCACAAGGATCATTGAAGATGGATCCAACCAAGGTGGAAGCTATCCTAGATTGGCCTACACCAACCACAGGGACAGAGGTAAGAAGCTTTCATGGATTGACTCAATTTTATAGGAAATTCATCAGGAACTTTAGTGGCATATGTGCACCAGTCCTTGATACAATCATAGGTGGCTTAAAGACTAAGTTTTAGTGGACTCAAGAAGCTAAGAAAGGTTTTGAGAAAATGAAACAAGAAGTGGAAAATCAAACTATTCTTTTATTACCTAGCTTTGATAAGTTGTTTACTGTGGAATGTGATGCCAGTGGAGTTGCAGTAGGAGGAGTGCTAAGCCAAGAAGGCAGGCCTGTAGCTTTGTTTAGTGAAAAGCTCAATGAAGCTAAGAAGAAGTATTCTACCTATGACCTAGAACTTTATTCTTTAGTACAGTCACTTAGGAAGTGGACACACTATCTTCTACCTAAAGAGTTTGTAGTCTTTACTGACAATCAGGCACTTAGCTATATCAACACTCAAGAGAAGTTGAGCAATAGACATTTGAAATGGATAGAATACATCCAAGCTTTCACTTTCTCCATCAAGCACAAGAAGGGACAGTTGAACAAGGTAGCAGATGCATTAAGTAGGAGATTGCTGACAGTGCAAGAGATACAGATAAAGAGAATTGGAATAGAAAGTTTCAAGGATCTCTATGGCGAATATGAACACTTCTCGGAGGCCTACAAGGTATGTTTTGACTTTTAGAATCATTTTCATAGTCAATACTCAGAGTATACATTGCAAAGTGGACTGTTATTCAAGGGGAATCAATTATGTGTTCCAAGAGGATCAATGAGAGAGACTCTCATCCAAGAGAAGCACAATGGTAGTCTTAGTGGACAATTTGGCATCAACAAGACAATGGAACTAGTGTAAAGGTTCTACTATTGGCCTAAGTTGTCAAGGGATGTCAGGAGGTATGTGGAGTAATGTGTAGTGTGTATGAAAGACAAGGGAGGAGCTAGTAATGCAGGTTTATATCAACCCCTACCCATTCTTAATAGACCATGAGAATGTATTAGCATGGAATTTGTGGTAGGACTCCCTAAGACTAAGACAAGGTTTGATAGTGTCTATGTGGTGGTAGATAGATTTAGTAAGATGTGTCACTTTATCCCTTGCAAAACCACCCATGATGCTAGCTATATTTCTCACCTTTTCTTCAAAGAAATTGTAAGGATCCATGGTTTTCCTTTGAGCATTGTTTCAGACAAGGATGTGAAGTTCATGAGCCATTTTTGGAAGACTCTATGGAGCAAATTAGGTACCAACCTGTCTTTTGGATCAGCTTACCATCCTCAGACCGATGGGCAAACAAGGGTGGTTAATAGGGTGTTAGGTAACCTTCTAAGATGCCAAACCAAGGAGTATGGATAGACATGGGACTTGGTTATATCTCAGGTTGAATATACCTACAATGATAGTGTGAACTGGACCACAGGGAAGAGTCCTTTTGAAATAGTGTATGGAATGCACCCAAGAGGTGTCTGTGAGCTCAGGGATCTAGGAGCTATGGAGCATAGGAGTGGACATGTAGAGGATCTCTCTTAGACCATGTAGGAGATTCAAGAGTAGGTGAAGAAGACAGTCATCGAGGCTACTCCAAATTTGAAAGATAAGGTGGATATCTCTAGGAAGGATCTACAATTTGCAGTAGGAGACTATGTCATGGTCCACCTCAACAAATCTAGATTGCAGAAGGGAACATCAACCAAATTTTAGATGAAAAGAGTGGGACCATGTAAGGTGTTAACCAAATATGGGAAGAATGCCTTCAAGGTGGAGTTACCTGCAGATTTAGGCATCTCTCCAGTGTTCAATGTGGCTGATTTGATCAGAATAGCAGGGATATCTTCAAGGATGTGAGTAACATAGCCTTACCTACTCAAGAAAAGCTACAAGTAGAGAATATCTTGGAGTCAAGGGTGAAAAATTCTACCTAGTATAAGGAATACATGGAACACCTCATCAAATGGAAGGACAAACTTGAATCTGAGGCTACATTGGTGGACGAAGCTCAATTCAAGAAGCGGGGTATTGACCCATCTCTGATCAATCCCCACATTCCTTAAAGTCTTTGCAGAGGGGGAGAATGGTGTAGGAGCACCCCATAGTTCACTTTAGAAAAGTAGCCTAGAAGGTCATGACTTGGAAATTTGTTTAGGCCAAACTTAGAAATATTTTCCTATTTCTTTATGTTTGTGCCTTAGTGGCATTTTGTGATCATAATTTGAGATGTTAAGGTCATGTTGACCATTTGATAGGTTGAAGTTTTGGGCTTCAAGAAAGGTTTAAGTCCTTCTTAGACCTATTTAGTTGTTAGTTCCCTAAATTTTGAAATAAGGCTAAAAGAAGCCACAAGCAGCCAAGGAAGGGTTAAGGCTGAGCTTAACTACTTTTTGGACCCTATATAAGGGTGACCTCAGCATGGAATTGAGGTTGGGAGCTTTTACATTGATTTGAGATTTTGAATTCAAGTAACAAAATAGTGGGTTCTTAATGTGAATTTCTGGTTTTGGTTCGGTATAGAGCTTTAATGGATTGAATTTGATTTTGTAGGTGGTTTAGGATGTTATGTGAGTGTTAATTAAGCATTTTGTGGTAGTATCACCGATTCCTAACTCGGTTTGTAGTCCTATTTGTAGGTAGTTGTTTCTTTCATAGTTGTTGATCTGACAGTTTGTTAGTTGAAAATAGAGGTTTAGATCACATTCCCTCTGTACATAATGTACGGCCTCTTGGAAATTGTGACTAGACCCCATGATTGTAGATATGGTAGGTGTAGGGGTCATTAACAGTTCAGGAAACACCATGGAAGTCTTCTCCTAGGCGAGCCAGAAAGTGTCCGGCTAGGAAAGACATGGAGTGCATGGCACTTGATTTGCAGGGGTGGTCATTCCCTATCAAGTCATGGTGTGGAGAGGGCAACCAGATGCCTTGGAAAGACTTAGCATGAAGGAGGAAGCTTCATCAATCAATTTGGTGAAAGAAACTCATGAAAGTCTGCTCTGTGGTCAGGGAAAGGGCTCAAAAAGGCCAAATTTTGCTAAATTGAAGGTCCAATCTGAGTACGGATAATTGAGGGTTAAGACCATCAAAATATTCAAATGGCAGGCATGAGGACTAGGAACCCCAAAGAAAGATTCAATTTTCTTTGGAAGACTTTGGAGTACTAGCTTGATTTCTCGGAGAAGGAGGCTAATTGGGTTCCTAGACTAGTAGTCTTTTTAACCCTAAATGAGGGTTTGGTGGAAGCGATGGGAAAATGAAGGTAGATGGACCCTCAAGAACCATTAGGTGATGGTGTGAACCTATTGAAACATCTCCACACCCCTGCAAAGATGAAATCTAGTATTGGGAGTAGGTTAGCCTTTAGGGTGGATTGAAGGCTAAGGGAAGAATTGCAAAGGAGAGCACAAGGGTTGTCTTGGTCGAAGAATATGTATTGGTAGCTGGGTTGGCAAGAAGAACCAGGGGAGCGTAGTCAAGAAATAGGTCCTATAGGTTAAGGTGGAGAAGTGAGACACCATAGGGGTCTTCCAAGTAAAATCTAGAGCAGGAATCATGGAGTGATTCCTCCAACCCTCCCTATCAGCCATGTAGGGTATCATCATATCAAGAAAGATAGGTTGTTAGGGAAATAGAATTTTATTAGATTATATATTTGTATATATATAATCTTATATAGATATATATATCTATATCACATTATATATATATACATTTATTATATGTATATATGTAATCTTATATAGATATATATATATATATATGTATACATTTACATGCATATATATGTATATATATACTCTTATATAAATATATATAAAAAATGTTGAAATATATGTATATCAGATTATATATATTTCTAAGTTATATAACTATAACACTTCCATACCATCAAATAATTGCACCTTTCTTTTTGACTATCCTTTCACTAGACTACTATCTAAGTCACTGACATGTTTGATTAGCTTTTTAAAGGAATCATAGATCCAAAAATATGACCTCTGTCTTGCACTACCATGTAGGGTGTCATGATATGCAATATAGACTCTATCTTTCAGCTTCATACTACCATGACTCTTCAAAACCATGAGAGATAATTATTTAGGGGCTAAAAATTTCTCAAAAATCTGTGTTGAAGTAATATACATCTGGCATGTAGTGCAGATCAGGGAAATAAATCTCCCCCCACCCTCCTAGCAACAAACCTTTAATTATTTCCTTTATATTGCATTGCAATGTAGGGTGCCCTAATATGCAATATAGACTATATTTTTCTTTATAATGCTATTTTCTTATTGTTTAGATTATTGTTTAGTTGGGCAAAGAGACAACTGTCTTCTTCCTTTATATTATTATCATGTGAAAATTTTGGCATAGACACACCAAAGTACTTTTTCCCTACAAAGTATGCAGTGAAAAGTGTTATAAAATTCATGGCATTTTCCATGAATTTTATAACACTTCACTACATTCTACTGGGCAAAAAATCTCCTTTGTTTCTTCATCATGGAAAACTTAGATGTAATATGTGTTAGTCTATTTTCCTTTCCTGTCGTATTTTTTATGTTCAATAATGGGTTTCAATTAGCATCAAGGTTCATTCTGTATTTTGTTGTGTTTTACAATCATTTCAATGTATGACTTCAAAGGTTTCACTGTAATGATTTTCTTTAAGGTATACTAAAAAATTATTGCATAGAATGTGAATGAAATAGATATGTGTGTGTATATATATATACAAACATAAAAACATATATACATATACATATGTATACTTATAAATACATACACACATGCATACATACATATGCAATTTTTTATGTACATGCACATATAAATATAAACATATATAGATTTTAAAGTATAGACTATGCACTATTTGATTTAAACAAGTAAAACACAAGATTAAACATGAATCTGTTTGTTGATATACATACACAACCTAAATGTAAGTGTGTTTTCTTAAAGCCTTCTGTGATAATGATTTTTTTATCTTTTATTTTCACTCATATTTATGCTTCAGTAACAAGTTATGCTAAATTTATTGTCCATGCAAGTTAAGTGGAAAATCATAGCACCAACTAAAACAGGAAAAAAGGTTGTACGAAGAGGACCACATGTGATTAGAGTCACTTGAGGGGTGCCCTTCATTGAACCAAATCCTACTGAGTAAGTGCATGCAATATCCAACCACGAAGATGTTCCTAACTCTACGGATGAAACCACCAACACATTTAAAGTCAAACTAAATTTTCAACCAGATGTTCAACCTACTGTGCAACTACCCTCACCTTTACCCATTAGATAGTGGACATATGCTGATATGGAATGATTAGTTTCCAATGGCAAAGAACACAACATTTCAATCATGGTTGCAACAATTAAGTGGGGTATCCTACCTAGTAGTTTGAGAGTGTGACTATTAGAAGTTACCACCATAAAGAGGAGGGATCCATGCATCATTTTATTTGAGGAGGAAATTGTAGTTGTCCAATGGTGCAAGGACATGGTAGAATTGGGCCACAAACTACATTTAAATCAGCTACAAGCTACAATTTCCCAAATAACTGGAAGTTGGCCCAATCCATTCACAAATTGGGTCCCCGAGAGGTCATGGTGGGTAGTATTTTGAAGAAGGCACCCAAATTTGACAATCAGAATAGTTGAAGAAGTGGATAGTGACAAGGAAATTATGGTTCATTATTTTGTCGTGCAAGCATTCTACGATAACCTTGAGAATATGATCAACCTTAACCACTATGGATCAAGCCGAATTTGGAACTGTGATGAGACTAGTATTCATGTTAGTAGTAACTATGGTATGAGAGTTGTGTCAGGAAAAAGTGAGGACTTTGATATTTTTCGCTCATTTGGACCTTTGCCTATGGATCTAACCTATTTTCATCCATTTCAAATCCTTGTAACAAAGTGTTGTAAGGTGTTGCAAAAAAATTTCACACTCTTGTAGGCTTGTCATCACTTAATCAATGCATTATTATGCAAAAATGACCCCTTAATCCTCATACAAATCATATCTTAGTGTGTTTTATTGAGATAATCCCGACAAGCATAAATAAACACATTTTAATTACTGATAAACACTTAAAAATGCTCAGGTGGACTAGGTCACCACCTTGGGCGACCTACTCCCATGTGGCTTAAAATAACATTTTAAGTTAATTTTTGTTGGGATTTAGGTCTCTAAAACCCTAAGGTCAACTAGTATGAATTTATTTCATGCAAGTTAGGGAATATCTTATATAAATAACCTCCAAAACCCTAATTTATAATTAGGTACCCTCATTATGCACCACTCATTTTCACTTATCCTCTCAATCTCTCCTTAATTCTTCCTCTCGAGCCAGTTAGGGTTTCATCTTCTAAGTGAACAAGTCATCATTTGTTGAAGCATTCAAGGGTTGATTGTTGCAACAACACAAGATCAATTATCAAGACAAGGTAATCTACTCTATTATTCCATTGTTCATATTCATGCTCTACATTTCTATTTCATTTTGGTTTAGTTACCTAAAATGTGTTCGACCAAGGCAAACCCCTATACTCTAACAATCAACAAGTTTCTTTCTCCGTGTGATTTGTAGATCTTGTAGGTAGATTTGGAAAAGAACCAAGGTAGAAGAGTCTTCAACAAGTTTCCCAAGCTCTTTAGGTTTGAAGAAACCCTAGTTGAAGCTTGGAAGACACCCACAGACCAAAATCTGCATTTTCAGGATTAGACACCAAGCGGAACAAAATGCATAGCCCTAGGGCTCCATATTCCATCTTCTGGTTCACAGAAATTCAGAAGAGGACTACATCACCACTTTCGGTGACCTAGTCCCACTGAAGTTGTTTGCCAAATATTTTGGTAAATTTGGATACCCTTTTGGCTAAAACCGGCTCAAGACCAGTTTTCAGGAATTTTCCAGAAAAAAAGGACTAGATCACCCAACTTGGTACAAGTGTCCCATGAGGAATAAAAAATAGTATTTCTAAAATTTCAGAGTTCCCCCAAGTCTGCAATACATTTCTAGGTGTACACCTTCCTTCCCTTTCATTTTTGTACTTGTTTGTTTACATTACATAGGTTATTTACATAACATAGTGTGTATTCAAACATAGTTGCATTTCATTCTTAGTTAATTTTTATCTTTCGTTAATAACAATTAGGGCACAATCACACACACTCAAATTAAGCCCCTAATCCCTTTCCTCTTTGAATGAACCCTAAGATTAAAGAGGTGTGAAAGAGAGACATTATCCCAAAAGTTAGCTTCTAGGGTGAAAAACCCTAGAAGCTCATTGGGGAATCATCTTCCCCGTTCTTCATTTTAGGTGGTTCAAGAGTTATTTCCAAATTGGGTGCAAAATGTGTACCACATTTGGTATCAAAAATTAAAGAGTGGATCATAGTACTGAATTGTGTAAGTGTGTTTGGGTTAAGTATTCGTGGGTTCTACTTTTTTAAATCAAAGAGGCACACACGAAACTATATCATAAATTGCAAGATAGGGGCATTGATGACAATCCAAGAACATGCATGGATGACAAAGGAACTATTTGTCAAATGGTTAGACCATTTTGCTGGTAATATCCCTGGTGGGGTTTCATCAAAAAATAGGGCACTTCTCATTTTTGATGGTCATGGCAGCCACATGGATTTCAAGACCATAGCAGAGCAAGAAAATTAGGAAACGACCTGCTAACACTACCTACTCATACCAGTGACAAGTTGCAACCATTGGATGTCAACATTTTTTCTCCATTCAAGGATTATTTTAGAGAGAAAAGAACCATATGGCAATCTTTCAACCCACATATTGATATCAGACGTGAAGAGTTGGCAACTCTTGCAAGCCAAGCTTTCAAAAAAGTGTTGAAAGCAAGCAAAATTGTTAGTGCATTCTATAGAACAAGAATTTTGCGACTTAATCGGTCAGCCCTTGATAGGGATATGGGTACAAGTGAGGGCTATATTGTTGAAGAGGATGTAGGAACTCCTCGAATAAAAGATGATGCAGTCATGATGGAAGATTATCAACAATTTATTGCAACAAAGGCCTTCTTGTGACTATTTGATTACAATGAGGATCAAATAGATGGTTTTGTGCAATAATAAAATGCAAGGAAGGTGAAAATTGATATAGTAGCAGAATGTAATGATGGTGCTAAAACTACAACACATAGTCATGGTTTTCTAGCACAAATTCGACTAGAACTCCAACGAATTCTTGCAACATGCAATAAAGTTAGAGAAATTACATCAATAGACCTGAGTTTTCCAACTCAAGTAAGACAACTAGAATGGATGAATGAAGCATCCAAAAACCTTGGAGTGAAATTAAATTCAATAGAGGAAGAAGTTAGCCTTTTTATGCCATCCCCAGGATACGTTGATCCAACTAAAGAAATCCATTACTTCACTACTGGGTGGTCCCACAAAACTATTTTACAATTCCATTGAGGAAGGAAAATTGCAAAAAATGCCCACATAAGGAAAATTTTGGATTTTGGGGGGTTTGAATGAACTTAGAGTCCACACGAACCCAAAGGGGGCTCACTTGAATCCCCCTTCGAGCGAACCCTCTTAAATGATGGTCCCACATTTTGTATGTTGTCTAAGTTGAAAACAAAGGAAAATTTTACAAAAAGGGGGGTCCACTCGAACCCCCTTCATTCGAAAGGTCAAGGGGTGTTCACTCGAAGGGGGCTTCGAGCGAACCCCCCTCTTTCCCCCTTCTCCACCTCTTGTACCAATTTTTTGTAAAAACATACCCTTCGAAGCTTGGGTTGAGGATGAAAATGGAGGAGAATTCATAGACCCAACAAGATGATGGAATTCCTTGGAACAAGCTATCCATTGAATATAATTTTAATATATTTTGGTTTTATTATGTATTTGTTTTTCTAGTTTGATTAAACATAGGTTTTTCACCGAAAAATCAAGCTATTTGTTTTGCACATGTGGAAAAATAGTAAATTATCAAAATAAAATTCTAAAAAATATGTTCAAGCTAGGTATTGATGTCCTTGATCCAATAAAAAAAATTTAATTTTGATACATACACATTTTTTTTATGTTGTATACGGTCTTCCTATGCCTGAATTGTAATTTTTTTGACTTCAAAACTTGATTAAGGAAAAAAAATCAATAAAAACACTATGAAACCAACTGAAATTGTTAGATATCATAGTTAAAAAATCTAAATTCAAAACAAAAATAGAATTTTATGCTTCATAGAAAAAACGCTATGTTGTATACAGTGAGCACCACTCCTTAAAAATGGTGTTTATGGATGAAAACTAGTTTTCAATGGAGATGGAAAAATAAATGCATTCCAATTCAAAAAATTAAAAAACAATATATTTAGAATCTACAAATAAAATTTCACAAATCACTAGTTTGCATCATCTTCAAATTCTTCAAGGTTTATCCACTATAGGTGCCCAAAAGTGGAAATTTAGTTTAAAAAAATTAGTTCAGTATCTAGTTTGACCAAAAATTGTAAACCAATGTGGTGGGATCACCCTGCTGTAAGGAATTGGGAAAAGCGTACCAGTGTTGAAAGTGAAGATAAAAATGTAATTACTGAGGAAGACGTTGAGTTTGTGCCATGCACACCACATCCACATAATGGACAACAAACAACAAGACCAAACAAAAAATTCTTAAGACTTCTAGTGCAGAGGATGTAAGGAACATCACAGGGAGGTCATTTGGGACTGCTTCACCTTAGTAGGCAGTCCCAAGTACTAACATCTAATATCTTCATGGACATGTACAATGAACATAAGGCCCACAAGAAAAAGGCATGAGGACTAGATGATGTAGAGAAAGGCATAATGTAAAGTGGAAGCAATTGAAAGGGAAGCAATGAGGGTTGAGAAGAAAAAAATAAAACTGATAGAAGATGAGGAGAATATTATTAGAATGCGAGAGAAAGCAATTATAGAGGATTAGGTGAAGTCTTAACAACTACAAAAGGAAGCTGAAAAGAAAGTGAAACAAGTAGAGAGGAAAACCATAAGTTAATAGTGGGGAATCATATACCCCCCAACACCCTATCATGCTTTATATGATGAACATATTGTCACCAACATTTACAACTATCAACAATATGCAGGATGGAAGTTCCTCCCAACAATTGGGAGTGGTTGTAGAAGCAAGCCATACATTGCTTACTCAAATAACAACTTTCCATGAGACCTTTATTAAACAAGTATCACCTCCTACAAGTAGACAAAACAAATCTATTGGAAGATATCTTACTCCACCTCATTTTCCTAGTAATATGGAGAACTAATAATGTTTGTAATACAACAATATATTTTGATGACTTGCTATGTAATGCCCCACCACGCAACCGTAGAGGAAGTTGCAATTAACTACATAAACTGACTAATATTTTTTTAGTTTAATTACAATTAACACGCAATATCATTACCCAATGCCAACAACCTCTAAGGTTACAAGATTGAGGTTATATAGAACCTCAACAAAAAAACATGAACTTAAACCATGTCATTTATTTACTTAAGAAATTAAAACACATACATTCCATACATGATAAAATATATATTAAAGCATATGAGATAACTTTCAATTTCATTTATCCATAATTAAACAATAAGATTACATCTCTCATTCTCCGAATGACGTAAGTCCAATAAACATGGTTACAATTACAGCTTTCCACCTCAATAACAAATGAGGGGTAATAAATCACAAGATCAACTGAAATAAATAAGGCATGAAATGAAACTAGATCCCAAGAGCTCTCCAATTGGAAAACTCATCCACACGATTAAAAAAAATCAATGGAGTAAGGTGCACGTTCCACCAAACCAAGTGGAACCCAAAGGCCCACCCCCCATGCTAGGAGATAGTAACAATAATTCCTAGCCAAGAACATCTACCTCTAGACACAGGCTAAAACACAACCGAACTGAAACAAATACAAATACACCACTTAACACAATGGTTACAATGCTTCCATAATTACATAATCAATTGCATCACTGATATGAACAAATTGTTGACTTAGGAGAAGTGTCATCACAATGTTACATGGGTTATCCTGGTAAGTCTTCCTAGGCTCCGGCGCCCATCTTGGGTTATCCTGGTAACCTCTTACGACTTCTGGCTTGTCATGCTAACCATTGTGGAATTAGTTCTCTCGTAAAGACAAGATAATGATCTTGCAATTCCAAGCCTTCTTGTCTCACCCCAAGTCTATACAATCCCTTGCGTTCATGAGCGAGGCATAATTATCTATTAAGTGTTTGATACTAAAATCCTCTAATCAATTAATTACATTATCACTGGATTAACTAACTTACAATGAGTTATCCTAGCACCACTTTGTGTGTCGACCCTTGTTGCAAGCCACTCCTCTAAGACAACACGTGGAACAACTCCACAACCCAAGGGTACACAAGTGTGACCTAAGGATATCAAATCCCTATACACGACATAAATTCCACACATCCCCGTCTGTGATAACTAGGTAACAAACTGGATACAGTTAGATTCACTACCCAAGGTAATCCAAAGGTTGACTAACACAGTACGACAACCCACATAATTGAAACCCCATATTGAAGACTTATCATTCTCTATAACTCAATTTCCCCCCAACGAGAATAGAAATAGTTCACAATCAAGACGAGCAAGAGGACAAGAATTAAATCTACTTTGGATTTACTAATTTCATTTCCAAATTAACATTCAGTAATATATTGCATTAATAAAACTGAATTAAAATATGGGCTTTTTTTTTTTGTTTTTTTTTAGATAAGGGAGAAATTAAAAGTCATTAATTAATTCCCTACTTGCATTTAAATAATAATAAAATAACCAATTAATTATACAAATCAAAATACATTGATATAAAATAATTATTGCTTCCTCTTTTCCATATAACCATTTTAAAATAATTAACTTGTCTTAAAAGCATATTATTTAAAAAGGACAAAAACCACTTCTCCATTAAATACAATATTTTAAAATAAAAACAATGACTTAACTAAAGTTACCATGTTTTGATTTCCTCAATTTGACTTAAATCATGTCTTTAAGAAAAACTAATTTAAATACATATACACATAATATATATATATATCTATTTTAATTATCTTAAAAATATATATAATATTATATAATATAATATTAATCATTAATACATATTATATTAAACATAATATATATTCATATATATTAAAAAATATTATTTTATATATTATTTTTTTTAAAAGGCAGCTTGTGCCTCAAGCCGTGCACCAACCCTCAGGGTTGGGCAATGATTTTTTTTTTTTTTTTTGTGGTCACGTGCATAAGGAAATGATACCAATTGTGTTGGTCATAGAAAAAGATGGCACCGAAAATGATGGTGGTGGTTGTGTGCACAAATGGCCACCATTGTTGGTGGCGCTATGTATTGCATAGCCACCCACCAACAACGATGGTGACGGTTGTAAATAGCCACCACACTAGGGGGTAAGGGTTGAGGGATCACACTGGGCACGACTCTCCCCACGCGCCTCCCATGGGGGTGCGGTGGGGGTGATCCCCCAACGACCTCCCCCAAACCCACAACAAAAATAATTTGTTTTAATATTTTTTTTTGATAAAAAATACAAGCATAATAAAATCTCCAGATTTTCAAAATCCTTGAACCCCACGATTCATTTAAAAAAAAAGACATAACATTTCTAGATAATATATATATATATATATATATATATATATATATATATATATATATATATATATATATATATATATATATTATATATGTATGCATATATATATATCAGTATATATATACATATATACATATGTATATATACATATACATATACATACATACATATATGTATATATATATATATACATATATGTATTTTATTTTTTTTAAACCACAGAAGAATTTGCACAATATATTGAGAAAATAATGCTTAAAATGGATCATTTCCAGCCAAGAACACCATTTTTTTTCTTGAGAAAACTCAAATAAAAATAGAGGTTTATGATTTGCTACAAAATTCAACATGATGTTTTCATCATAGTTCAGATTTTGAGTTTTCCAAATAAGATTTTAAACAACAAAACAAATATAAATATATTTTCAAAAAACAACTAAATTTAAAAGAATGAACCTAGTATTCTAGAGTTTGAGAAGATCTAGATGGTGCACAGGTTCTTGCTTTGATTCCAACTTGAGCCCAACAATTTCCACAAGTTCAATGCAAAACCCATAAACAACAAAAAATCCTTCTTCTCCTCTATTTTCAATTTCTCATACTTCTTGAAAAAAACTCATTCCAAAAAAACCAAATAATAAAGAAAATTCCCAAAAATATCCATGCAACCACCCTCATAAACTTTTCAAAACAGAATAGGAAATATCTCTATTTTAAATTTTTGAATTCAAAATTTTCTAAAAAGAAATGTAAATTATTTTTCTTTAATTTTTTTCAGTTTCAACAATATATCCATAACTTCAAAATGAATAACTTAACTTATTTCAACATAATCAATTTAATTAATTAATAAAATAATCTAATCCAAGATTAAATTATTTATTAATTAAATTAATTCATTAATAAATTAGATCATATTACTAACATAAAACCAGATAAATTTAATCCACAATTTAACTACAAAAGCATTTATTTACCCTAACAACATGCGATTTAAATAATCAAAGAGAAGGAACAATATTGACACAACTTAACCTGACTAAGACCCAACGACACACTATGGCTAGGTTGATGACTTGGCACGAAAAACCTAGCTACTATCTCCCAATTGAATGTCGTTGGGCAATGGACATGCTCAAACCTATGAAACCAGGTCGAGTCGATGTCCTGTACCTTTCCACCTGTCAACAAAGAGTATATCCATATGCATATATATGTCATAATTAAGCACACCATGAAGAGGAAATCATGGAATCATAGGGCGCTCGCAAGCGAGTGATGTGATACCATCCCCTTCATTAATACAGTATTACTAATTGACGTATCTAACATATTACTTTAATCAAAAGCATAAAACATTATTAATTCAAATATCCACTTATGTTAATTTAAAACATGCCATAATGATAACATCATAATAAAATACCATCATGCTAAAAGATATCATTCACATCTCTTTACAGATAGCGATCAAATAGAACCGAGTACCAAAGTTAAGGTACAAACAAAAACTAAAGAAAAAAAATGAAGAACAACATTGTTCGTACAACAAAGCAAAATGAAGGGGTATTACACTTTGCATAGTAGATATGTTTATCTACTTCAAGTTATAACACTAATATGATTATAAGATATGGTAATGTTGGTGTTGTTATATTTGGAACCTAAATTTTGTAACAGGTTAAAGTAAGTTGAATACAAGGTTTTAGTAATATGTTGATTTGTTTCAAGTATGTTTCAGCCATGTTTTTTTGTTGTACCACCCAATCAATGATTATAAAATATCCTAATGTTGTTGTTATTATTTATTCGAACCTCGATTTTGTATCTCTTATATTTTTTATGAGGGTTTCAACCATGCATTTTTTGTGGTATCACTAATTACACTATGTTTTAGTGTTTGTCAATTAAAAAAAGACATCCCAATTAGGAGGAGCATCCTCTACTATCACCATTTTGCTCTTCAACTCTTTATCCAGCCAATCTAGAACAGTAGACCCATTTGGCACTGTATCTTGCTTCTCCTGCTGTTCATCAGTTGTATCCTTCTCAACACTTGGTGTCTTAGGAATATCCATGATTGGATTCTCCTTACCTTGCAACTGCTCTTCCACAACAACCTGCACCGGTGAAGGAGCCCTAGCTGGTATTTCCTCCTTTTGAGGAGACTTGTTCAATTGCTCCTTCATAGGTGAACCTGCATGTGATACCAAGGGAGACTGAATCACCTTGTCAATTTCTACCTCTACATTGTAGAGGTCTCCCTCTGTAAATTGTTCCTCACCCAAATCTTTAGGATCTTCATCCTTCTTTGGTTCCTCCTATGTGCTACTAGCATCCTGAGGAATGGAGACACTTACCTACTCAATAACAAGAACACTTACTAAAACATCCTCCTTTACTGCAGTATCCCTTGGGGAAGGAGTCCTTCACCTCCTCATACACTTGTGTCTTTTCCCATGAGCTTTCCACCTCTACCACTAGTGGCCCAACCTCCTTATTAGTTTTGGGAACCTCATCCAATTTTTGTGATAGCTTTGTAAGTCTTCTTCTTTTTGTCAATGGAGGACCAATCTCTACCTCCTCTTCCTCTTCTTTGTCCTTTCTCAACTTGAACATCCCTAACCTTGATTTTGAAAGGGGAATCCACCTTTTCCTTGCCCTTAGGATCCAGTTCAAGTGATTCCTCAGAGGCAGAATGAGACTCTAAGGCTCCCATCAGATCATAGGTACATGGGATACCCTCACTCTCCAATTCTAACATCTTATGTTTCAACCAAATTTTGGTGTACCTGATCACTGGGGTCGTGATTTGGTCCAGCTCCGTTTTCTCTTCTTCCAATTAGCCAACATCTCCAACTACCTATCCTTCACTACCTCATAAACATGACTTTGGATTAAGTTTCCATATTCCTCTACTTGGTCAGGGATAGATTTCACATTATATAACCTCACTAGATCCACTGGTAATATAAAGAACCTTTTCTTCCTTACCTCGAACTCATCAGCAAGGTTAACCCAGTAATCTTCAATATGAGCCTTATGGTTGTATTCCCTACTGGCTTTCTTTTGTGCTTCACCAGTGTCGTCAAACCTTTCTCTCTTGGAATGAAAAGAGAGACCATAAGTACTCATCTCCTCCTTTGAAACATGAGTAGACTGGATAGAAGGAAAAACCTCACCCATTCCTATCTTTAAGGGAAAGTCATTCCCAAAACCTATCTTGTGCATTTCTCCCTTCACAACATTGTCGAAATCACAAATCTGCCTAGTGACTTCCAACAGTATGATATGATCAATCGGATATCTAGGGAGTCTATAGAGATCCCTCTGACAACCATCAATTCTGATGTATGAGAAATTTGGGAATTTGATAAACCATGCCCCATATCTCCTTATCAATTCTTTAGCCTTGTCAAAAATTCTCATATGCTCTGTACCTTGGAGCAGTCTTGTGATGTACATTGTGAAAGCATCATTGGATCTCTTGTAGCTTCCTCCAGTTAGGTGCAGCTGTGGATATACTTCATACATGGCATCTTGTCCAAAGGTACCCCCTAGTGCTTAACCCCTTGTATGGGTGAAGTCTCGCCAAGGCATACACTAGGTAGGAGGTCATGGTAAAAGTCTTGGTTTGCAAGACATTGCATAACTGCTCATGGATCACTACACTTATGAAACTTGCCCAATGATAATCTATTCCTTGCTCCATCCGAGCAATTACATTGAACATCCAAGTCTCGAACACCCCTGCACTCTTCAATCCTACCAGTCTATTGAGAAGAGTGATGACATTGTAGTACTCTTTCTTGAACTTAAGCCTGAATAGTTGCTTTGGCAACTTGGAGAAATGGGACTTAGGCTTCTCCAACCAAGAGTTATCACCTATTGGGATTTAACTACATTTTCCTCGTAGTACTTCCTAGCACCATCCATGTCAAAGGCTACCAAATGGGACCTATCATGCATATCAAAAGTTGCAGCAATGGATATAGGGCTAAAGCTAGCCAAAATCCTTCCCTAAGGACCAATTATCCTTTGTGTCCCTCTATCATAATTTATGGCACACTCAAGTACCAATTCATAACACTGTACTATGGAGGGGAAACCTGCTACATGAGCCAATCCAGAGTCCACCATTCTTCTAGCCAACAAAGGAGGGCTCAGTGCTGACATCTCAGCCTTAAATTCCTCATAGTCCCACATGCCTACATTGGTATTGATGATTCCTGACCAAATGAATGTCAGCTTGCTTTCAAGAATCTAGCTCTTTATGTCCAATTTTACTTTCTTTGCATCTGAGATGGTAGAAGTCTCTACACCTAGATCTGTTGCCTTCCCTTTGCCTCGACCAACAACATCTTGTCCTAATCCTGCCTGTAAACAAATAAACATGACCACAATCAGATCCAAAAGGAACAAGAAGTATAGGAAATCAATATCTCAAATTTCGGGATTTAGCCCCCTTCATGGATTCCACACTAGAGAGGATTTATGGAAAAATCTGGACCAGGCGGATTCCAGCAAACCAAGCATGCAAACTCCCATAATATCATTTTAATCCATCAATTAACAAAGGAATAACCTAGGAGATACTTATCATAATTTCATTTAATCTATCAAATATGTCATCAATAAACAAATCCCTCATAACCATCAAATTCAATATTTTCCCAGAAAACCCGAAAGAATCTGCCAGAGACCGATTTTGGCGAAAACAACAACAATTATGACTAACTCGAGAAAGTGGAGGAGACACGGAACATCTGGGAAAATCCGGAGGGAATGGATTCTAGTGAAAACTAGATGAATTACCACTAAAGCGCCAATCCACTAAAACGAACTGACCGTGGACACCAGGAAAATCCAGAGGAAGTGGATTTTGGTGAGACAGACGAAATTTGGGAAAAAGTGGTGAAAGAGAAAGAACAAGAAAAGCCAGGGAGATCTGGGGGAAGCAGAATTCCATGAGGACCTCAAAAACGCGAACCCATCTACATCTTTCTCACCTTCACCAAAACGATCCCAACGACTCTAGATCTAAGGCCTGCACCTCGACAATGACTTAACCTAGACCTCCAATGGGTTAAATAGGAATTTAGAACACTCCTCACAGCAATTCGAGGAGGATTGGCCATGCCCTAGGTTAAGAACCCTAAAATATCCTCCATGAAAACACAGAGAACTAGGTCCAACTTGCTCACACACTAAGATGGAAAGTCTAAGACCAATGCAAGCAAACACCCAAAAGAAACAATACCAGACCAAGAATAAACATTCAAT
Organism: Sequoiadendron giganteum; assembly: GCA_007115665.2. Taxonomy (NCBI): domain Eukaryota; kingdom Viridiplantae; phylum Streptophyta; class Pinopsida; order Cupressales; family Cupressaceae; genus Sequoiadendron; species Sequoiadendron giganteum. The sequence continues at coordinate 169,765,695 of CM021105.1, forward strand.
GATGAACCTAGCAGACTGGTACAACAATGAAAACCCCCAAAATGCCCAGTGATGATGCACATACCCAAGGAAATCAGGAATCCATGAAGGACTAGAAATAAAATGAAGTAAAGCAACCAAACCAGTAGAGAAAAGGGCATATCAACATACCATGAGAGCGAAGAGAATTAGAACTGGTGACACCAATAGAGAACTACCAAAGATAGGCAGGATACAAGCCATGCACACAAAATTCAAAAGCAACAGTCAAAATGGCTTCAAAATCCACAATCTAGCAAAACACCAGAAGCTCCAAGACTCAAGCTCAAATGATTGATTACCTCCCAAAATTCAATATATTAATGCCCCAAAACATCCACACAAACACCATTAATACGGTCAACAAGATAGCCACGACCACAAAAACCCAGAGATTTGACAAGGCAACGGACTTTAGAGAAATCCGGATGAGACAGATTTTCCCGGATCCGAGTCAAAAGGCAATCACTTCTGGAAATTGAAGGAAAATCGAGCGAATCTACTTAGGGCGAATTTTCCTGAAAATAGTGAAAACTCCATAATGCAGTTAGAACTCAAGATGTTCAATAAAATTCATAAGTGTTCCAGTTCAATTTGAAAGATGGACATTAAAGCACGAGCCCAAGCAAGCAAAAACCCCCAAAAAAGAAGGGCCAAAACACCAAAAAGCTAAAAAAGAGGGTCCCCACTTTCACTGGGGCGTGTGTGCAAAAACTGCACAACAATATGATGATGCAAGGAAAAAGCAGAAAACCCATGGTCATTCTCCTCCCTACCATATTCGCATGATAAAGCCACATGGATGATAGCCAAACCCCCAAGCAAGGAAAATTATAAAAGACCCATAACAAATTTAATGGATTGATACCATATATTAGGTAACGTAGAGCAGGGGAAATTTTAGTCTTTTCATATATGATTTCTTCTATTGTGGGGATTTTTTTGTGCAACAACTTTAAAAAGATGATATGGTGATAAAAATATGGCTAGAGATATTTTTTAATTATGTGGATTGCTGGTGGTGGAGTTGGTGTCCCTGATACACATAAGTTGAATGGTAAGTGTGAGCTCATGAGAGTGTTAATGCATTTTGTCGTTGTTGTACAATGGTGGTAGGCAAACTGAATGTGGGCGGATGAAGTAAATGCAATATTGATTGTTGTAGTGTGGGAAAGTATAATTTGATTAAGTTGTATTATTGGAATGGCCACTTCCCCTTCAATTTTCTTGAAGTTTCCACTGTGCTTTTTTTCAGCCCAACTAAGATTTTTATTTTCTCATGTTAGAGATGCCTTGATACATCGAAGCTAAATGGAAAGTGTTTTCTCACGAGATTTTTAATGCATTTTTTTGTTGTTGTATGATGGAGGCAGACAAAGTAAATTCAAGCAGACGTAGTTAATGAAATTTTCAGTGTTGTAGTGTGGGAAAGTATACTTTGATTAAGTTGTATTGTTGAAATAACCATTGCCTAAGAATTTTCTTGAAGTTTCCACCAATTGTTTTGTCATCCCAACCATGAATTGGATTTTCTGGCATTGTAGATGCCCTAGCTAGTGGGGACTTGGCTAGGTTTTTTGGTGGTGACATGGATCTTGGTAATTACATGGGTCGGCGGTGGTGGAGTTGGTGTCCTCAACACATAGAAGATGAATAGCTGTGTATAGTATTTAGTAACAAATAAGTGTTACTCTAATACCTCTAACATAAATATTGTATTTTACCTCAATATATATATGCATATATGTATCTGTCTATGTTTCAAAGGATTGATTTTCACATACAGTTCACATTGTATGTAAATATATTTATATCTAATATGATAGTGAAAGAAAAAATCAAAAATTAGATGGTTGTTGTCCTCCATTGACATCATGAAGCCTCATGGGATCGTGGAAAATTATCAACCAGGAAAAGCATAAAACACTAATGATAGATTTGATGTAGTTCCATCATATATCACACAATGAAAAAATTGCTAAAAAAATGGTATTCCAATATATGGATTTCTTTTCCTACTATTTTTTTTTGTTGCAATTATAACCTTTTTAAAATAGAGAATGTTGATAAAGAACTGTGAAAGATGGAATTTTTCTATAATGTTGATAAATAAAGAAAAAGGAGAATATACAGGAGGTTTTGTTTCAAAGAAGAATGAATTGGAACAATGAATTTCATAGATGAAATACACAAATATCATTAAAAGGAAGACATCAAAGAAATATAAAAGGTTTTACTTCAAAGCAAAAAATGCATACAAATAACTTTATAAACATACTTGATGTTCGTATGTACTAGAATGTATCTATCCTTGCAAAAGAAAAAGGGGTGAATGGATAAATTTTGTATGTACTGGAGCATGTGTATCCCTGTAGAAAGAAAAGGGGTGATTATAAGTTATCAAAATATAGATTTATAAACAAACCTTGATTATGGTTACAACTATGTGCATCTTTTATGCGTGGATTGTTCCAAAAATGAGCTTCATATCTCCTTTTTCTTCTATCCTTGCATCGAGGCCAAAATCACATTACTACAAAGCAATATTTTATTTCAATCTATCAAAATATATATATCAGTGGTTAGATGTCTATGGAATGGTTATAAATGTAGTGGGAAAACAACTTACATCAATAGTAGGGGGGACAAGACAATATAGATTGTAGAACATAACACTTGTTAAACAATCCAATCTGCCAGCTAGTGGAGGTGCATGGGAGGGTTTTACCATTTTGTACCTGTTGAGTGAGGAAACCAACTCCACTAATGCCAACCCACATGGTTAACAAACTCCACCATTTTTGCGAAGAGGCCTGGGCAAGGCCTCACAAATTGCATGGAGTGTTATAATATAATAAGTGAAAAATGTGATGTACAAAAGATGATATATTTTTGAAAGCAATATAGAGGAAGAGCTAAATAGTAAAATGCTCAAAAGAGAATTCTATAGATCAACATTATACATATACATATATATATACATATACATACACATACATATATAGATACATATACATATACATATACATATAAATATACATTTACACACATACACATACATATACATGATATACATATACATATACATATACGTATGCACACACATACACATACACATACATATACATATACATATACATATACATACACGTATACTTTTCACCCTTTGTTTATTGTTTGTAGTTATCTTTGTGCATTATTGGCATTATACTCATTACCATATGAGCAATTGCAGTTAAATCTTCTTTCTTTCATCCAAAAAATATGGTTAGGGTTAGTAATGTTTTAACCTTTTCTATTCTCCATGTACTTGGCACTAAATATTATAGAGAAATAGAGAAGATTTGACCGAGACTTTTAATGATGACCTAGATCTTACCTCTTCACCAAAGGATGTTCCTAAATGTTTCTCATTAGTCAATAAGGATTAAAAAAAAATGAATTTAGAATTGACAAGGCAACTGTTACATAGCAAATTTCTTTTTAGTATCTCTTTTATAGTTTCCCTATTTGTCTATAATATGTAGTGCAAAATAATGTAGCTTGAATTTTGTATTGACAAGCGAACTATTATATAGATTGCTTCAGTTGTGATATAATTTTACCTTTGTCTTAATTAATATTAATTAGACCTAGATGAACATCTATATTTGACCTTTTTCTCTAGGCTAATCAATCAATTGGTAGATTACTATTTAATTATTTTAAGAAAAACATGCACATAAATACATCATAGACTTGAAGTTATGGATTAAATAATTTTTATGAAAAATATGAAAGATTAAAAAATTGTCCTCTTTTAAAGAGTTATTAATTAGTCATATCTTTACTTACTAATATTCAATAAAAAAATATCCTTTAAAAACACATCAGTCCATAATTTTAAGTATGGCATATTTTTCCCAATGCTTGTGTGGCAGTAGATAATTTATTACTTTGATATTTTTTTTTTTTTGTTTCAATATTAGTTATGATGGTCAAAGTAATTACACACAAACATATACAAAAAAATATATATGTATCCATGTGTATATAAATGTATATCTATGGATGATCACAAGAGGAATAACATGGTTTCAAAATTCCAATATATAAAAATATATATATAAGTATTGTATAGATTTCTCTATTAACCATTTTAAGTATTTGACTATTGTTACATTTTTTCCATTGAAGATAATTTACTACTATTCAACAATTATAAATGGAAGAAAGGAATTTATAGTATGCATACAAGAACTAAAAATTGCACCATATAAAAGGAATCAAGAATCATAAAGACAATGTAGAGTAAAAACAATCTAGGCAGCATATTAAAATCAAAAGCATGGCAGGTCAATGAATGTGCAAATATATATATATGCAAACATAGGAATAAATTATGTTCATATTTGTAAAACAAGTCATGTCTTAACATCCCATAGTGAGTGGAGATAAAAATAGAATGGAGGGTTGCTCATTTCGGAGCTCGTATTTTGTTGGAAATGGTATATTTTTGAATTATTCTACCCGTTATGTAAGGTCCAAGGATTTCCATGAGCCACGCAGGGCTCCATCGTCTAGTTTTTCTAATGTTAAAGTTGTGGACTTCAATAGATTAGCTAGGGATTTATATGGAAATTGGTCTTCTTTGAGAAAAAATGAATTTTCCACTAGATTTAATGGATGTAAGGGTTCCATTGGTTGTGTTTTTCATAATGGGGTGTTGATTCTTGACCAACAAGCTAGCAAGCCTTTAAATATAATTTTTCATCTTAAATTGCATGCTAAGAAATCTATGGTTAGGGATACACAAGTTTCCTTTGATATTTATGGTCTTGATTTGTAATCCCTAGCATATTCATCAGGCTCTTCTTGCATGTGGGCTGATGTGGCTTCCAGTTGACCATGCAGTCATAAGGGTATTCCTGCTTCCCACTCTTTAGTTTTGGGGGCTCCCTTCATTCTAAATTTGGATTCTTCTTGTCTGAAAACTTTTCCAAACGACATTCCTATGGTTTTCCCTAAATTTTTTGTTCTATTGAGATCTCCTCTTACTTTTCCTAATAACATTGACATCAAAAGGAAGTCTTCTTTGGGCCCTATTGTTAATGGCCTTGATGATGCTGGGTAGAGAAAGACCCATATGCAAGGGAAGGATAAGGATCTGGGTTTTAATGGAAAGAAGTGGATTTTGAAAAAAAAACCAATTTACCGAACAATCAAGTTAATGTTACACTTCCTCATTCCATGCTTTAGCCATAGATCAACGACCTTAAGGATGTATCCCTCATTGGAAGTTTTCAAATTTCACTCCTGATCTTGATTTTTTGAAATATTTGGTATTTCAGACTTGGGATGGATCTAATCAAGTCTTCTTCTTAGACAAAGGTGATAGTTTTTTTTTGTGGTTTTTTCTGATAAAGATTCTAGGAATGCAATTTTCATGAAAAAATCTTGGATTTGTGAGGGTAATGGTTTATTTACAACTCTTTGGACTCCAAATTTTTTCCCTAACCAGTCTAGGGTTAAGTTCATTCCTTTTTGGGTTGAGCTGCAAGGTTTACCCTTGGAATATAGAGAGTCATGCATTATTGAGATTTTAGGCAATAAATTAGGCATTTATCTGAATCAACATTTGTATTTTTTCTCTAATCCTTCATTACCAGTTAGGCTCTATGTTCTTATTGATGTATCAAAGACTATACCAAAAATAGTCAATATTAAATCAATCCATGGGATGTGGAAATAGAAGGTGCTTTTTGAGGATCCAAATAAAATGTGTTTTATCTTCCACTTTCCTATTCATCCTTTCAAAAAGTGTGTGAAGTTCGTGGTTTTGAACAAGGATGTCAATAGGAATTCACACAAAATTTCTAAAAATTCTTTGAATGATAAATCTATTGAGGATTTTTATACTTTACCATGAATGGGATTAGTGTGATTGATTTGTCTTTCTTTTCCAAGGTTTTTGATGACTGTGTTAAGTGTTACCAATTTATCATTCCAGTCTAAAATCACATTCTAACCTTCCAGCTTCTTATAGTGTTGGGTTTTAAAAAAAAATTGAGTTCAAATTTGATGGGGTTCTTTGTTATAGTAATTCCTTATTGGGGGAAGTTGAGGGTGAACAAGCAATTTGTGATGATGAGGAAAAATTTGTTCTTGAAAGTTTTCCTTCTCTATTGGGAAAAATTCCTCCATCTGTTGGTTATAAAATTGTAAAGGAAGTAAGTTTTCTGGTTTTATTTTCAAGCCCATTACTATTTCTTTTGTGCCTAGTTTGGAAAAGATATTGTTCTCTACCATGAATATTTTTCTAAATTCACTCAATCTCTTACTTCCTCAATTCAAATTTGATAGTTTTCAACAATTGAATCTATGTGCTACAATGCTAGTACTTGGCTTCACAAATCAATGTGATGAAAGGTTAAATTTATTTGATGATCAAGTTGATGCAGTTAATTTGTAGTCTCACCCATATTTTGTTGGTTTTAATGTTCAAACCTTTGATTTTCCTTTTGAGGAAGAGCTTGATAAATTTGTTGATCAAGCTTTAGTATCAGTAGGTGATCAATTGAGAGATGATATTTCTTCTGAGGTTTTTGGGGAAGGGGAGCTCTCAGATAATTTGGGTTCAATATCTCTGTCCTTGTTATCTCTATCTCCAAGTAAAAAATTTCCTTCCAAAAGGTGTAGAAAATCTTTAGCTACCAATTTACAAGAAAAAATATTAGCTGGCTTACAGTCGACATTAAATGTTAATATGGGTTTAGGTGTTAAACAATAAATACCAAGGAGAGATTGTTTCTCTCCCAAGTCCCAATGAGGTTAATATCATGGAATTTTAGAGGCATAAATTCCCTTGAAAAATGGTCCCAAGTACAAGCATCAATTAGATGCTTCAAGGGCATATATGTTAGTTCTTCTAGAGACTAAAACTTCTGATGAGTGTTTTCAAGTAATTAGCAAGAAGTGGCACAAATGGGAAGCAAAGAATTCGTTATCCCAAGGAGCCTCAGGGGGTTTGATTACTTTTTGGAATGCTAAAGTAGTTAGCATTACTAATGTTTCTTTTGATCAAAATTGGCAGCTAATGAAGATTAATCCTTTTGATTTTTCTTTTTGGTTGTTGAATATTTATGGGCCTACAAGTACATCATGTAAGAAGTTGTGGGATACTTTGAAACTAAAATTATATGGGTTGGGGAAAGACAAATCTTTTCCTAGAGGAGACTTCAATGCAATTACAATTTATTAGAGAAAAAAGGTGGAATATGCCCTCTGAAAAAAGTCATAGAGGATTTCTCTACTTGTATACAAGATAAGTGTTCTTTCGTGGATGTAATTACATAAAATGAGGAAAAAATTTCTCTAAATTGTGGAAAGGTTAGATAGGCTTTTAACTTCTCCAAATTGTGTCCTTAGTGATTTTGACCTGACATTTGTAATACTGTCTTTTGTTGCCTCTGATCATTTTGATATTTCACTTGATTTCATAGTAAAAAAATAAAAATCAAAGTTTCAATCTTCTTTCAAGTTTGAGGCTATGTGGTTTAGACATCCTGAGATTATTTGTTTGATAAAGTAATGGTGGTTGAGTGCCCCAACATTTCATGGTTCTAGGATGTTTCAGTTGAGTAAGAAATTGGGTCATATTAAGCAACAATTAAAAACTTGGAATCAACTTTTCTTCAAGAATGTGTTTGTGTAGAAATATTTGGTTTGTAAAAGGCTAGTAGAGATTAATGAAAACATCATTGCTAATGGACTTGATAATTTTTTATTTGAAGAATAGAGTAAATTTCAAGAGGACTAGAAATAATTGTTATTAAGAGAGGAGGTTTACTGGAGGCAGAAGTCAAGATAATTGTGGCTGAAAGATGGTGATAGGAATACAAAATAAATTCACATATCAGCTCAAATTAAAAAAGAAAAAATATCAATCTTCTCAATTCAAGATAGTGTGTCAAGAGTTTTTCTTTCTAAAAAGGAAGAGATTCAGAATGAAGTAGTCTAATTTTTTTCTACATTATTAACAACAAATACTAATATCAATGCTAACTTAGTAATGGAAAGAGAAGAGCTTCTTCATGACATTCCAAATATGGTTTCACATGAAGATAATACTCAGTTGTTGGCTCCTTTTTCTCTCAAAGAATTAAAAGAGGTAGTTTTCTCCATGCCTCCTGATAAATCCCTGGGGCTTGATGGATTCACTTCCATTATTTTTCAAAAATATTGGGATTTCATTGGGATTGACATTTTAAATGCTCTGGAGGAATCGAGAAATTCAAGAGGTATGTTGAAAATATTTAATGTCACTAATATTGCAATCATTCCCAAAATACAGTCCCCAAAAACTTTCTCTGATTTTCAGCCTATTTCTCTTTGCAAAACAATATATAAATATTTTACAAAGGCCATTTATCTCTGGTTACATCCTCTTGTCTCTTCAATTATATTTTAGGAACATGGGAGTTTCTTTCCTGGGAGAGAAAGACAAGAAGGAGGAATTGTTGCTCATGAAACTTTGCACTCCATAGCTATAAAAAAATTGTCCTCCATGATAATTAAAATTGTTATGTAGAAAGCGTATGATAGATTTGATTGGTCTTTTTTGAATCAGGTACTATTGAAGTTTTGTTTTTCTTCTAAGTGGTGTAAGTGGGTAATGACATGTTTATTAGGTTTCAAGTTCTTGATGTTAATAAATGGGTCAAAAGTGGGATTTTTTGGATCTTCTCAAGGGGTCCATCAAGGGGATCATCTCTCTCCATTTCTATTTATCATTTTAGTAGAAGCTTTGAGTAGGCCTTTTCTTAAAGCTCACAAGAAAGGTAATATTCAGGGTGTTTAGATTCCAAATAATAATAGATCAGTGACTCATTCTCTTTTTGCTGATGATACTCTGTTGTTTGTTAAATTTGTATTCTCAGAAGCTTTGCATATACAATCTTTACTAGATAAGTATACTAGAGCTTCAAGTCAAAAAGTAAATGAAGGAAAGTAAAAAATATATTTGTTCAATACAAAGCTTGCCACAGAGAAGAGAATTATGAGGTTATTTTTTTTTCAACAAGATCAGTTGCCATGTAAATATCTTGGGATTCCATTTTTTTCAATTCACAATAAGGTTTCTTACTAGCATAAAATTATTCAAAGTATTCAAGACAAATTGTTATCATGGAAAGGGAGATGGTTATCACTAGTAGGGAGAATTTTGTTGGTAAAAAGTGTGTTATCAATAATTCCTAATTATTATATTTTTTTTAAAAGCTCCAAATTCCATCATATTTCAAGTTCAAAAAATAATAAAAAAATTCTACGGACTAGTAATGTATATAGTGAAAAGAAAATTCCTTTGATTTATCTAGAAATAATGTGTTTAGAGAAGTTAAAGGGTGGAGTAGGTCTCCAAAATTTTATAGAAAGTAACTTGGAACTAGGTGCTAAAATGGTTTGGTGAATGTATGCAAAAACTTCCCTAAAATAGTGTCATCTTATGCAAAAAAAAGTATTTCGATAATCAGTTTTCAACAAGAATTTTTACTATAAATAATCCTCCTTCAAGATTAGCAATGTGGAACTTTCTAGCTTCTTGTGTAAAAATCATCTTACCTCATTTAACTTGGGAGGTAAATGATGGTAATGAAGCCTTATTTTGGAAAGATTCATGGAATGGATATCAAAATCTAGCTAAAAGCTTTGATTTTGACAATACTGCAACCCTATTGACTCAATGTTGGGGCCCAAAAGTCAAAGATTATGTTCAGCATGTGGATTCATTGACTTGTAAGGTCAAGTGGAAAGATTTCACAAATGAAATTAAAAAAATTCTATGGACTGGTAATGTATATAGTAAAAATAAAATTCCTTTGATTTATCTAGAAACAATGTGTTTAGAGAAGTTAAAGGGTGGAGTAGGTCTCCAAAATTTTATAGAAAGGAACTTGGCACTAGGTGCTAAAATGGTTTGGCGAATGTATGAAAAAACTTCCCTAAAATGGTGTCATCTTATGCAAAAAAAAGTATTTCGATAATCAGTTTTCAACAAGAATTTTTACTATAAATAATCCTCCTTCGAGATCAACAATGTGGAACTTTCTAGCTTCTTGTATAAAAATCATCTTACCTCATTTAACTTAGGAGGTAAATGATGGTAATGAAGCCTTATTTTGGAAAGATTCATGGAATGGATATCAAAATCTAGCTAAAAGCTTTGATTTTGACAATACTACAACCCTATTGACTCAATGTTGGGGCGCAAAAGTCAAAGATTATGTTTAGCATGTGGATTCATTGACTCATAAGGTCAAGTGGAAAGATTTCACAAATGAATCAATATATGAGTTTCATAAATTTCAGATTACATCTATCCTTCGGGAAAGACCAGTTTATTTTTCATCCAGTCCTAATAGACTAATTTGGTCTAAAGTAAAATCTAGTTGTTATACTATTAAAGAGGGGTACAAATTGATTTCTCAAGTTGTTTCCCAATTATCAAATTAAAGAGCATATCAATTTTGTTGGAACTCAAAATTTTTACCTAAAGCAAGATTCTTTTCATGGTTAGCCATTCAAAATAAAATTCTTACAAGTGACAAGTTAGAAAAACTAAGGATAGTTAATCCTTTTAAGTGTGTGCTTTGTGATCAAGAGTTTGAATATATCAATGATTTTTTCCTTTTTTGTCCAATAGATCAGGTTTGTTGGTTGTTTGTTATGACTAAAATGAGTTAGCATTTAGCTTTGTCAAGTACTATTTGTAAATTATTTATTTGTTGGCCTCAACTTTACAATTCTTCCTTTTCTGCAAGCATCTAGTGTATTATACCCTCCTCCATTTCGTGGGATGTTTGGTGGGCAAGAAATAAATGCATTTTTAGGAAAGAGAAACTGAATATTAATAAAATGTTGCTATTAATGGAAAGGTAAATTTATGAATCTGTTAATGCATTTGTGAGTAAATATAAAGGTATGTGTAGGATCATGATGGGCGAAAAAGTGGCGATATGTAAGTGATATGATGGCTCGTGTGGCTGATGACATTTTTTTTACCCAAAATTGATGAAATGAAAAAGGTTTTAAAAGGATATTCTCAGATTTCCACCAATATAAATTATGCTTTACATTGAATTTAATAAATAATTGTTATCTTTTTTCTATTTGAATTATGCATAAAGTCCTGATTGATAGGTTGATTGAAAAACATCGATAGCTTTCAAACGGTATCACATTTTTTGAATCCAAAAAATGTGTCACATTCTATGCTTCGCATACTATAGGATTAAAAAAATTAATTAATTAATTTCATAAATTTTTGACCACGTTAAGGTGGTGAGACATACAAGTTTTTATATTTTTTTTAAGTTGTAATAAAAAAATCATAATTAATTATTTACTTAGAAACAAATTACAAAAAAATATGCATCACATCGAGACATGAGTCCTCTACTTATATCTAAAATATTATAAAAAAAATATTATCATTTTATTGTGGCTAGGGTGGTTAGACAAACACCTACTTCTTAATTTTTCCCTGAAATTTAAGTACTACTGCATTGAAATTTGAAATTTTCACCAAATAGATTTTTATATTTTTTAAACAAACCTAGTAGTTTAGAAACTACATTCAATTTGCTATAGATTATATTCTTACATATTTTTGAAATAATATAGATAAATTATTCAAATTTTAAGTCAACTTTCCTAACTCTGATTTTCTGAGTTTTCATTGCCACTTAAGGGCCTTTTTTTTCCATGATGATCCTACACATACCCACATGTTGGTTAACTTTCTACCGATTGGGATTCTAAGTTGTTGGTATCATGGCCATTATTATATTTTCCTTTCAAAGGTAATCTTCATCAACTTTGTCAAAAAGTAAATAGAACCTTTATTGTTTGGTTACCTCCTCCTTTAGGCTCTTTTAAGTTGAATATAGATGGGGCCTCTAGGTGGAATCCAGGTATTTTTGGAGCTGGGGTGATTATAAGGGATCATAATGGGTTAGTTTAATGTTCTAAATATTTAAAATTCTTATCTAGGACTAACAATGTTTTTGAAGCACAAGCTCTTTTGCAAGTTTTGTGAACCACCCAAAACAATGCAAACAAGGGAAAGAGGATTCCCTTTACTAGGCACCTAGGGTTTTTCACCAAAGGAGCACTTGGTTTAGGAATGAAACTCTTTCCACTTTTTTGATATGGGTATTTTTGGTGTTCATTTAAAGGATAGGATTGATTGGGGATTGGGGCTTGTGTTGTGTGTGAGGAAGTGTGTCTAAATGTTGAAGTATGATAAAACTAAGCTAACTATGGAATGTAAAGTAATGTAAATCTAAACTACATGCAATGTAAATTAAATGACCTAAGCTAAAATAACCTAAGAAATGTACACTAAACTAAAACATAAGGTTAGAGATGAAAGGGGTGTGTACCTGGAAACTTGTAGAGGCTGGAAATGTTGTTGAATTTGATGTAGAATCTGAAAGGGACACTTGTGCCAATCTAGGTGACCTGGTCCTTTTTAGGGAAAATTCTAGAAAATTGGTCTGAAGCCTGTTTTACCCAAAAGGGTATCTAGATCTCCAAAGATCTCTAAAAATAGTTTCAATGGGACCTGGTTTCCCAAAGGGGTGACCTAGTCATCTTTTGAATTTCTAAAAACTAGAAGATGGAGTCTGAAGCCCTTGGTCTGTGCTTTCTACTCCTCCTGGTGTCTGGTCCTGAAAATGAAGATTCTAATTTGTAGGTGTCTTTCAAGATTCAATTAGGGTTTCTTCAACCTTATAGAGCTTGGACAAGTTGTTGAATGATCTTCCACCTTAGTTATTTTCTAAATCTTCCTACAAGACCTCCAAATCACACGAAGATGGAAAAATTGTTGAATGTTAGGGATTAGGGGTTTTCCTTAGTCAAACCCGTTTTGAGTAATCAAACTAAGAAGATGAAATGAAGTAATGAAGCATGAAACAAAGGAGTGATGGAGTTTTTACCTTTCCTTTATGATTGATCTTGAGTTGCAACAATGGGTGATTCAGTCCTTTGATGCTTCTTGAGAGAGATTCCTTGGCAACTTAGAATACTCAAAACCATAGTTTTCTTGAGAAGAAGAGGAGATGAGAGATGAGAGGAGAAATGAGTGATGTCTCTAATGATGAATAATGAAGAATTATTATTTTTTGGATTATTTATACAAGTTATGCCCTAATTTTCTTGAAATAACACCATACAGGCCGACCTTAGGGTTGTAGAGACCAAAATATTGAAAAAAATTAATTTTATTTTGATTTTTATGCCACATCAAACTAGGTAGCCCAAGGTGGTGACCTTGTCCACCTGGGAAAATCTCATTGTTTGTTGGGGATTAAAGTGTGATTATTTATGTTAGTCAGGATTGTCTCATGAAAACACACCAAGATAGGAATTATATGTGTATTAAGGGATAATATAGCATAAGAAAGGGTTAATTAAGTGATGAAAAGCCTAGCAGAGTGTGAAGATGTTCTACAACACCTTACAACACTTCAGCACAAGGATTGGAAAGGGGTAAAAAGAGGTTGAAAATGGTCCAAAATCCACAGGAAAAGGTCCAAATGAGCGAAAAATGTCAAAGTCTACGCTTTTTGGTGACACATCTAGCCCCTACATTAGTGACAAGATGAAATTGCTTCAAACTCGCACTAAAGTAGCCCAATGGAGATGGCGAAGAATGAAAAAGAAGAAGAATGTGAAAGATGAAGGAGGTGGTCAAGCCCCCAAGGATTTGAGATTCTAAGTCAAGAAGACATCAAATCAAGAAGACACATTCAAGGTTGAATGCATTACTAGAAGAAAAGATACATGATCATGCAATGACAAGGATTAGAATGAAGAGAATAAGGAAAGGGTAAAAAATATGTGCTCACTCTGAGGCCACAAAACATTAGGTCATCTGTGGCGGGGTGAGTTGTCCAAAATGGTGATAAAAATACACATGGTTGGTATGTACTCACACACATAAAGGTGGCTATGGGGAAAGTCGTGTCACTTGTTAGGCTTCCTTCTTAACCATACCAAAGTCATACCTCATGATAAATTTGATAAGTTTCTACAAAAGGAAAGTGATGTTTGAAATGTTTCAAAGGGATTTTTCTTTGTTCATGTGATGTATCAACCTAGGGAACATTACGTGTAATCTTTCCAAGAGAGAAAAAATGAAAATGTACTCCTCATGTATGCTAGAGAAGCAAGGACTCATCTTGTATGCAAAAGAGGAAAAATGTAGATGTCTCATCCTGAACAACATTGTGTCTAATATTTTCAAGAGGAGGAATCACAAGAAAAAGAGAATCATGTATTGAAATGTGAGTGGTGATGTATGCCCCCACTTTAGAGGAATTTCTACACAACGTTCTATGAGGAATGGCTTTAAAGTAGAAGAAAAGGAAGAGAAGGACATGAGAGCTTGTTTGGAAAGTCCTATGTCAAGCCATAAGTTTCTGACAAGATGCATCATGAGAATTAGTGTATGTCACATGTGATTCAATATTAAGACATGTCATCCACATCCCAAGATTTCTCTTATATTTTCATTTAAGGATAACGATAAGCCAAAAGAGACAACGACAAGTGACATACGAGGGAATAGGCTAACTAGCCCCTTGCCCCCACTTAGTATAGGAAAAGAGTGAGTCGAAGGGATTGAGGGAATGCAAGAGAGGGTGAAAATTTGTATCAATTAGAGGAAGTAGCTGACCCCATAGATGGTACAACACCTAACACCTTGAGATGTTGAATTTTGTTACTCAAGGCCTTACATGTATTAGTTTGATGATCATGAACTCGGTGGTAAGTACAAAATGAATTTTTGTTGGCACAATTAATTCAAGTTTGAGGAGGAAGGGATATCAAGTGATCTTGGAGGAGTCTCAACAAGATACCCTCTTGATCGAGGGTAGAAGGTGATCCTTTCATTGGAAAAAATGGGGGATCTTGCTTAAGATAGGATGACATACCTACACAATCCATTATGGATTGTGAGATTTTGTATACTCTTGTAGAGGAGTGTGTAAAATCGAAATCAATTGTGGGTTGCGAGATGACATTGGCTTTAAGTGAAGACTCCTTTGTTGGTTTCAAGGGATCACTTGTGAAGGGTGAGTTAGAAGGGTGAGGGGGAATGTTGTGGATGGGAGGTGAAGGTTTGGCACTTTCAATGAGAGGACAATAACCAAGAACATGATGTGATGTTCACTTGATAGGCCCGATAGGGTGGTGGATACCTTGTTCATTAGCACCACAACATTTTCCACTATAGCCAAGTTGTTTTATGAGATCATAACCTTTTCCATAAATATTTTTCAGCTTCTTTGGATTAGGTGAGGGTTCAAAATGGGCTTCATTGGCTAAAGTGGTTGAGGTGTATGCTTGTGAAGGATCTATCGAGTCTTGTGTGGACAAGACTAAGTATCCACTTTCAGAGTTGTTGTCTATGATCGTGGATGCTCGTAGTAAGGGAGGGGTGAATTCTAAGGAATCCCAATGATCATCTAAGAGCTTGGTGATTTAATCAAGATGTTGTTCATTATTTGGGTGTTGGGTGGGCTCCATGTGGGTGGTCAGGGTTAAGGTGTGGACATGATTCTCTATGGATTTTTTAATTTTTAAGCAACTAAAAGGTTTGAGAATAGCATCGAGTGTGTACAATTTTTTGTTAAAGATGTACTTCATCTTTCGATAAAGAGTGAAAGACACTCCATTCATTGCATGGATCCATGGCATACCTAAGAGAATACTGTTTGAAACCTCATGAGGCATAACATGAATTTTTAAGTCCAATGTGGCCATTCCAGCTATAAAAGGGATAGTGATCACATTGATTGGTTGCTTAGTGACATTGTCAAATCCATTAATAGAGAGAGAATCATGCTGGATGTGGGATCTATCTCTACCAAGCCTATCCAAAACACTCACACTACACACATTAAGGGCACAACCGTTATTTATAGGAGTTCTCTTTATCTCTATTTTGTATTGAGAGATTATCATGAAAGCATCATTTTTTTTTGTACATCCAAAGGAGGGAGCTCACTCTGGTGAAAAACAATATCAACATTTATGGGCATGAATAATAGTTTCTATATCATTTGATTTCTCATGAGAAGGGGTGGGAACTTGTTGTAAGGCTTCTTACATCATGTTGTGCTAGTGGGGAGAGACTTGAATAAGGTCTCGTAAGGATATTTTTGTAGGAGTATTCCTTAGCTGATCAACAAGGTCATACTCCCTAAGGAGGGAATTAAGGTGAGGGGAAGCAAGTAGAATGTGATTAGGTAAAGGTAAAGGAGTGGACGGTGATGGTTGTGGTCATGGGTTGTTATGAGTGTAATGTGTATGAGCAACGGTATCTTGAATTACTTGTTGTGACACATTATGGGTAGGTGGGTAAAGGATGAATTCAGGTTTGGGTTTGATGGAAGGGGGGTAGAGGATAAGTTGAGGCTAGATAATATTAACATCCTTGAGCAAGGGAGAGGCCAAGGTTGTTTCGATATTTTCTTATAAGGATGTAATATTACTATGGTGATGGTTATCCTTATTGCGTATCATGATATCATCCATGGGAGTAAGGGGTTTAGGAGAACCACAAACCAATGGTTCGAGAGAAGACAAGTGGTGTAGGAGCACCCTAAGGTATTTTGAAAGGTCTTAGAAAATTTTGGCTTGTAGGTGGTTCTAGCCAACCACCAAGGTAATAAGGACTATCTTATAAAGTCCCAAGGTTAATTTGGTGTGTGTGTTGTGGCAAGTTTGTTTAGAGTCAAGAGTTTTGTGTATTCTTAGGACATCCTGCAAAGTTGTCATGACAACTTTCCCTAAAAACTAGGAAGCTTTTATGTTGTTCTAAGCCCAACCTAAGGGTCCCAAAATGTGGGGATAGGATTTATAAGGTCAAACAAACCCTAACCTGATGGTTGGAAGAGCTTGAAGAGTTGGAAGTACTATTGTACGGATTGTGACTTGGAAAGAACAATTTTTCTTGACTGTGTTTGCGAAATAGATCCTTGATCCAATCAATTAATGGATTGGAAGGACTAAACTAATGCATTGAATCTTTAATTTTTGTGGCATTGGTTTAGTTTTTTGGCACAACTGGTTAACAGTTTGTAAATTCTTGTGTTCTTTTGTTTCACTACCCGGTTTTGGGCCAGTTTTGTAAAAGATGCACCCCACTTGAATTATCGTGGCTGAACTTTCATGGCCTCTTGGAATCAAGTAGGGGACCTTGTATATAGTGTAAATATGGTCTGTGGAGTCTATTTTTGCAAGAGAGCTAGTAATTCCATCAAGCTCTAGGCGAGTGTAGGGGCATTCTGGCTAGGTGCTTGAACAAAATAGAAGCAAGAGGGCTTGCTTAACGGATTGTTTTGTGCCAATAAATGGTGTAGAGGTGTAGGGGTATGTGTTTTGGACATGTTTATGCAAGGAGAATTGTAGAGGAGGCCATTAAAGCACTCAAAGAAGTTAAAGAAACCAGACAGTCTTACATGCCCTAGAAACCCTTGAAAATAGGGGTTTGGTGACAGACCTATGCATGGACACCAAGAAGGTCTAAAACCTAGGAAATCTTGGAGCCTAGGAATTCTATAGAGAGAATCCCTAAAGAGTTTGGAGGTTTTCTAAGGAAGTCTTGGGGTTATTCCAAGAGCACTGGTTTTAGGAAGCCTAATTTGACCAAAAAAAGGTTACAAGGCCTAAAAACAAGGTTTACATGAATTCGATGGACAAATGGAGAAGGAATCCAACAAGATGGATCAGAGTGAAGTAAGATCAACCAAGGAATAGTTGGAAGACCTATTCCTAGTCCCAAGAATGGCTTGGGGAACGTTGTGGAAAAGTTGATGTAATACCCCTCCATTTTGATTCTTGTTCAAGTTGCTTTATGCTATGTTTGGTTGCAATTACTTTGATACTGGATACATTTTGTTATAATGTTTTGATTGCTACTATTGAGCGACAACATTATTGTGGGATGTAGTTATCTGATTATTGTTTCACATGTATTATGGATTAATGATATTGTAGAGTTAACATGAGATGTTATTATGAGATTATTGGAATTATGATGGAAGTGTCAGTTTCGATGAGTGTATTGGTGAAGAGGACGGTTTCGCATCACTCACTTGTGAGCGCCCTACGAATCCATAATTTCTGCTTCATGGTGTGTATTATATGTTGGATATATTGTATGATGTTGTTTACTTGGTTGCAGGATTGCAGGTACATGACATCGACTCCACCTGGTTTCACAGATTTGAGCGTGTTGATCCAATGGTTAAGTTGAACGGGAGATAGTAGCTAGGTAACATGTGTCAAGTCTATGCCCTAACCTTAGTGTGTCGTCAGTTGTGTGTGTCGAGTTATAATTTGTCTTGTTTTAATGTTATTTATTTCTGAAGGATTATTGATTTGGAAATAAATACTTAGAATAATTGCATTTAAATTATGTTGATGATTATTTAATTTAAATAATGCAATGTGGATAAAAGTTTATACTTAAATTAATTAATTATATTTAGTTTATTTAATTAATTAAATTTGATCCAAGGGGTTGAATTTAGTTATTAAATAATTAAAGTAATTAATTAAACGTGATGCAAGAGAATGAAAGGAAATAAAAGAATTAGAATTAATTTTAGAATTTAATTCCAACGTGTGGGAATTAAATTAGAAATTGTAATTAAATGTTTATTTGGGAAACTGGTTGCAACTTTGGAAATTAATTTATTATTTGAAATTGAATTTTAAATTGAAAGTGGGTTTTTGAAAAGTGAAATTGAAATTAAAATTGAAATTTGAAATTGAAAGTGAAATTGAAATTGAAATTGAAATTGAAATGTAATGTGAATTAGGGTTGTAAATATTGAAATTGAAATTGAAATTGAAATATCTAATTTGCATGTAATGTGAATTAGGGTTGAATTAGGTATTTTTGATTTATAAAGAATACATATTTTAATTTTAGGGCAGGAAAGTTTTTAGAAAAATACATTTTTACAGCAAGGAAGAAATTTCGGAAAATTTGCACAAGGGTTTGAAGAAAGTTTGATTGTAAAATTGATTGAATGAAAGATTGTTTGCATTTGTTTGGTTTTTGATTGGATTCATTGGAGGATTGAAGAAAATTCAGAAAATCTTTGGAGGAGGCTTGCATCAAAAATTCATCTCTTCCTGTAGCTTCTTGTACCAGGTTTTCCTCTTTGTGTTTTATTGTTCTTGATTGTTTTTTTTAAATAGTAGTGATTAAAGATTTGTTTGTTAAATCTGTTTTAGAAAACAAATTTGATATTAGAAGAAAAAAATTAAATAAATTTACAGTCTTTGCTTGTGAAAATTCTTGAGTGAAAATTGTGAAAACCTTAGTTGAATTTAAATTATTTGGAGAAATTGATTTTATTGTTATTGAAATCAAACATAGAGATTGAACAATGCATTTAGAATGTTTTTAGAAAATGAAACTTTCTGTTTATTATCAAAAAATGGATTTTAAAATCTGCAGTATAGTTATATTTTCATGGTAAAATGGTCTGATTGCGTCGCCTATAACTTCACTTTTACAAACTGGGTTTTCAGGAAACTTAAAGGGTTTTTGCATTGTGAAATTTTCTTACCCTTGTCCAAAAATTGTAAATACCCAGGTCGTAGTTTTTGGGTTATGCCTAAAACATGAGACTGCTATTAAGTTATTTTTCCCATGGTTGTTCTGAAAATAAAATAATAATAAATTGATATTTATAAATATTAATATTTTATGTATTGTTATTATAATATTAAAATATTATTTAGTAATATTTTATATTATAATTTATAATACTAAACTATTATATTAATTTATATTATTTTAAATAAAATTTGTATATTAGATTAGTGGAATTAAAATTATAAACATATGAGAAATTATTGTTATTTTAAAATGGCTTGTTAAAGTTTAATTGAAAGAGTTAAATATTTGATTTAAAGAATGCAATATATTATTGAATAGAGATTTAAAATTGGATTGATTAGTGTATATGGAAAATGGATAGAGAAACAATATGTTATTATATTAAAGTGATTGAATGTGTTGAATAGAAAATTGAATGAGATGTAAGATTTGGTTAGGAAATGGAAAGAGTTTACTTGCATGGATTTGTATCGATTTAAAAGTAAATTAAGAAGTTGTTTTATTGATGAAGCAATCAATTATGTTATTTATTAATTTCTATTTAGATTAATTGAATCATTGTGATTGGATTATGAAAGAGATATGGATTTAGTATATCCAAAAGTAGTATCTTCCTCATGCTTATCTTAAAGGATTTAATTCTTTGTATTCAGTAAAGGGAAGTAAGTTTAATTGTTTTAGATTTCCAATAATGAAAAGGGAAATAGGGGTTATGATTATTTTAGATGATCTACTTATCATGTCTTTGACTTTGTCAACACTACCTATTGAATGAGTATGGATTTAGGAAATCCAAACATTGGATTTGATTGATGACTTGAATGCTTTTGTTGCTATGTCGTCAAGTTGCATTATTGGTTTTGGGATTTAGTGTTATTCCTAAATTATAAGTCTTCTAGAAGAACTTAGAGGATAAGGGTTGTTGAATCTTTATGCCATCCAATTGTTTTCCCTTGGGTAGTGCATGTTCAGTTTTACCCGGTTTTCATGAACGGGGATGTTTCCACCTCCTTGGTTTAGGAGCAGATTATGGGATCCGTGTCTCCTTGTATGGAGTGACCTTGTTATGTGGTTTCATCCTGTTGCCTCCTGTGAAAGGAGTGGACTATGTGTTATTGCCTTCAAGATGTTTGGAGTGGGATCTTTTGTACCTCCTATGAAAGGAGTGGACTATGTGTTTGTTTCCTCCAAGATGTATGGAGTGAGTTCTATTATTTGTATCCTCCTTGTGTTGGAGTGGATTATGATGCCTAGTTGGTATGCACTTGTGGTTCCCTTGGTGGATTGTTTGGATGTGTGTTGTCGAATAGAAGAGTGGCTTCTGTTAGGCGCCAGAGCCCAAAGAGGTAAACTGGATAACCTTCAGGAGTGATTTAAACAAGTGATAATTAAAATAATGTACTTAGAAGATTAGGATTAACTTCACATTAATCAAGATAATTTAATCCTCACTCATAGACACAAGGGATTGTTTAGACTTGGGATGAGTGAGAAGGCCTGGAATGGCAAGATCAACTATCTAGTTCTTACGAGAGGTAGTTGATTCCGAATGAGTGAGTATGAGTTCCGGGATTCGGTTGAGGCCACCAGGATTACTTGTGCCGGAGCCTATGAAGAATGCCGAGAGGAGATCTCATGACAAACCTTGCGATGACACTCTATCTATGACAACTGTTGTTAATTATTTTATGTGTATGGTTATTTGAACATACTTGATCTACTTTATGTCTGGAAGCAATGTGAGCTATGTCAATGATGTTGGAGTTGTACTTGTATTGTATTTGATTTGTACTTGAGTTGTACTTGAGCTGTACTTGATTCATACTTGTATGGTGAATGAGTTGTACTTGTTAATTCATTTGGTTGATTATAACAGTATGAGTCAGTATGAGTTTGCCTTTGGTTAGAGGTAGTAGAATCTTTGTCCATGTTACTTTGTTACTATCTCCTAGCATGGGGGGTGGGCCTTTGGGTACCACATTGGTAGGGTGGAACATGCACCAAAACCGTTGGGTCCCCATCGATCTTCAGTACTTGGTGGCGAGACATCCAGATGGACAGCTCGCGGTTCTTGTTGTAATTTCTTGCATTGTAATATTTTAACTTGTATAAGTTATTTTATCCCTCTTATGTTTATGAGGTGGAATTTTGTAATTGTAATATTTTGTACTATTGCCTCATTCTAGGAATGAGTGATGTATCTATTGGATTAAGATAATGTTTATGAGATTGTATTTTGGTTGATTATCTTATTATGTTATGTGGTATTCTTATGATGTATGATGTTTATATCATAAGGTTCATAATGCTATGGTTGTATGTAATATGTATGTGTGGGTTTAAGTAATCCTAACCTTGTAGCCTTAGAGGTTGTTGTTAACTAGTAAGTGAATGTGTATGTTAAATACTCTTTATAAAAAAAAATTGGTTCACTTATGATGTTAACTGCAACTTCCTTTTAAGGTTTCTTGGTGGGGCATTACAGTTGAGCCCAAAGGTGCTTAGTAGGGGTGTGAGAGCAAAGGTGAGTGTTTGAAGTTGGTGGAGAGTTCTATAAGGAGATAGGGGTCTTAGGAGTGACCTCTGAGTAGGGTAGAGAAGAATACCCTAGTAAGACCAAAGAGTAGGTCTTAGAAAGAGCAAATGTGCTCTTGAGAAATAGTACTCCTCATCAAATTGGTATCAAAACAAGTTAAAAGGCTTGGGAATTGAGAAATATATGTCAGACGGACATGAATCCATAGGGGAGAACACCATGGTAACGAATGTAGAACTGGCTAGAGATTTGACAGAGCAACAAGAAAAGAATATACATCTTGAAGAAATTGTGGAGGAGATGAAGCACAAACTAGAAGAGGTTGTAGAGACTACAGGCAAGATGGAAGTGCAGTTAGCATGGGTTAAAGACAAGGGTAAGAACCAAGTTGAGGAAGAAATAGAACCAGAACCTGACCCTCCATTAGTAGAGGAACCCTTCCTGAAAGCATTAAAGGCACTAAGTGGCAAGGAAATAGAAGGCATCCTTATTTTCACAGGAAGAATGGATGCATAATTAGTTATGGAATGGAAAATCACTTTGAATGTGATGGGGTTATAGAGGCACAAAAGGTGAAGATAGCCAAATCAAGGCTAAGAGGATAGGCATTAACTTGGTGGAAGTTTTTGAAAGAAGAAAGAGAGAAGGAAGGCAAGACGCCAATAGGAAATCGGAAAACTATGGTGGCTAAAGTAAAGGAAAAATATCTACCTAAGGATTATGACATCCAATTGCATAAGAAGAGGCAAAATCTCAAATAGAGAGAACTAGATGTAGCTGCCTACATAGAAGAGTTCCAAAAACTAAGCTTGAGGTCTAGAGTGCAAGAAAGTGAAAGCATTAAGGTTGCCAGGTATCTAAACGGCCTTAGATGGAACATACAAGAAGAGTTGAGTCTCTTTACACTTACTAACCTCCATATGTATTATCGAATGGCTATTAAAGTGTAAGAAAAACTAAAAAAGAAACAAGATTCAAGTACTAGGGGTAGAGGAAAAGACAGAGACCCTAGAGGTGGACATAGAGGAGGTTTTGGTGGAAGGAGCAATGAGAATAGAGGCCAAGGAAATTCTAAGGTTGGTGAACAATCCCATGAGACAAATAGTAGAGGGGGATATAGAGGTAGAAGTTCTCACAATGGTGGAAGAGGTAGATCAGGAGGATTTGGGAGAAACTCTCACTTTTCTTCCATGAAGTGTTACAATTGTGGGCAAGTGGGTCACCCTGCATATAGGTGTCCCGATAAGCCAACATCTTCACAAGCTGAGAAAAGGATTGCTTATGTCCAAGATGAGGACTATTCTAAATGCTCAGAGGTGAGTTTAGATTCAGAGAAAGGAGAGAATCTCATGTTGAGAAGGATCTTGATCAAAGCACCTACAGAGGATGAACACAAATAGAGGAGGGCTCTTTTTAGAGTCAAGTGAAAAATACTAGGCAAGGTATGCAAGGTCATCATTGATTCAAGATCCACTGATAATGTCATCTCAGAGGAGGCAGTACAAAATTTGAACCTTACTAAGATACCTCATGTGTGTCCCTATAAAGTTACTTGGTTGAATAACGGGAAAAATATATTGGTCAGTGAGAAAGTATGGGTTGAGTTTACCATAGGGAAGTATCAAGATAGGATACTATGTGATGTGTTACCAGTGGATGCCTACCATCTGTTGCTTGGAAGACCATGGAAATATGACAAGGAGGCAGTACACCATGGCAAGGAGAACAAGTACTCATTCAAAAAGAATGGAGTAACTTACAAGATCCAGTTTTTAATAAAAGAAGGTACAGTGGAGAAGGCAGAATCCGATACACTTTTGATGAGTGGGAAGAAATTCTTAAAAGACATGAAGGAGGAAGAAGGAGTTGGCTATGCTATCATGTTGAAGCCAAAGGAGGAGGAGTCACCTATGTTAGCAAAAGTGAAGAAACCGTTAGACCAGTTCAAGGACATTATTTGTGAAGGTACACGAGCCACACTGCCACATACAAGGGCAATCAATCATCAAATAGACTTTGTGCTAGGAGAAACATTGCCTAACTAGGCTGCATACAAGATGACACCGGAGCAGAACAAAGAGATAGCAAGGAAAGTTCAAGAGCTCTTAGACAAAGGGTTGATCAGAAAAAGCATAAGCCCATGTGTTGTCCCAATGGTGTTGGCTCCTAAGAAGGGAGATAAGTGGAGAATGTGTAATGATTCTAGGGAAATAAATAGGATAAATATTAGATATAGGTTTCCTATTCCTAAAATAGAAGATTTAATGGATTGTTTAGGGGGTGCTATGTATTACTCCAAGATTGATTTAAAAAGTGGCTACTATCAGATTAGGATGAAAGAGGAGATGAATGGAATTCAACTTTTAAGACCACATAGGGGTTATATGAGTGGTTGGTAATGCCATTTGGGCTTACAAATGCACCTAGCACTTTTATGAGGGTGATGAGGGAGGTCTTGAAGGACTATATAGGAGTCTTTGTGGTAGTCTACTTAGATGATATCCTCATATTTAGTAAAACAAAAGAGTAACATATGAAGCACCTGGAACTTGTGTTGAAGAAACTTCAAGAGGAGAAGCTCACCATAAATCTTGAGAAGAGTGAGTTTATGAAACAAGAGCTAGTCTACCTAGGATTTGTAGTATCTCAAGGGGGCTTAAAGATGGATAAGAGAAAGGTTGAAGCCATTCTCAGTTGGCCTATTCCCAAGATAGGGACTGAAGTCATAAGTTTCCATGGGTTAGCCCAATTCTATAGGAAGTTTATTACAAGATTTAGTGAAATCTATTAACTAGTCCTTGACACCATCAAAGGAGGACTTAAGACAAAGTTTGTGTGGACCAAAGAAGCCAATGAGGGGTTTGAGAGATTGAAAAAGTTAGTAGCTTCCCAACCAATACTAGTTTTACCAAGTTTTGACAAACTATTCATAGTGGAATGTGATGCAAGCAACATAGCAGTGGGTGCAGTCCTAAGCCAAGAAGGAAGGCCAGTGGCATTCTTTAGTGAGAGGATAAATGAAGAAGAGTCCAGATATTCATCCTATGACTTAGAGCTATATTCTTTAGTACAGGCCCTTAAAAAGTCGAGGCACTATTTGCTGCCTTAATAATTTGTGGTATGCATTGATAACTAGGCCTTAAGCTACATAAACACACGATAGAAGCTCAGTTTGAGGCATATAAAGTGGATGGAGTTTCTACAATCATACACTTTTACTATCAAGCACAAGAAAGGGGTCAATAACAAAGTTGTAGATGCCCTTAGCAGAAGGTTACTTACCATTCAGGAGATACAGCTGCAGAGTACAGGGGTTGAGGGGTTCAAGGATCTTTATGAAGGAGATTCAGATTTTTCAGAGATCTATAAGGTGTGTACTGATTTTGAAAATTACTTTCACAGTGAGTATGCAGACTACACTTTATAGAATGGTCTATTGTTTAGAGGGAAACAACTATGTATTCCATGAGGTTCCATGAGGGAGAACCTCATCCAAGAAAAGCACAATGGCAGTTTGAGTGGACACTCTAGGTTAAACAAGACCCTAGACTTAGTGGAGAGGTTCTATTGGTGGCCTAAAATGCAGAGAGATGTAAGAAGGTATGTTGAGCAATGTGGAGTGTATCAGAAGGAAAAGGGGACATCAACAAATGCAGGTCTTTACCAACCATTTCCCATCCCAAATAGACCATGGGAGTGCATAAGTATGGATTTCATAGTAGGGATACCTAGGACACCAACTGTTTTGGATAGTGTGTTTGTGGTAGTAGATAGATTCAGTAAGATGATTCATTTCATCCCATGCAAAACAACACATGATGCTAGTCACATTTCCCATCTATTCTTGAAGGAGATAGTAAGGATACATGGGTTGCCAATGAGCATAGTTGGGGACAGAGATGTGAAGTTCATGGGACACTTTTGGAAGACTCTTTGGAGGAGGCTAGGAACCAACTTGTCTCATAGTTCTGCATATCATCCTCAAATAGATGGATAGATAGAGGTGATAAATAGGGTACTTGGTAACTTGTTGAGGTGTCTAACTAAAGAGTATGGACAAGGATGGGAACAATTTATTCCACAGGTAGAATTTACCTATAATGATAGCACAAATAGGACTACTGGTAAGAGTCCATTTGAAATTGTATATGGGTTACATCCAAGAGGTGTACTTGAGCTAAGAGACCTAAAGGGTTATGAAGGAATCAGTGTTCACGGTGATTATTTTGCTTAATCAATGAGAGAGGTTCATGAGCAAGTAAAGAATACAATAATGGAGGTTAATCAGAACTTGAAAGCTAAAAGAGATTAAGGGAGGAGAGATCTACAATTTGAGATAGGTGATTTGGTAATGGTATACTTGAACAAGGCTAGACTATAGAAGGGCATACCAAGTAAGCTACAGATGAAAAGGATAGGGCCATGGAAAGTGTTGGCTAAATATGGTCAAAATGACTACAAGGTGGAACTACCCAAGGCATTGTCCATTTATCCTATTTTCAATGTGCAAGACTTGGTGAAATATAAAGGACCAGAGATGAATGATGAGCAATATAGTACTGAGGTGAGTAAGGATGTGGAAGAGCTCAAGGTAATGGATCAGATCATACCACAGGTTGACAAGATTCTGGATTCAAGGGTGAAGAAGAAGACTAGGCACAAGACATACATGGAGCACCTAGTGAAATGGAGACACCAACCAGAGTCAGAGGCTACCTAGATAGTAAAGAGTGACTTCAAGAAGCATGGTATCAGTGAGGAGTTCTTAACACCACAAGTTCCTTAACTTCCTTGTTGCAGGGGGGAGAATGGTGCAAGAGCACCTTAAGGTCTTTTGAAAGGTCTTAGCAAATTTTGGCTTGTAGGTAGTTCTAGCCAACCACAAAGGTAATAAGGACTAATTTATAAAGTCCCAAGGTTAATTTTTGGTGTGTGTGTTGTGGCAAGTTTGTTTCGATCACTGAGTTTTGTGTATTCTTAGGACATCTTGTAAAGTTTTCATGACAGCTTTTCTTAAACACTAGGAAGCTTTTATGTTGTTCTAAGCCCGACCTAAGGGTCACAACATGTGGGGATAGGATATATAAGGTTAGACAAACCCTAACCCGACAGTTGGAAGATTTGGAAGAGTTGGAAGTACTCTTGTACGGATTGTGACTTGGAAAGAACAAGTTTTCTTGACTGTGTTTGTGAAACAGAGCCTTGATCTAGTCAATTAATGGATTGGAAGGACTGAACTAATGAATTGAATCTTTAATTTGTGACATGTAACTACTTTTTGTGGCATTTCTTTAGTTGTTTGGAATGACTGGTTAACAGTTTGTAAATTCTTGTGTTCTTCTGTTTCATTGCCCAGTTCTGGGCCAGTTTTGTAAAAGATGCACCCCACTTGAATTCCCATGGATGAACTTACATGGCCTCTTGGAATCAAGTAGGGGACCTTGTATATAGTTTAAATATGGTCTTTGGTTTCTTTTTTTGTAGGAAAGCTAGTAATTCCATCAAGCTCTAGGTGAGTGCAGGGGCATTCTGGCTAGGTGCTCGAATAGAAAAAAAGCAAGAGGGCTTGCTTAACGGATTGGTTTGTGCCAATAAATGGTGTAGAGGTGTAGGGGTATGTGTCTTGGACATTTTTATGAAAGGAGAAGTGTAGAGGAGGCCATTAAATCACTCAAAGAAGGTAAAGAAACCCTTGAAAATAGGGGTTTGGTGGCAGACCTATGTATGGTCACCAAGAAGGTCTAAAACCTAGGAAATATTGGAGCCTAGGAGGTCTATAGATAAAATAACTAAAGAGTTTCGGGGTTTGTTAAGGAAGTCTTGGGGTTATTCCAGGAGCACTGGTTTTAGGAGGCCTAATTTGACCAAAGGTTACAAGGCCTAAACACAAGGTTTACATGAATTCAATGGACAAATGAAGAAGGAATCCAACAAGATGGATCAGAGTGAAGTAAGATTAACCAAGGAATAGTTGGAAGACCTATTCCTAGTCCCAAGAATGGCTTGGGGAACATTGTGGCAAAGTTGAGCCCAAAGGTGCTTAGTAGGGGTGTGAGAGCAAAGGTGAGTGTTTGAAGTTGGTGGAGAGTTCTATAAGGAGATAGGGGTCTTAGGAGTGACCTCTGAGTAGCGTAGAGAAGAATACCCTAGTAAGACCAAAGAGTAGGTCTCAGAAAGAGAAAATGCACTCTTCAATGATAGTAATCCCCATCAAAAAGGTTGGTTCTTCTAAAAAATATTCATTACTAACAGGGGAATGATCAATGATGGAATGGTTATGCTCAAAAAGGATGTGTTTAGGTAAAGTTGGAGAACTGATAACCTTCACTAATTGTGTTCTCTAATAGAAAAGCATTTTCTTCACAACTAGGAGAAATACAAATGTTATTGTCATGAGTATATATGTTTGTGTTGTCTTGGGTTTTAATGTCATGTACACTAAGAGAGATAATAGGAGAGAAACAACTAGGATTCTCATAACTCTCAATAATTGGTTCTCCTAACAAAATATCGTCATCACCAAGGGGAGAGATATTAGGAGAAGAACAAATGTGATCGTTAGGAATGTCCAAAGTTGTCTCTTATTCCTCTACAACATTCTCATAGGGAGGGGAGATTAAATTTTTCATAGCATGTCTAGTTGTGTAAGCTAATAACATTGTTTGAATAAAAATTAAAAGTACATATAACCAATGTATGCAATGTTTCAACAATATAAATAGTTTTTATGCAATAATACAAGAATAAATTATCCAATGTATGCTAAGCTTTAAGAATGTATATAATGTACATGCTAAAAGGAAAAGTAATTTTAACAAACTAATACAAAGTTTTATGAAAATAATATTGTGTATGAAAAATTGCAAAAATGTAACCATTTTCACATTTAATCATGAAATGATTCTAAGAATGATCATTCTAAAATGATGAATTTGAGTTGGAAGGGTAGAATCTATGTTCCCAAAACTTTCCAAACTTATAGTATATGATACCAAGAGCCTGAGAAAGCACAAAAATGAGGATTTTGGTTTTGTGACAGATAGTGAAAAATTTGGAAAGGGACTAGGTCACCCAAGATGGAAAATTAGTCCCAATTAAGGATTTTATCCAAAATTTCTAGAAATTTGCAACTTTTTAGGATGGGTATGATGTTGTATGACTAGAGGAAGTAAGGTAGGTTCAGGTTTAAGATGAATGGAAATGATATGACATGCAAGAATGCAAGTTATATACACTTTCATGCATGCAAAAATATGAAACCCTACATTGAAAATAAAGCAAAATTCCATGCAATGAAAACCTAGGATGAAGGACTCTAAATCAGAAAAGAGGGGTGGAAGAATTTCGTGTTCACCAAAATGAACCACCAAAAGTAATGCAAACAAGGGAAAGAGGATTCCCTTTACTAGGAACCTAGGGTTTTTCACCAAAGGAGCGCTAGGTTAAGGAATGACACTCTTTCCACTTTGTTGATATGGGTATTTTTGGTGTTCATTGAAAGGATAGGATTGATTAGGGATTGGGGGTTGTGTTGTGTGTGAGGAAGTGTGTCTAAATGTTGAAGTATGATAAAACTAAACTAACTATGGCATGTAAAGTAATGTAAATCTAAACTTCATGCAATGTAAAGTAAATGACCTAAGAAATGTACACTAAACTAAAAAAAAAGGTTAGAGAATAAAGGTGTGTGTACCTAGAAACTTGTAGAGGCTAGAAGTGTTGTTGAATTTGATCTAGAATTTGAAAGGGGCAGTTGTGCCAATCTAGGCAACCTAGTCCTTTTTAGGGAAAATTCTGGAAAACTGGTCTAGAGCCTATTTCAGCCAAAAGGGTATCCATATCTCCAAAGATCTCTAAAAAACAACTTCTATGGGACTAGGTTTCCCAAAATGGTGACCTAGTCCTCTTCTAAATTTTTTAAAACCAAAATATGGAGTTTGAAGCCCTTGGTGTGTGTTTTCTGCTCCTCTGAGTTTCTAGTCCTGAAAAATGAAGATTATGATATGTAAGTGTCTTCCAAGCTTCAACTAGGGTTTCTTCGACCTTAGAGAGCTTGGAAAAGTTGAATTATCTTCAACCTTAATTCTTTTTCAAATCTTCCTGCAAGACATTTAATCACACAAATAGGGAAAACTTGTTGAATGTTAGGGATTAGGGGTTTGCCTTAGTCAAACCCCTTTTAAGTAATCAAACCAAGTAGATGAAATGATGTAATGAAGCATGAAACAAAGGAGTGATGGAGTTGTTGCATTGCCTTGATAATTGATCTTGTGTTGTAGCAATGGAGGATTCAATCCTTTGATGATTTTTGAGAGATATTCCTTGTCGACTTAGAATAATCAAACCCTAGTTTTCTTGAGAAGAGAAGATGAGAGATGAGAGGAGAAATGGGTGGTGTCTCTAATGATGAATAATGAATAATTAGGGTTTTTAGGCTTATTTATACAAGTTATGCCCTAATTTTCCAAAATAACACCCTATAGGTTGACCTTGGGGTTTTAGAAACCAAAATCCTGAAATAAATTAAGTTTATTTAAATTTTTATACCACATGGGACTAGGTCGCCCAAGGTGGCAACCTAGTCCACCTAGGAAAATATCATTGTTTGTCAAGGATTAAAGTTTTCCAAAAAAACCTGCTAATGGAGGAATACCTCCTAGAGATAGCAGACATAAAGATAAAGACAAAGTTGAAAAAGGGTCTTTCATATATAATCCTACATAATCCCGAATGTTGTCTATTCTTGTACATAGACTGAATAATACAATACAAGCAAAAGTTCCTAAATTCATAAAAATATAGAGCAGCATATAAGTTATCATACTTGCATATCCATTATTTGAGTCTCTATCAATTATTCCAATAAGGATATATCCAATTTGACCTATCGATGAATATGGAAGCATATGTTTTATGCTTGTTTGAGTAATAGCAATTAAATTCCCTAATATCATGCTAAGAATAGCTAATATTTCTAAAAGAAGATGCCATTCGTTCAATGACAAATAAAAAATAAAATAAAAAATTCTAGTGGCTAAAGCTGAAGCAGCTACTTTCGAAATAACAGAAATAAAAGCAACGACTGGAGTGGGGGAGTTAGAGTCGAAAAGAGGAATTCTCCCTCTTTTCTCTCATTGAGAACCGTGCATGAGACTTTCTTCTCACACAGCTCCTAAGTGATAAAAAATATTAGCATAATCATTTGATTCTCTCTTTTTTTATTACCTTCCTCATGTATGTATAAGATTGAATCTATTCAATTGATAGAAAGAATCATTAATCCTTAACTTTCCGAGGAATCCTTACTTAGTGGTTATTAAGGGTGTGATTATTTATGTTTGTTAGGATTGTCTCATGAAAACACACTAAGATAGGACTTATATGTGTATTAAGGGGTCATTATAGCATAAGAAAGGGTTAATTAAGTGATGAAAATCCTAGGATATTGTGAATATTTTCTACAAAACCTTACAACACTTCAACACAAGGCTTGGAAAGGGGTAAAAACAGACTCGAAATGGTCCAAAATCCATAGGAAAAGGTCCAAATGAGTGAAAAGTGTCAAAGTCTACATTTTCATGACACAATTTGAAATTCGTTCTTAGTTTTAAACTCTCTAGAATTCAAGTTGAAGGTGATTCTCTCACCTTAATTAATGCATTTCATGAATGAAAGCTTCAAAATTGGAAGTTAGAATATATTGTCAAGAAGATTTATACCATGCTTGATAGAATAGGAAAGTATCAAATCCTACATACATACAGAGAAGGTAATATGGTAGCAATTTTTTTGGAAAATTTAGGGTGTGAGCAAGTAGAAAATGAAGTTACAAATGTGGTTGAAATGGGTAAGATTCATCCTTCTTTAGAAGTCTTAATTGAAAAAGAGGAAATTCATTGATGTATTTCATAGTTATATATGGCATATTTTATAGCTAAGTTGGTTGTGCACAAATATCTACTTAATGGATTTAAAGTGATAGTATAAATGAACTTGGAGGGAAATTTTAAAATAAATTTGAATTTTGTCTTATACTCAGCATAAATGGATGTAAGATAGGGTTTAATTTATTTCATATGAAAATGTCATGATCTTGCAACACATATGTAATTGACAATTACATATGTGATATGT
Source organism: Sequoiadendron giganteum (assembly GCA_007115665.2). Lineage (NCBI taxonomy): Eukaryota > Viridiplantae > Streptophyta > Pinopsida > Cupressales > Cupressaceae > Sequoiadendron > Sequoiadendron giganteum. The sequence continues at coordinate 169,798,073 of CM021105.1, forward strand.
ACTAGTTAGATCCTTAATATAGAAATCCTTGGTAAATTGGTAATGCACACATTTTTGATAACTACAAATGTGCTAATTCCAACACATGGGAAAAATAAGAAAATAATATTGTTTTTCTATCATGATAAAATATTTGTTGACCTACCAGCACATGTGTAATTGGAAATTACATGTGTGTTATTTTATTTACCATCTAATTTATGGAAAAAGTGGAGAATGCAACATATTATTCATTTCATTTGTGTTCAAATCAATAGCTCGGCAAGTATATGAAATAGAAGTTTAAATGATGTGGCAAGCTTGTCTTGTCAAAGTATTAAATATGAATTTCAGTTAATGCTCCACATAGGTTTGTGGGTACACAAAATTTGGGAAATTTGATTACCATTATTTGGAGTCAAATAAAGTCATGTTTTCTATTGCATGGTGATGTCAGCAGGGATTTTCTTGCAGCTTGTGTAATCATTCACTAGTGTGGTTTATTTTGCTTGCACTCTTTAGTACACATCAAAATAAATTTGATTTTCCAGCTTCGAAGTATGGCACGTTTGGAGTATGCATTTCAACCTCTATGAATGAGCTAATGCTTATGGTATGTGTACAATGGTATTTCTTTGATAATTACTTAGTATGCTTTCACAACTATCAGTACATATAACATCTTATGCATTAAAAGGACATCTATTTTAGAGATGTCGAAGGTTGATAAATCATGTGTTAAGTGTCATTTTGAAAATGATTATGCTAAGTATCCGGTAGTCGAAACCTTAACCGAACTACCATTAGAGTTTATGGTGTATGGAAAAAGTTTACCTCTATTTATGTTGCAAGAAAAAAAAATTTGTTTGCAACAGTAACTATATTTCTTTTCTTCAGAGCTTAATGTTGTTTCGGTCTAAGGTCTGAAATAGTGATGGATTATCAGCTGAAAAATTTTAGAGTGTGGTTTCCAGTGTAAAGGTGGGAAATCCCATTTTTTAGGTAAGTTAGAGGAGACACATCTACAAACAGTCTTTAAGTTTCATTGTCCTTGTGATTATTGGTGTCTCAAGTGTGTGATTGGGATGAAATTTCTTCATCCAAAGTCCAGAAGGTTAATATTTCCATCAAATATATTGTCAATTTTAATATCTAATCTAATGGACATATTGCAATGTCTAGACTTTGTGATTGTCATTGCAAAAAAAAAGGTAAATGATATCTTCCTACATAATGATGCCCTTATTGTCTATTCTTAAAAGTATGTCTTTTCTATGGGAGAGGGCTACGTGGGTGGTATTTTTCCTCCATGCTTCTTACCTCACAAAAAATATTTTTTTAATGTAAATGATGCTCTCAAGTAGTCTCTAGAGTTCTCTAACCCAAGTCATCATAACAAAGCCTTATCAAGATATAGTCACCATTTGGGAAGGGAAATGTCTGAGTGTTTTAGAGAAAAATATCATTATACCTCTTTCTTGCTTCATCATAATTGTTATCATGCAACTCCTTTTATTTAGTGATAACCAAGCAATGCACATTCGGGTTCACAATGTGTCCCTCATAATCTGCTTCACAACATGTCACTACCTCAAAATGAAGGAGCAAATTATTATAGTAGGGTTTCGACTAGATTTTCTCTAGATATGAATATTGGTCTCAGCTCTTAGAATGTGGATGAGGGTAATGGAGAAGAAGGAGAGAACTCATTGGAAATTATGTAGATTGAAGAACAAAAAAAAGAGAGCAAATATTTTTTGTGGTGCTAGTTTATTGACAAGTCTAGGTATTCGATTGCAATTTTTTGATCAACTGGTTAAGTGTAATTTTGAAAAAATCAAGGTCAAATGGTAAAAACCAAATTTTGTTGTTTAAAGATTAAACAGATGTAGTGAATATTTGGATTACCAGTATATATTTGTAAATGATGATCAAATATGTCCACCCATCATAACACCAGGTGGAATATTTTGGTTGTTTAAGCTTAAATCTCTTTGTAAAAATTGTAAAAAGACCGAAATGTAAATTGTCTAGTATGCAAATTATTTTGTAATCTATTCGAGCTATAATCGAAGGTTTTCTTCCTCGTTCTTTCCTACCGGTATTCTCATCAAACTAGGTTTTGTAAACTTACTTATAAATACTATAATAATATATAGTGGCTTGCCACTTTTGATTAAAAAAAACATCCCATAGTGACCATTAAAAAGGAAAGAGTACGAGAAATGCTGGAAAGTGAAAAAGAGTAGTCAAACCATAGGCTCGCTAATGGAGCCTTTTTATGGAGCAGGGATAGATATATTTACTATTCTTCGAATAAAATATTTTACAATTTTCTTTGAAATCAACTTTTGGCGCTTTCACAATTGTTGTTTTAAGCCAATCCTCAAAATTGTAAGTATTTGTTTTGAAGAAGATGGTAAAGATGTATGGTTTACAAATAAGTCCTTTAATAACAAAAATAGGATATTTTGTAGACTTAGAGCTGTTCTACAACATGTAGAGGTATTTTTCTAGAATTTGTAGTAAACAAGTGGTAGCTTCATCAAAAGGAATACACCAAAGGCTGGTTGAATGGTCTTGCAACTTTAATTAGAGAAGATAGTGATAGTTGCATTTGTTGGAAAAACAAGAATACACAAATAAGAGGGGGGGTGAATCAGTTGTTAAAAAAATAAAACTTATCAAAAATGAATCAACCTTTAATCTCATATCTGATAATTACTATTGCAAAAATAAGTCAACAACACATCAGAGAGATATGAACACCAAGATTTTATACATGGAAACCCTATTAAGGGAAAAACCACGATGGATGTTAGTACAAAAGATTATACCTTGTTAAAAGTATAATGAGAAAGTAAAAAGGGAATGCACATGCATTTAGGCACACTACCTAGAGCTCACTACTTTGAGGAAGGCTTACTGCCTTACATACAATTGTTAGATTTAATCCATCTGATAAGATTTGAACCCAAGAAATTAGCTTCTCCAAAAGCCTGATGACAATTCCGATTAGGCACAAAAAAAATCTTTCTCACTCTTCTTTGCTCTTGAATGATTTGATCTTTATTTGCACATGTACACTACACATACAACCCTGAGCATAAATCAAAATAGGAAAAAATCTGCTCTTATATATCTACTACACGAATTTACATCAACTATTTTGTCAGCCATAGATAAAGAGTAATTTACAACTATCAACCTTAATACATGAATAAATATTAATGTGTACAAACAAAAGTCAGCCACAACATAGCGAGGACCCAAATAAACATGTTCAAGCACACCAAATAGTAAATCATTAAACCATAAAGATCTACAACACACTCAGGAACATGCGCAACAACTTAAATTGCTAGAATTTTATCCTCTTCATCCAAGAACACTTGCTATAGAGACTAAATAACTATAGACACACATTATTTCATAGCTTCCACAAATCTTGATGAAAACCTTTGAAAATTTTGGAAAACATACTAGATAGGATTAGAAACAAACCCTTTAATGTGTACTAGCCGATTATCAACATATAGTACTTTCCACCACTTTGACCTTCTCAACATCACTAGCTGCCTATAATATATTTTTTTACAATTTTCTCAATCTCCTCGACATATACAACCTTTAGAATCATCAATGCTAAATAGTTTTGACATCAATGCCAACCACATATCAGCAATAAAACCACAACATCCAATAATCTCCCCCTTTGGCATTGATTGCAACACATGATGTGAAAAATACCATCATCCAAACATGCTCTTCTTCAATAATCTCCCCCTTAGATTGTTCATTCTTTTTCACATTGATTCTCTCCCACATTTTTCACATTGCTTCTCTCCCACATTTTTCACATTGATTCTCCCCCCCTTTCACATTAATGGCAAAGGTACACAAGATCAGAACCACATATTTAGCACATCTGACTACTCCCCCTGAGTAGCAGCCACCACAGCATCAATCTGCAATATGTTATTGCTATGAATTCATAGATTGATGCAAATACTTGCATCACTTAGTTCTTATCAGGAGGGGAAATCACCCCTAACTTTCCTCTAAGGTACTCAAATGTATCCTTAAGCAATGGCTTAGTAAAGATGTCTGCAATTTGATCCTTGGTAGGTATATACTCCAGTCTGACTTCTTTGTCACTTAATTTATCTTTCAAGAAGTGATATTTGATGGATATATGCTCTATCTTTGAATGCAATACTAGATTCTAAGAAATTTTTATGGTACTTGAGTTATCACAGAATATTGAAATGGGTTCATCATACTCAATTCTTACATATCTCCACATCTGCTTCATCCATAGTACTTGAGTGCAACTATTTGTAACAACAATATAGTATGCCTCAGTAGTAGATAATGACACTGAATTCTCCTTTTTTCTTAACCAAGATGCCAACTTATTCCCTAAGAGGAATGCACCACCACTAGTACTTTTCCTATCATTCACATCTCCTTCCCAATCTGCATTAGTGAAAGTGCTCAGGCTAAGATCATCATCCTTCGGATACCAAAGACCAAGATCAACTATCCCTTTCAGGTATTTGAAGATTCTTTTCACAATAGTCACATGAGTTTCTTTAGGATCAACTTGATATCTAGCAACCATGCATATGACATTCAGTATATCTAGCCCAGTCTGAGTCAAGTAGAGTAATCCACCAATCATTCACCTATATCTTATTTTATTTTCTTCAAGAGAATCATCATTTTGTGTAATTTTTCATTTGGTTACCATAGGTGTACTAACGGGCTTTGATTCTTCCATACCAAACTTTTTCGATATCTCTTTCACATACTTAGATTGAGATATGAATATTTCCTCATCCAACTGCGTAATTTTTAATCCTAAAAATAATTCCAGTTCTCCTATCATTGACATTTAAAACTCATTCTTCATTTTATCGACAAACTTCAAACAAAAATCATCATCACCTTTAAAGATAATGTCATCAACAAAGACTTCAATGATCAATTTTTTGTTCTGATCCAACTTGAAATACAAATTGTTGTCAGCAGTACCTTTATTGAATCCAAGCTTCAACAAGTATTTATCCAATCTAGCATACCAAGCTCTAGGAGATTTCTTAAGTCCATATAGGGATCTCTTCAATCAACATACCATATTTTCTTTGTCAGTCAGTTGAAATCCATCTGGCTGCTCAACATAGACTTCTTCTTCTAGTTCACCATTTAGAAATGACGACTTTACATCCATCTGATAGACTATAATTCTTGAAAGCAGCATAAGCAAGAAATAATCTTACAACTTCAACTCTAGCAACATGATCAAAAATTTCTTCAAAATCAATTTCTTCCATCTATGAGTACCCTTTGCAAACAAGTCTTGCCTTATTTCTGACCACTTCACCTTGTTGATTCAGCTTATTCTGGAACACCCATTTGGTTCCGATTACATTTTTTTTCTAAGGTCTAGGAACAAGATCCCATGTATCATTTTTCTCTATCTACATCAGTTCTTCTTTCATGGCTTCCATCCAATATTCATCTTTGCATACCTCATTGATATTGCTAGGCTTAGTTTTGGAAATTATACAATACTCTTCTAAAATTCTCCTTCTAGTTTGTACACCTTTTCTCTTATCTCCTATGATCTTATTGTCAGAATGATTTATCCTTACGTACCTAGAATTTTTGGGATTTTCTTTGACTTCTTTTTCTTATGTTCTTTCTTCTACACTTCTGCTAGTTTCTGCTTCTTGATTCTTTTGGTTCACTGGAACAAGTTGAAGTTGATTCTATGTCTGAACATTATTTCCATTGTTAGTAGTATCATGTTGATCATCTGAATCATATCCATTACATTTGGATGGTCTATTAATATTTTCATCAACTTTGACATTTGCACATTCAACCTTTTATTAGAGCACCAGTAGGATTTTCTCTTGGTAGAGTAGCCTAAAAAGATTCCTTCATGACTTCTAGCATCAAACTTTCCTATATCATCATCTCTCTTGATGTAGCATTTTCTTCCAATTTTTTTGAAATATTTGACACTAGGCTTATAACCAAACCATAGTTCAAAAGGAGTCTTACCAAAATTAATGTTGATACTCACCCAATTAATGGTATACACAACAATACTTATAGCTACTCTGTAGTAGAAATGAGGAAACATTGTTTCCAGCATCACGGTTCTAGTAGTGTCTAGAATGGTTATGTTCTTTCTTTCAACAACTCCTTTCCGTTGAGGGGTCCGGGGGCAGATAGTTGTCTTTGGATTCCATGCTCTTCACAAAAATAATTGAATTCCAAAGAAGTGAATTTACCACCTCTATCTAACCTTAAGCATTTGATCTTCTGACCTATCTCATTTTCTGCCATAGCTTTGAAGCTTTTGAACTTATCTAGTGCTTCATTCTTTCCTCTTAAGAGGACAACCCATATTATTCTAGAGTAATCATCTATAACCAACATAAAGTACCTTTCACCTTGAAGCATTCTAATTCTAGATGGCCCACATAAGTCGGTATGTATCAAGTCCAATACTCTAGTAGAGTTATACTATTTTCCTCGAAAATAATTTCTAGTCTTCTTTCCCATCTGACATTCCTTTCACATAGGGTTATTAGGATTTACTAACTTAGGAAGTTTTCTGACCGCTTGAGTAGAGCTTATTTTGACAATGTTATCAAAGTTCACTTGAAATAACCTCCTATGCCATAACCAAATTTCATCAACTTGATTAATTAAAGAACTTCCATTAGCAGTACTCAAGTGAAAAATATTACCTCTTGTCTTTGTACCTGAAGCAATCATATTTCCAAAACTTTCCCTTATTCTATATTTACCATCCTTGAACTAAAGATTGTAACCTTTTTCTACCATTTGTCCAACACTCAATGGGTTGTTCTTTAAACCTTCTACATAAAGAACATCATCAGTATTGTGCTTACCATAAAAAAAAATAGTTCATTTCCCATGAATCACACTAGAAGTGTTGTCTCCAAATCTTACAATGCTACCATCATAGTCTTCCAATCTTACAAACTTTCTTTTATCACTAGTCATATAATGTGAACATCTAATGTGAATTACCCACTCATAATTCTCTTCAATTTTTCTTGCAAGAGCTTTCAACATTCACATTACTAGTAGATTCAGTGGACACCTGACCATTTTCTTTGATAGAAATTAATACCCATTCATCTTCATTTCTAGTTTCCTTATCAGATTCATCATTTGTAATACCTTCTTCAGCATAATAACATTTCCTTTGAAATATAGTCTTCTTAGGTTTATACTTAGAGACTCTTTTATGACATCTTGATGAAAAATGACCTATCTTATTACAAGAAAAACACTTAATAGGTAAATTTCCTTTGTACTTACCATGACCTCTGGCTTCTGTTTTCACAATCAATACTTCAAGTTCTTCTAGTTCTTTTTCTTCATCTTCAATCTATTTCATCTCATCTTCATACTTGAATGTTCTTTTGGAACTTTCTCCCAAATCATATCTCTACTTGCTTCTTCCAGATACAGTAGCCTTGAATTCAGATTCAGTCTTAGGAGTAGATTCACCAAATTCACTTAATTCAAAGGTAGCATGTTTTTCAATCATCTTTTCTCTTGTTATATTTGTTATTGGACCCTTAGTTCATCAATAGCATAAGCTTTTTTCTTGTAGGAAGGGAGCACAAATCTAACTATCTTAGCCACAATTTCTTCTTCATCCAAAGTTCCACCAGCACATCTAATGTCCATCACTAATTCATTCACCTTTTGTGAGAAGGAAAATATGATTTTATCTTCACTCATCTTTATGCTCTCCCATTTTCCTTTTAGACTTTGTAGCTTAGCACTTTTCACTAGTGCATCTCCTTCATACAATGTTTCCAACCTTTTCTAGATCTCATGTGCAGTCTTCAATCCTAACACATTTGTCATCTTTGAATCTATCAAAGTACTCAATAATGCTTCTATATCACTCTTATTAACTTATGCTTCCTTGATCTCATCTTCAAAGGAGGGACCATTCTGAGGAATAGTATATGCATTCTTTGTAATCGAAAGGGTCACCAATACACCTCAAATGACATTCCATTTTGACTTTCCATAAAGAGTAGTTTGTACCAATGCATCTAGGACTATCCTTCTTGTATGATTCCATATTGGATCACCTCAGGTTGTTAGGATTCTTCAGAGGAACCTGCTCTGATACCAATTGTTGGAAAAACAAGAATACACAACTAAGAGGGAAGGGGGTGAATCAGTTGTTACCAAAAGAAAACTTATCCAACATTAATCAACCTTTAATCTCAGATCTAATAATTAATATTGCAAACATAAGTCAACAACACATCAGAGACATATGAGCACCAAGATTTTACACGTGGAAACCCTATTAAGGGAAAAACCATAGTGGATGTTAGTCCACAAGATTATACCCTGTTAAAAGTATAATGAGAAAGTAAAAATGGAATGCACATGAATTCAAACACATTGCCTAGAGCTCACTACTCTAAGGAAGGCTCACTACCTTACATAGAATTGTTAGATTAAATCAATCCAATAAGATTTTAACTGAGATATTAGCTTCTCCAAAAGCTTGATGACAATTTTTCTTAGGTACATAAAAACTCTTTCACACTCTCCTCTTCTCTTGAATGATTTTATCTATATTCAAACATGTACACTACACATACAACCCCGAGCATACATCGAAATAGGAAAAACAAATGCTCTTATATATTTGCTACATGGATTTACATCAACTATTATGTCGGCCATAGATAGAGAGTAAATTATAACTATCAGCCTTAGTACATGAATAAATATTAATGCACACCAACACAAGTTGGTCACAACATAGTGAGGACCCATATAAACACCTTTGATCATGCCAAACAATAAATCATTAAAACATAAAGATCCACAACATGCTATCACCATTATGTTGGCCAAGAATATGAAGATCTTGAACACACTTGGAAAAATCTCCAATCATGATCACGTCGATCAATGGGGACATACATCAAGGATAGAGAACGATCTAGACTCATTCATGAATTTAATAGGAACATGCGCAACAATTGAAATTACTAGAATTTCATCCTTTTCTTCCAAGAACACCTGCTACAAAGATTGAATAACTGTAGACAAGAAGAACTTCATAACTTCCACAAATCTTGATGCGAACCTCTGAAACATTCAAACAACATACTAGATAGGCTTAGAAACAAACCATTTAATGTGCACTAGCTGATTATCAACTTAGAGTTCTTTCCACCACTCTGACCTTCTTAGCTTCACTAACTTCCTATAATATTTTTTTTTACAATTTTCTCAATCTCCTCAACATATACAACCTTCAGAATCATCAATGCTAATAGTGTTGACATCAATGACAACCACATATCAGAGATACAGCCACAACATCCAAAAGAATTCCTCGATTTCCATCTAGAAATGATCACAAAACTAAACAGTAGCATAGGGGCCTGTGTATTTTCTTTTCCATTCTTTCCCATTAACCAGCAGAGGGCTAGCAGGATAATAAAAAGACTTTGTTTTCACAATTTGAATGGTTGATATGAAAATGGCTTCAATAGTTTATGGAAATCCAGGGCAGTTTTTCAAGATTAATTTAATATTAACTCTATCATTTGAAGGATGGAGCATACGAGGTGGAGAAGAAGATGAAACCATTTGTTCTACTTTGATTGGACCCTTGGATCTAAGAGTGTTTTCCTAAGGAACGAAAAGCTTTATATCAAGGACTATTGTTATTGATGTGTTGATAACTTTACCATTAAATTAGCCTACATGGCGGGCCCTCACAACAACTATGACTATATCACCAGAAAGGTACATTCGTTCCAAGGCATCACCTTTTTCTTTCCAACTTGGGCCCCACAAATTAACATCAATGAAAGAAGCTGAGATATCATATAGTTAAATAGTTCTCCAAATTGTTTCAGATCCATTTTTCCTATGAATAGTTGATATGCACCCAACATGTACTACAATTCCAATAATATCAAACAAGCTATTATTACTAACTGACACAAATGCAGATTTTTTTTTGGCACGAAAATATTGTCTACACATTGTTTTATTGTTGATTTTTCATCCAAAACAATTTCAAGGTTACTATTTAATTTATTGATTTTTTTATTTGCTTCCTTCATCGATCCTCTTGATATTAAATAATTTGCACCCAACTCAACCCAACCATAATGCAGATCAACAATATCATCGAAACAAATAACACGTATTTATGTCCCCTCCATATCTATAATGTCGAAAATAAAAAGTTGGCCTTCACCTCTTTGTTTGTGGAAATGGTACATCTCTCTAATATTTTGTACACGCCCTTTCACTGTCCAAAATTTTTGATAAATTTTCAAAGCTTTAACAGGGCTGCCATTTAGAGGGCCACTTTGTTTTTAGGGATGGTTGTAGACCAAATTTAGGGGTCCATTTAGAAGGAGAAGGCAAGTCTAGCCCCAACATTTGCTCTTCTTGATACTTGAACAAATAACTAGGGGTCCCAATCATTTGATAATTATACTTAATCACAACTAAGCTAAATATGATTAAGGCCCTAGAAAAGAAGCAAAAAATAATATTGGACGCATTATATTACACACATACGAAGGGGAAAGATAATTTTTAAAAATAGAAAACAAGCAACACAACCCACCTTAAATCTTGGAAATTCTTACAGATGTAGTCTTTTAAACATACAAGGGACCCTATTTTCAAGGTACTTGAAAAATAACAAATCATTGCATTTGGAAGGTAGGGTTCCTATTTGCATACGGTTTCCATCCGACAAAACAACCTTGTATCACTCAACTTTCCCTTCATCAAACCTAATTTTTTTGAATGATAGAAGCTGAAGGACCAAAGAGGTAACGACATCTCCAGCATTGATTGGATGAATTGAAAATGAAGTCAAAGTTGGTTGTTTCATTTTAGCCTACAAAGACAAGTTCAATAGAGAAAAATGCACATCATCACACCAAATCGATAAAACGAGCAAGGAAAATAAAGGATGCAAGGAGATATTTCTATGTGTTCTAAAATATCAATGCATATGTACTTCCACATATATATGCTTTACTAGGGCCAACAATATACGTATACACCTAAACGCCAATAAAACTAGAAACATAAATAGTGAACATTATGCATTGTATCTTTTTGTATTTGAGAATCCTAAAAGTAAAGCAACTGAAAGGAAATGCTCAAGTTTATTACAAGAGAGAAAGGAAATAATAGCAAAAAATTTGTAGCAGGTATAAGAAAATGGAAATACAAACCTACAGAATCAGGATCTAGAGGTTGGTGGATGGCACCCTCAGAGCCGGACTTTGTAGTAGTACTTGTTGGAGGTGTCACCAAATCAATCACCAAATCAATTTGGGGGGGCTCTGGAGACCCATCCACAAAGCCCAATCCCATAGATATAGTTCTAGAACCTTTTAGGGGGAGGAAATTTTGTAATTATAGTTGACCGATTGGCACCTCTATTTCACAATAAAAATAATAAATTAATGTATTCCAACATACAATTCCAACTAGTAGACAACTTAGAAATATTGATAATCTACCAAGCATTTTAATATTTTCCACTACAACACCCATGTAAAACGACTTCTAGATTCCACATGACAACAATTTGAATATAAACAATAAACAAAGCATTTATGCAAAACACCCATGTAAAATGACATATAGATTACAAAGAAAAACAGTTTTAAAACCCTTTAATCTTCTGTAAAACCAATCATAGAGCCAAGTATAGGTTACTCGTACTCATTGGCTTTACAACTACTATTTAATCTGGGTGTGTTGGAAAAGAATCTAGCTGTAATTTTGAATTGAAAATGTAACTCTTACACATAATTCTTTTCTTGTATGAATATTTTTAGTGTGGATATTCGATCATCTATGATCTACATATCATTCTTAAGTGTTTTTCTAATATTTTTTTATGCTGCCTTCATCCCTTTTAATGAAAACAATAGAATATACAACAACAAGAATTAAAATGATTAAGTACATATATATGCATTGAATTTTCCCTTTGTGTACATATTTAAAACATACGTATAACCAAATATAAATATCCATATGTACTTTTAGTGGGGGGTTTCTAGGGGTTTTTTGCAACAACATGGAGTTTTCTAATTATGTTGTTTGGTGGTGGTGGAGTTGGTTTCCTCAATACATGGAAGCAGAATGGTAAGTGTTTACTTACATGAGGGTTAATGCATCCTGATGTTGCTACAGCATGGTGTTGGAGGAAGTAAATGCAATATTGAATGTTGTAGTATGGGAAAGTATACTCCAAAATGTGTGAGAAAATATAGCGATTAAGTTGCATTGTTAAAAGAGTCATTTTTTTCCTTTGGTATTTTCTACTCTTTCTAAATCAAAGTGTAACACCCCTCCATTTTTCTTTTTGGACTAGATAGTGTGTCCTTGTTTTGTGTTGATTTATGTTTCTAGATATTCAGATACTTTATCTTGTGTGTGTATTTGATCACTATTTATAGAGCCACAAACTATTTGATGTGATGTGGTTTATCTGATGTTTTATTTTACATGCTTTAATTGGAGTAATGATGTTAGTGGATATAACATGTGATTTCATATGAGATTATTTGAAGTATTGTGGAAGAGTCGGTTGTAATGATTGTATTGGTGAAGGGGATGAGTTCGCATCACTCGCTTACAAGTGTCCTGCGATTCCATGATTTCCTCTTCACGGTGTGTATTTTATGCTATTTATATCATATGTTGTGGTTTACTTGGCTTTCAGGTTTGCAGGTACATGACATCAACTCCACTTGGTTTCACAAGTTTGAGTGTGGCGATCCAACCGTTAAGTTGAATGGGGGATAGTAGCTAGGTAACTTGTGTTAATTCTACACCCTAACCATAGCGTGTCGTCAGTTTTGTGTGTCGAGTCATTGATTGCCATGTTTTAATCTTATTTAATTCTGAAAGGATTCTTGATTTTGAAATAAATATTTAGAATTATTGAATTAAATTATGTTGATGGTTATTTAACTTAAAATTATGCATTGTGGATAGAAGTTTATATGTAAATTAATTAATTATATTTAATTTATTTAATTAATTAAACTTAATCCAATGGGTTGAATTCAGTTATTAAATAATTAAATTAATTAATTAAATGCGAGGTTAAGAAAATTAAAAGAAAGAAAATAATTTAATTCATTTTTAAATTTTATTTCAATTAGTGGGAACTAAATTAGAATTTGGAATCAAATTATTATTTGGAATATTAGATTAAATAGAAATTAATTTTGGTTGTTAGAAGATATTTTAAATCTTCCAACATGTGAGAGTTGAATTTATTAAAGAGTTTGTTGCAAATTCATTCACGGAGAGAATTTTGGAGAGGAAAGCTTCTTCGTGGGTGTGAGGATATTTTTGGGAAAATATACAGAGGATTGTTTTGGAGAAATTCTTGGCTGTAGATTTACATTGGAGTTATTCTGGAAAATTTTATTGTGTTTGTGGATTTCTTTCTTGGTTGGAATCATTGGATTGTTGGATAGAAGTTGTGGAAGCTTTGGAGGAGGCTATGCATCAAATTTCCATTTCTAGAAGCTTCTTGACTCGGGTTTTCTTCCATGTTTTTGTATTGTTCTTGGTTTGTTTTTAAAATTGTAGTGATTAAATATTTGTTTGTTAAATCTATTTAGGAAGAGAATTTGTTATTAGAAGGAAGAAATTAAATAAATAAATTTAGAAACTTATGTTGTTCCCGTGAAATTTCTTCAGAGAAATTATGAAACCTCTATTGAATTTAGTTTATTTGAGGAAGTTGTTAGTTTTGTTATTAAATAAAACTTATGGGTAAAACAACACATTTAGATTTGTTTTAGAAGATTTAATTCACTGTAGAAATCAATTTAGTTCTAAAACCTCTGTAGAAATTGCGGTGGAAAAATCTAGAGGATTTGAAAGCTTCTGGATGTAACCTAGATTCCTCTTAGTTTTCTTGTTCTCTTATTTGTCTATGAATTTGAGAAAAATGATTAAAAGATTTAGTTTTAAACCTCTGTAAATTTTGGATTGTTCTCTGAGAAAAATTGCATACTTTTCCTGCACTTAGTGGGGGTAAGAGGTTAGTTAACCTTGTCCTAGTTATGGTATGTGTTGTTTTTTTGGCTAGTTGTCTGCCTTTCCTATATACTGACCAAGATTGGGATACAAACGACCTTCTATAGGTTGATTGCCATGTGCTTTACATGTCTTTTGCATTGTTTATTTTATTTATTTTTGTGATTGCATGTGTGTAATGTGATCCCTTCTAATATATCATTTAATGTATCTCTTTCTGTCTTTATGCATTCCTCTATATGTATCTACATTCTTCTTTATGTCATAATTTTTTTATCTTTTTCATTTATCTTGTGTTTTCCTTTTGGGGATGATGCAAGGTGTCGAGACATTTAGGTCTCTTCTATGTTGACCTACAATATTTTTCCTTTTTTTCACTCTCTTTGTGTCATTCTTCTAGTTCTATGATTATTTGGGGAATGATGACAATTTTATGCTCTATGAAAATATTATAGAAAATACATATTGACCTCAAATCCATAGATCCCTTTCATATTTTTGGGGGAAACCACTCCCTTTTCCATGATGTAGCTCTATTGCAGGAACATATGACTTGGCATACGGCTTTCTGAGTAGGCTCTCATGTCTTAGGATAAAAAATTGGCTACTTTAAAGTAGTTTCTCACAACAATGGTGTTAGCAACCGCTTTAAAGTGGGGGCATACATCAATGACATCTTTCAAAATTTTGAATATTTCATAGTGTGATGTTCCTTTTTTTGTGATGATTCCTTTTCTTGGTGGTGTCATTGGGTTTGATGTCCTCTAAGAGTGTGATATGTCTAAGTGTATGAATTTCCCTTAGTGACATAATGTGAAGTGAGGCATCCCATAAGTGGAAATTTGATATTCTTGACCTATCCTATCTTGGAGACATTAGGCATGATGCTCCCTAAGAGGGAGAACTTACATGAACAATAAAAGATCCCCTTGAAAAAAATACTATAGACATAATATTCATAGGCATTCATTATTGTGGTGCCTTATCAAAGTTATTAGGAGTATAACTTCGATGCATTATTGATAAAGAGGAGATTTATTGGAAACAACAATCTAGGAACAATGGCTCCATTAGGGGTATACAAACTCTAGATTAATTTACATGATGGGTTCAAGAAAAAGTAAGAGGAATACTATCTTTGAGTTGATCCTTGAAGATGGATCCATACTGACTGATGAGGAATATTTACCTCATGCTGGCATTTCTTTTTTCCATGACCTTCTTAACCCACACTTGATAGAGTTTTTGGCAGGTGACATCCTCAATGTCATCTCCCCGACTCTAACTCAGTAGGAGGTTATTTCTATGGAAAGTGTTGCTCAGGTGGATGAGATTCATAAGGTTGTGTTTTCTCTTAGCCATTTTAAGTCTCCTAGGATAGATGGTTTTCCTCCTTTCTTTTTTTAGATGTTTTGGGATATTGTTGGTTAAGATGTCTCAACTATGGTGGTTGAATTTCTCTCTATTTGTGAAATCCTTAAAGAATTGACTAACAATTTTATTTTTCTCATTCTGAAGCCTTTGCAAGCCAACAAGTTGATTAAATTCAAGCCTATTAGCCTCTATTACATGTTTTATAAAATCTACTCCAAGTTGTTGGTCAATCACATTAAACCCCATTTGAAGAAGATGATACATCTTGGATAGAAAGGTTGTGTACCAGGGCGTCAAATAATTGATGCTATTATGTTGGTGCATGAAACCCTCCACTCCATGGATAAAAGAGGAAAGGAAAGCATGGCTCTTAATTTAGATATCTCTAAAGCCTATGACAAGGTGTCTTGGGATTTCCTTTTTGAAGTCCTTCACAGATTTGGTTTCTCTAGTAAACTTTTGAAACTCATTTAGGGTTGTGCTACTTCCCCTACATACTATGTGATTATTAATGGCACCCCACAAGGTTTTTTCTTTGCTTCTGGTGGAATTTTCTAAGGGGACCCTTTGTCTCCCTATCTCTTTATTTTGATGGTCAAAGTCCTTGGTCATAATTTTGAATGTAAAGTTTTGAATGGTTCTTTGGCAGGCTTTTCCCCTTCCTCTATGTCTCAACCGATATCTCATTATAATTCATTGATGCCACTATCTTCCTGGGGGAGGCCACACTAGCTGAGGCTAAGGGTTGGATGGATATTCTTTTGAAATTCATTGTAGCCTTAGGTTAGTGTATCAATTTTACTAAAAGTGTTATATTTTTCCTAAATTTCAACCTTACTCTTCAAGCCAGGATTTCAAGAACTCTCAATTGCCAGATCGTCCCCCTTCCCTTGACGTATCTAGGCGTGTTGCTTACTATTGGTAAAGTGGAATTTTTTTTCTGGTCTACTCTCTTGGAACTATTTCATAGGAATATTGATGCATGGAAAGGGCCCCTTCTTAGTAATACTAGTAAGCTTCTCCTTCTTAAGACCAACATTAAAATTTTGGCTATGGAACTAATGTCTTTACTTTTTATGCCCGTTGTGTGGTCAAAGAAACTTGAACATATCCAATGTTGATTTGTGTGGTAAAGGACCAAGGAAAGGAGTAGGTTCTCTCTAGTGAATTGGGATATTGTGTGCTCCACAAAATATTATGGAGGCTTGGAATTGAGATAAAAAATATTGGTGAAAATGGCTCTTATAACCAAAATTATGTTGAAACTTCTGAATAATCAAGTGAAATGAATTTCTATTCTAAAGGAAAAGTATCTACAGGGACAAGATTGTCTCTCTTTTTTGGACAGTGGAGTTCTTCCTATTGGTTCGGTGATCTAGAATAACCTCTTAAAATCTAGGATTTTAGTCTCTTTAGAATCCTCTTGGCTGGTTAGATCGGGTACCTTGATTTCTTTCTGGGATGAAAATTGGTTGTCCACTGAGGGTCTTGGTCTCCATCCTATTTTGTCTACTATTTAACTAGACCTTTGTACTTGGCTGAGTAATAAGGTCTAAGATTACATTGATTCCTCTATTGATCCACCTAGATGGAAGATTGAGCCTAACTGGTTGGATGCCCCCTTTAGTTGGTTGCTAAATAAATCCTTAGAATAGTTAGGAATCACAAGTTCTTTCACTTTGACTTATCAGACTCGTTTGTCTAGATGTTTTCTAAAGATATCATTTATTCTATTAATACAAGTTACAATCTCCTTTCTAGTTCTTGGAACCCCATGTTTGATCATGTGTGGCTATGGAGAAGAGATTCCCTACCTAAAGTCAAATTCTTCTAGTGGACTATTTGTCATAAAAGCATCCTCACTCTAGATAATTTGCAAAAGATGGCATACAAATTGGGAATCAATGGGTTTTTGTGTGAGAATAAAGATTATTCCATATCTCATTTTATTTTCCATTGTTCTTACTCTTGGTAGGTTAGATAGAAAATCCATTATCTCTTCAAATTTTGTTGGGTCTAGCAAAATGATGCTCATGAAATTATGGACTATTGGCTGCCCCTGATCTCTCACCCTATTCTTTTTGAGCTTTGGTGGAAATATTTATTCTTCATGGGGTGGGAGCTTTACAAGGAGTGCAATAATAATCTTCAGAAATAAGAGGTCCCCATGGTTGGTGGTGGCCAACAAGATCATCACTCAGGTTGTTGAGTTGATCTCTTTTATCCCTTGCAAGACAAAAATAAATCATAATGCCCTAGAGGTCTCTATTGGATCTTCTTGGAATATTTTAGATGCCCTTAATACCCTCAATTCACTTCTTTTTTTGAATAGGCAAAGTACTCATTGGTCCCCACCAAGCCTAGTTGGGGCTAAACCAAACCTAACTAGGTGGGGATGGGGTCATTCGTACCACAAGGGGAAGTTAATTTTATCTTACACAGTCAACTTGGAACTTCAATCATTTAGATCTTTTGAGGTGGTGATGACCTTCAATTAGATACAATCACCATGCAAGAAGGGCTCTCAAATTTGGTTATCGAAGGGGACTCTAAAAACATGACTCTCATGTTTACTTGGAAAGCATTTCCCTATTGGACCCTCTAGGACCTCGTGGTCTTGTCTTGCAATCTCATGATTTCCCTTGGGAACTATAGTTTTAATCACATGTATGGGAGTGGCAATAAATTTGTTGATTTGTTAGCAAATCTTTGAGATTTTACTCCAAATTTAGTAATATGGGATAATATCCATGAGATTCCAAGTTAGGTGCTTAAATTAATTCGACATGATGCTAAAGTACTATCCAAATGAGATCAAACTCGATATGATGTCAAATCTTATTGATAGTTTCCACGCTCTTTAATTATGAAAACTTAAGCCCACTAATCAATATTTTCATATTTACTTTCATTGATGGCTCTGGTTTTCATATAACCATTTCTATAGTTGTTGTTTCCTTTCTCTAAATTTTTTGATCTTAGCTATAACGGGCGATTTGGTTTAGGATGAACCTACCAACTATGATAGATGGAAGCAAGACAAGGAGGTTTGGGCCATTCTCAAATGGGGAAAGCTAGATTTTCTTATGGATGGGATGAAGGGGAATGACCCAAAGATTTATATGGAGTTCACTAATTCTTGGGTGGATGGAACTGTTATTATTGCAAGGGTCTCCTTAATGGTGACACCTGATCTAATTTTGGAGGTGATAAGACTCTCTCTGGAAGGGATTTGTATTCCTCATAAGTCAAAAATCCATTACCAATAAGACATGAAATATTTTTTAAAAGAGGGTGAGAGGGTGAATAGATTACATAATGGATTGAATCATGTGAACCTACCTAGCATTTAGAGAAAAAATGTCAAATTCCTCATGAGGTATGCCATGTTTGAGGGGAATTTCCACTACTTCCATGTTCATCTTTTCCCTATGCTTAAACATATTAGGTATAATGTCGAAATTAAAGTCCCCTTTTGGATTTTGTTCTCACTTGAGAAATCTATTAGAAGTGTCAAGAATCCAGGCTAAATGCATGAAATTACCCATCCACTAGGGCCTTATTTATCATCTCTACAAGTTTCATTATGTATTGCTTCCCTCCCTTGCTTCTATTCAAAAGAACACTCTGACCATTCATAACCCCACCAATCCCTCTATGGACCCCAACCCCTCTATTACTCTAGATGAAACCCCTCCTACCATATATCATAGCACCTATGCTTGGGGAAACTCCCTTGTGAATACAAAACCCCCCTTGACCCCATCAAATGCACCCCTTTGTCGCAACCCATGCCTATTTTGACTTCTGGGTCGGGGGAGTCTACCAAATCAAATGATGAATCATGGAATCCCACCCCGACCAACTCTCCTTTGCACTCTTATGCTTAATCAAATATCTTTGATGCTCCCAATACCCCTTGTTTCTAACCCTAACCTTCAAATTATTCCAACCTATGCATCAATTTTGAGGAAATTGGAACTGAACCTAGGTCGATGTGTGTCCTTTTTGATCCCCTGGGTAAAAAAATTAATGAAATCTGAGAGATAAGGGTATGTGCAGGATCATCATGGAAAAAATAGGCCCTTAAGTGGCAATAAAATCCAAAAAATTAGAGTTAGGCAACTTGACGTAAATTTTTGAATAAGTTATCTATATTATTTCAAAAATATGTAAGAATTAAATCTTTAGCAAATTGAATTTACTTTCTAAACTACTAGGTTTATTATAAAACAAATAAATCTATTTGGTGAAAACTTGAAACTTCAATGCAGTAGTACTTCAATTTTAGGGAAAAAATAAGAAGTAGGTGTTTGTCTGACCACCGTAACCGTGCAATAAAATGATAATATTTTTTTATAATATTTTAGATATAAGTAGGGGACTCATGTCTCGCTGTGATGCATATTTTTTAATAATTTTTTTATTACAAATTTTTAAAAATATAAAAAATCATATGTCTAACCACCTTAACTTGGTCAATTCTTCATGAAATTCATTTTTTTTTTTTTAATCCTATAGTATGTGAAGCATATAATGTGAAACATTTTTTGAATTCAAAAAATGTGATACCGTTTGAAAGTTATAGATGTTTTTCAATCAACCTATCAATCAGGACTTTAGTCATAATTCAAATAGAAAATGAATAATAATTATTTATTAAATTCAAAGTAAAGCATAATTTATATTGGTGTAAAGCTGTGAATCTCCTTTAAAAAATCTTTTCGTTTCATCAATTTTGGGTAAAAAAAAGTCGTCAGTCACATGGGTCATAAAATCACTTAGATATCACCACTTTTTGGCCCATCACGATCCTACACATACCCATAATTAACATCTAGAAGGTTATCATGAAGTGGATTTTAGGCTATATCATCATGGCTAACAAAAGAGTATAAATTATAGAGGGAAAGGTTCTTGAGCGGTAGGTCCCATGGCTAGGGGACGTGGAGAACATGGAGCACTTAGACATGATTGCTTGTTTGGCCAAGTCGTTCAAGAAGTGGGAAAGGTGGGAAAAGGAGCTAGAATATCTATGTGCCATTGTTGGTAGCAAGGAAGAAAAAAATAATTTGTTGACTGAGATTGATGCTATTCATCAGATTCAGGAGAAACCCATGTAATTCCCCAAGGTCATCACCGATTATAGTATATAAATTATGAAGAACACTACCCTCACCCTTAAAGTTTTTTAGGATGAATTAAGGAAGTGCCAGGGGAAGTGGGTTGTAGATGGTCTAAAGGATGGTCATAAGAAAAAGAAGAAGGGTAAAATGGTGGATACCTCGGCTCGTGATATCATGATGGATACTCAAGTGATTTAGTAGAGGCTTGTGAATTTCAAAAAAAGCTTCAATTATTGTCTCAAGAATGAAATGTGATCACTAGTATCAAGTGGTTGGGAGACCTGTAGGTGTCCTATAGTTTTGTGTTGGTCTCAATTCTATGTACTTTATTAGTTGTTTTCTTGTTGGTTTAATTGGTTAACCTTTAATTTTTCTTTTTCTTTTTGGGTTTCTCACTTCTCATGAGTTCCTCATTTGTATTTATGGATGTTTTGTAATGGGTACTGGCCCTTACAATTTTAATCTAGTAAAAAGCAATCTCTACATAATGAAAAAGATAGAAATGATTACTTTAGGTCAAATTATGTTTTTCATACATGTTGACAATAATTAGGGCCAATAAAAAATTAATAATAAAATAGATATTTAGAAAAAATTATAAAAATATTCTCATCAATATTTCCCCAAAACGAATTACAAAAATACTTTTATTTGGGTCAAATTAGGGTGTTTGTACACATGCACATGGTATGGTCCTAAAAAAGTGACTTTTAAAAAGTTCTTTCTATGCATACCTATTAAAAATTAATTTCTATCTTATAGCTATTAAAATAAATAGCATGTTTGGAAACTAAACTAAAAATAATATATTTCATATTACTAAACTTTTACAAGATTCAATATTTAAGTGTTTCAACATTTCAGTCAATGTGTGACAAATTTTGAAAATCAAGAAAAGTTCTTGCACTTTTTAAAAAATTTGTGAACCCAACTTCTTGCACATGCACATATGTCATCTATACAATATTAAAGTCCCCACATATAACCTAAGTGGTGGAAAAAAATAAATCAATAGTTCATCACCATGAAATAGATATCTAAATAACCTCATTAGAATAAATATTATGATACCAAGAGATTATTGTTGAAACTTAAGAGGATCCACATCACATAGTTATCAGGTTCAAAACCATGGTTGAAAACATACCTACGAGAGAGAAAGGTGATAACCTATCCATGACATTGTGATTGTTGCAAAACATAGAGTTGGTTGGCCAAATGACATAAGCTATTGAAAGAAAATACTAGTAATCTTCACTTCTTGTAAATAGAGAACATCTAAAGACAACTTCTTTTGATGAATATTTTATATTGGATATTTCATAGATAGGTTAGCAAGAACTCAAAAATTGTAAGATAGGAAGTTCATTGGAAAGAGTCAAAAGGAATATTATCACTATCTAACTCTTGAAGAGAAGAATTCCAATTTTACAAAGCCTCTTTTGAGGAGAAATTACCCAACTGAATGTTGGGAATCGACATTATTAAATTATTTATACCATACAATCTCTCCTTTAACAACCTAACTAGGATATGAGACTATAAAAAATGTCTAGGTGATCCTGAAGAGTGAAAAAGAACTTTTGGATAACATTTATGAAGATCCGAGCTCTAACTAGTTCTTAGCTTGATCTTCGTAATTTTCATAAGAAAATTTATCATACATAGGTGATTTTTCATTGGCCATTAATAAAATATCCTCTAAACATTTCAAGTACTGAGAATTTGGTCACAAAAAAATTACTAAGAAGGGGAGACTTAGGAGAGAAAAACCATGAGGCATTATTGTAAATAATATTTTCATTCAAGGGACTACTCATGAGCTATTGAAATATAATTGTTTAATAGAAAAAGTAGGGTTTACCACCATGAATGAACAAGGTGATAAACCACTAAATATTTTCCTATCCAAATATTCAATTATGAGGGCCAAAATATGCAAATATCAGAAATGATACATAATTGTTATAACAACTATGAGCGAAGTTTTTAGAGCTCAAAATGGTGTGTATCTTGCTACAAGAACTTTGCTTCTAGGGAACAAAGGGTTCATTAACTTTTAGTGGTGAATGGGTCCCTATTAGGGTTTCTAAAAGTTAGATTTGGGTTATTTTCCTTGATGTCTCCACTCTCAGATTCCTGATTGTCAGCTCCTAAAAACCTATACTTAAATTTTGTAGCTTCAATTCTTCATTCTTGCACTTTGAGTGACAACTTTTTCAACTTGACAACTTTGAAATTTTTTCTCTAAATCATTCCTCCACTTGATCTTCAACCCATAAATCTACAAATACACATTCGAGGGAATAAAATCTTCCTATTTTTTAGTGAATAGGGGTTTGCTTCGGTCAAACCACTTGTAGGTAGTTAAACCAAATAATAAAATAAGGAAATCGAAGCATGAAACATGTAATTGATCATACCTAGGATGTTGTCTTAGAAGATAAATCTGCAATCTAACATGAAGTGGCCATGACAAATGTAGATCTTGATCTCAAATAATGCTTGCAGGATGGATCTTTAATGCTACATCAACTTTCTTAGCTCAACAACATGCATGAATGGAATAAACCCTTGACATAATGAAATGATTTTAATTTTCTGTAATAAATCTTGATAATCCACCTTGAAATGCCTTTAAACCTTATCTATAATGCTCTTATAAAGTATTAGGATGGTCTCATAAAACTTTTAGGTTAAGAAATATGAATTAACCCCTTATTTATACTAAATCTACAGATTAACCCTATAATTTAAATAATTCAAGCCAACTTCAAATCTTGGTATTAAAATCATAAAAATGGCTCCATAAATAAATTCAAAAATGGGGTTCTCATTAAGGGAAGACCCATTTTCCACCTAGAGCGTATGAGTCTTTGCTCAATTTTCTAGGACCTAACCCCGAGGAATGGAAATAACACTAAAAACCCAATTCAAATCAATTGATAAAGGGGGGTCCTGTAGAGGGAGGACCCATTCGCCACCTAGGGTGAATGGGTCCTGACACCATTTTCTAGGACCTAAATTTTCCCAATTAATTGTTATGTAATTTGAATTGTGGGTGTTAGGATAGATCTTCAGGAGGTGTAATAATTAAGGCTTAAATTTCAATTAAAGGGGCTAATTAACTCCAATTAACCACAATTAATTAAGAGGACCCTAGATAAATGTGAAAGTGTGTTACAAAACTTTACAACACTTAAATAAGGTACATGTTAAGTACATTTCATTAAAAGGGGCCCATTAGGCTTAATTCATTTAAATAAACCCTACAAAAGTATGAAAGTGTGTTACAATACTCTTGCAAAGGTCACAATAAGGTACATTTTAGTTAAATAAGGTCTCTAGAATGATGTGAATGTGTACCACACATTACAAAACTATTCCAAGATGCAATTAGTTCAAATTTATGTCAATTATCTAAATTAAGTGTGAAAAAGGATTGCTCTTTTTCACGGTGCATTTTTCCCCCACTTTAGTGAGAGGATGACCCCAAGTAAAACTCACTCTAAAGTAGACATTCAAGATGCTTAAGCATGCATAAATAAAAATGATACATAACCATACCCTATTAAAGGCCAATAAAAAAAAAAGAAAAACTTAGGACCAAGCACAACCGTCCTAATGCGATGTGGAATGGGGTTGTTTGTCCAAGAAAAAGGATCAAGCTTCAGATGTGGAACACATCTAGGTTGTTAATCCATAATGCATGTTATTTCACTCTGAGTTACTGGAACCTTAGTCTGTCCACTAGGTGATTTATCCCAATGAGTTGTAAAATGAGAGAATAATATTAGCCTCTCATACCATACCAAAGTTATCCTCCTAACAACTTCAATATGACACCATAATGTAATTGTTTTGTAAATGATTTTGTCATGTAAAATTTTGTTAAAGGGGATTTTCTTTGTTCATGTAAGGTCTCATCTTAGAGAACATTGTTCCTAATGTCTCCAAGAGAGGGAAAGTTAAATAAATATCACACTCTTGGAGGAAATCAAGCCCAATGACACCAACAAGAAAAGGATGCATTGCAATAATAAAGAAAATTTCATAGTGAAATGTGAGTATCGATGTATGTCCCCACTTTAAAGTAGTTTCTAACACTATTTCTATGAGAAATTACTTTAAAGTTGAAGAAGACATGAGAGATTATTCAAAAAGCCCTATGCCAAGTCATATGTCTCCAAAATAGGTTGTCATAAAAAGGGAAGTGGTTGCCCCCAAAACTCAATATGTCACATGCAAGCCAACTTGAGGCACGTCATCCACATCCCAATATTTCTCTCATATAAACATGGAATGTGGTCAACTAGCCAAAAGAGACAATCAACAAGTGACATACAAGGACAAAGGTAAGAATTTCCATAAAGAATCCACCTTTGGCGCAAAGTGTCCCACTTTAGCACAAAGTATGCTTCTACCTAACCCCTTGCCCCCATTGAGTGTAGGAAAAGGGTGAGCCATGAAATTTAATATCAATTAAAGAAACTAGGTGTTGCAACATAAGGAAGAGCACCACACTGCTTAAGATGTTGAATTTTGTGACTCAAAGCCTTACATTCATTAGTAAAATAACCATGAACTCTATGATATGCACAAAATGAATTCTTGTAGGAACATTTCTCTTGGGCTCTTGGATGGAGAGATATCAAATAATCTTGGAGGAGTCTTGACAAGATACCCTCTTGATCTAAAGCAGAATATGTTCCTTTATTTTGTGACAAAAATATCTCTTGCTTAGTACAAGATGTCATACTTAGACAAGACCCTTTAGACAGTGATATTTTATATTCTTCTTTATAGGAGGGTGTAAAATCGAATTAACTCCAATAATTACAAATACATGTCCTAGGAGTGCTTTGTGCGATGACATTAATGTTAAGAAAGGACTTATTTGTTTATTTTGTTTCTTTTGAAGGACAATGATCAAGACCACTAGTGTCTATCAATTTAGAATGCACTAATGTTAAAGTTTGTTTAGGAGAATCTTTTGTAAGAGTGTTGATATTGAGTGAAGGCTTGTTTGTTGGTTTGATATCTATCAAAGGACAACAAAAATGACCATGAGTTGTTTCTTATGTATTAGGCTCTATAGGGAAATGGATACCTTGTTCTATAGAACCACATCCTTTTCCACTATATCCAAGTTGTGTCATCAACTCATAACCTCTTCCATAAAGATTTTACATTTCCTTCAGATTTGGTGGTTTCTCATAATTAGTTTCATCAAAGTTTGTTGCGTAATTTTTTTCTTCTAAGATGGTTGAGGTGGATTCTTTTGAATTATGTGTTCAATTTTGTGTCAACATTACTGCTTTTTCTTTTCCCTTTTCAGGCTCTTTATTTATGATCTTGTATTCGCCCATGAATGTTCGTTTCAAATCTAAGGAAACCTAGTCATCTTCTAATAACATAGTGACTTCCTTAGTTTTCTTCTTGTTTTCTTCTTCCTTTGTGATTTTTTCTTTTGCTTCTTGATGCAATACTTCCAAAGGATCTCATCCTTGTTTCTCAATAATCAAACAAATTTTAGGTTTGAGAACAAATTTTAGTGTGTAGAATTTATTCCTATAGACATATTTCATAACATGATACATAGTGGAAGGAAAACCATTCATTTCATGAATCCAAGGTCTCCCTAAAATGAGATTGTAATAAATATCATTGGGCATAATGTGTACCTGAGTGTGTAATGTTACTTTCCCAATGCTAATAGGTAATGTTATGACTCCAAACGGTTGTTTTCCTATTTTGTCAAATCCATGAATAGATAAAGAATATAGTTTAATATCACTTTTTCTCACGATGATCATTTCCACAAGGTTCACACCACACACATTCAGGATTGATCCATTGTTAGCAAGGGTTTTTTTTATCATAATTTCATTAATGTAGACTATTATATTGAAAGCTTCATATCTCTTTTGGATTTCTAAGGAAGGTAACTCTCGTTGGTGGAAATTAATGTCTAAGTTTTTTGGAATTATAGCTTGAATTTGGGTTGCCACATCATTTGATTGCACATTAGGAGCGGTAGGGAGTTGTTGTAAAGCACTTTGAAGAATGTTACGATAACAAGGGGAAACTTGAATGAGTTCCCATATGGATATCTTAGCAAAATTATTCTTTAGTTCTTCCAAAAGATCATACTAGTTTCCACGATTTAAAGGAAAACAAGGAGGACCAGGTAAGATAGGGTTAGGCAATGGGAGGGATGTTAAAGTTTCTTGTCTTGGTTGTGGATTGTTCCTAGTGTTATATGTATGAACACTCGTATTGTTTCTTTGTTGTTGTGAAACATTATCATTGTCATGTTTCCTTTTAGGTGATTCAAAGATAAGCATGGGTTTGTTTAGAACTTACGATTTTTGTGAGAGTGGATAAATGATAATTTTAGGCTCAAGGGAGTACTTCAAGGGATATCTAATGTGCATAACCTCAGAAGAATTATCCTTATTTTCATGATCTCTTAGGAAAGGAGAGTTTAGTATCACTTCATCATCTTCATATAAGGAATTACTAATGTCAATTTTCTCATTTTCCTCTACCATGATATCTTCCCTAGTAGGAGAGTTTCTAGGATAGCTAGAAACTATATGTTAATGACATTTAATGTTTCATTCTTTTAAAATGACTTCATCACAAGTAGGGGAGTCATCAATGGTTGAATTGTCTTGATTTTCAATGATGGTTTTTCCTTGTTAAATAATGTTTTCCCTATGGAAAGAGAGACAAATAGGACTCTCATAACTCT
The DNA here is from genome assembly GCA_007115665.2 of Sequoiadendron giganteum. Classification (NCBI taxonomy): domain Eukaryota; kingdom Viridiplantae; phylum Streptophyta; class Pinopsida; order Cupressales; family Cupressaceae; genus Sequoiadendron; species Sequoiadendron giganteum. The sequence continues at coordinate 169,825,454 of CM021105.1, forward strand.
CATTGATTTGATCTTCTATCACCAAAATATATTTGTCACAAATAGGAGAGATATTAGGGGAACACCAAATTTGATTGTCATGATTATCCACCCTTGTATTCTCTTTCACTCAAGTAGTCTCATAAGGGTGAGAGATGGAAATTTTCTTAGCATGTTTAGAAAGGTAGGATACTAACATTGTTTGACCAAAAATGAAAAGTACTTCTAGCCATATTATGCAATGCTTCAAAAATATAAACAATGTATATCCAAATATGAAAAGTACTTTTATCCAATGTATGCAAGACTTAAAAAATGAAAACAAAGTGTATCCAAAAAATGCAAAGCACTTTTATCAAACTTATGCAAAAATTTATCAATGTAAACATTGTGTATGCAAAGGTGAAAAGTACTTTTATCCATATTATGCAAAGTTCTAGAAATGTAAACATTTTCAGATTTTCAGACATAAAAAAAGGTAATTTTCTAATTACACTATGAAATAGACTAAAAATAAAATGTTGTAAATGCCATTTTGAATTTTTACAATGCATTTAATGAAGAGAAATTAAGCTAGATTCACTAAATTTGATGAAGCAACAAATCAAAAAATTGAAACAAAAAAGTAACAATATCAAAAAAAAAATCAAAATTGAGATTTTAATGTATTAAAAATGCAAATCAGTAGCTAACAAGAACTCATTCACCAGTAAGTGTGAATTGGTCCTCGTTAAGTTTTTTTGAGATGTTTATGTGGATTTCACAGTGGTTTTTAATGCTTTTTCAAATGATAGAAGGTTCAATTTTGACTTGATTAGGGACTCATTCACCAATAACAATGAATGGGTCCTGATTAGGTATTTTTAAACCATTTTTTAATGATTTTCAATATTTTAGTTCTAGGTTTGAGGCGAGTTTCAGTTTAAGTTTTTCCAAAATTACAATGTGAAAATGCAATGAAATATAAATGCAAGGACCTATATTGAAATGCAATTTTCTTTTTATTTTCAAATGTAAATAAATGAGATCTAAATGATATGCGCAATGACTTATTAATTTTTGTATTTTTCAGATTTAGAGAGATGCAAAACAATGCAAACATAAACCCTAAATGAGATGCTAATATAAATGCAATGCAAGAAACCTTAAATAGTATTTTAATTCAATAAAAATATAAATGCAAATGAATGCAAGATCTAACCTAGGAAGTAATGAAAGACTTTAGAATCAAAAAATTGCAACATTCAATGAGTCGAGTTCACCAAAATGTTTAATAGAAAAAGTAGGGTTTACCACCATGAATGAACAAGGTGATAGAGCACTAAATATTTTCCTATTAAAAAATTCAATTATGAGGGCCAAAATATGCAAATAACAATCATAAATGATACCTAAATTTTATAGCAACTATGAGGGAAGTTTGTAGAGCTCAAAGAGGCGTGTAACTTGATGCAAGAAGCTTATTTTTAAGGCACAAAGGACTCATTCACCTTTAGTGTTTAATGGGTCACTATTAGGGTTTCTGAAACTAAGATCTTGATTATTTTCCTTGATGTCTACACTCTCAAATTCCTAGTTGTCAGCTCTTGAAAACTTGTACTTAATTTTGTAGCTTCAATTATTCGTTCTTGCACTTTGAACATGACAACTTTTGTAACTTGACAAATTGGACGTTTTTTTTCCAAATCTTTCCTCCACTTCATCTTTAGCTTGTAAATCTGCAAAAACACATTTGAGGGAAGAAAAACTTGTTGATTGTTAGTGAATAGGGGTTTTCCTCAGTCAAACCCTTTGTAGTTAATTAAACCAAATGATGAAATAGGAAAATTAAAGCATGAAAAATGAAACATGTAATTGATGATACCATGGATATTTTCTTTGAAGATAAATCTACAATATAACATGAAGTGGTCATGAAAACTATAGATCTTGATCTCAAATAATTCTTGTAAGATGGATCTTTAATGCTACATCAACTTTCTTAGCTCAACAACATGCATTAATGCACTAAACCCTTGACATGATGAAATAATTTTGAATTGTTGCAATAAATATTGATAATGCACCTTGAAATGCCTTTAAAAATTCTCTATAGTGCTCTTGTAAAGTATTGGGATGCTCTCATAAAATTGCTAGGTGAAACAATGTGAATTAACCCCTTATTTATAATAGATCTAGAGATTAACCTTGAAATTCAAATAATTCAAGCCGACTTGAGATCTAGGTATTAAAATCATTACAAACTTGTGACAATTAAGTTCAAAAAGGTGGTCCTCATTAAGGGAGGACCCATTCACCACCTAGGGAAAATGGGTCCTAGCTTAGTTTTCCAGGACCTAGTCTCGGGGAATGGAAAGAACACTAAAACGAAATTTAGAATCAACTGATAAAGGAAGGTCCTATGGAGGGAGGACCCATTTTCCACCTAGGGCGAATGGGTCTTGGTACCATTTTCTAGGACCTAAATTTTTCCAATTAATTGTTATGCAATTTGAATTGCAAGTGTTGGGATAGATCTTTGGGAGGTGTCATAATTAAGGCTTAAATTTGAATTAAAATGGCTAATTAACTCCAATTAACCACAATTAATTAAGGGGATCCTAGATAAATGTGAAAGTGTGTTACAACACTTTACAACACTTAAATAAGGTACATGTTAAGTACATTTCTTTAAAGGGGCCCATTAGATTTAATTCATAAATAAACCCTAGAAAAGTGTGAAAGTGTGTTACAACACTCTTGCAAAAGATACACTAAGGTAAATTTTAGTTAAATAAGGACCTTAGAATGATGTGAATGTGTACAACACTATTCCAAGATATAATTAATTCAAATTTATGTCAATTATCCAAATTAAGTGTGAAAAAAAGATTATTTTTTTCGACAATACAATACTCATAATGATAAATAAAAGATCAAAAAGACTTAAGGAAGTTAGTCAAGATTTGTTATCCTTTTCATTGTTTTGATGAACTGAGAAGTGTGTTGAGAACATAAATCTTGACTTGAATTCCTTCAAAGTTTTTTCACTAACCTTAAACAAATGGAGGTGATAATTAATTTGAACTCCTATACATGTGTGGTTGTCTACAAATTAATTCTATTGGTAGAGCTTAGCAATCCAAACCTACACAACAACATCAAAGGTTTGACCTTCCAAGATAGTGACAACTTGATAAAGCTTTACAATAGTAGCTTCTTAAAAGCGATGACAAAACTATGCTACTAGGTAGCCACTTATATGAAGGAAGCAAGAGGTGCATCTCAAAGAATAATTTGATCTAATCTACTTGTTGAGTATGTCAAGATTCAAGATTCCAAACATGTCATATGTGGACCATCGTAGATTAATGAATAAACAAATACATCTTTAAAAATTTTAACTCTTGATCATCTTAGGTTTAACAAACAACCATTCAATTCAAAATCATATAAGTAAATGATTAAAAAAACATCTCGCAGGAACTCGACACTAAAAAGAAATATCTAATAAACTAAAAAATGATTCAATAAACTACATAGCATAATCAAACCATTTATACAGTCTATGTGAACAAAACCATAAAATTAGTCCCACGTGAACAAATAGAAATAACTATCGCAGACCCATATTGGAATCAAATTTAACCAAATGTTCAATTATGATATCAAACAAAATAGGATTTGTACCCGTCGGAGTATATTTTTCCAGATATTTTCTAAGTTTTGTTTTCATTCATCAGTCCTGCCGGCAAAAACTCGTTTTGTTAGATGTCAACGCACGACAACTGGGAAACCGGTGAACAGCGCCCGCGTTATCCAAAGTCAATAGCACCGGCAATTTTCCTCAAATAGCGCAAACGATTTACTGGGTCAATCTAAACAGTCCATCAATATCATAACAGCTCGCCACCGGCAATGATATCGTGTTTCATACACAATTTTAAAGAAAATTCCACGCTTTAATCTCCTTCCTTATCTTAATCTCACCCCTACCTAGTTACTTCTTCTAAAACTGCACCCCAAAATTCTTATATAATCTCATCTACTCAAAAGGATTTATTCATCCAATTCACCGCAAAACTCAAAGTAACTTTTGTTTTCTCTACTCCAGATCTCTCCAAGACCTACTCCATCATAAAATATTACTACACCCGAGTCATATTAGCTGAGGATTCTGTTGAGAACCAGTGTTAAACGTGCAGAAAGATGAGGACGTTGGTCATAGTAGCAGTACTTTTATTTGCTGCTGTATTGGAAGCTTCCATGGCAGCAAGGCCTCTCAAGGAACAAGGTGAAGGCACACCATTATTCCACTCAATGGCCAGACGTTCGGTGCCCCCATCTTGTGCAAATGCGTGTAGGAGCGATCATTCCTCGAAGGGCAGCAATGGATGTCCATGTCCAGTTGGTCCAATTCATGCACCACTAGGAGGATCTCTTGTACATCCGAGCTTTCATGGTGTGTCTTTGGGAGTTGCACAATCTACTGGTATAGATCAACATTCTTGAACATGTAAACAGAGTGGAGCTACGTATGCAATCAAAATTAATGGTTCTTTTTTGATATTTTTAACTATTACTATTTTTTTCCAATCAGAGCAATTTGTTTCCACTGGAGTTTTCAGGGCTCCCGAGTAAAATTTTTAAAAAATATATGGTCTTCGCCTAGATATAGGGTCTATACTTATGGTGCATACCGAATTTCAAACTTATAATGATCTTTTTTACAAATTTTAAATAGGGCAATAAAATACAAAGATAATTATAACAAATTCTTAGGTTCTTATTATATTTATTATAACTTGTAATTTGGTGTAAATATGTTTCGTGTTATTTTTATTTGACAGATTCATCTCTAAAGGATTTTGGGATATCACCATTTGTTCACTAGTTTCATTAATCCATAAATTTGGGGATGTCAATCAAAGGTTATATCCTTAAGAGCTTTTTGTCTTTCAATTTTACTAACAATTAGATTATATAATCATAGAAGGCATCAAATTATGCTAGTTAAAAGTTTTTTAAAGTGTAAGTTGAGAAGTTATAGAAAATAAATCATAAAAATATAATTTGTATATTATATAATGAATATTCTAAGTTTAGAAATAGATTGGGGATACTATAGGTTGGATCTAAATTATTTTAGAATATGGACATTACAACAAAGTTTATGGGTGTAATTATAGAGTTAGAGAGAATAGTTTCTTATTTTAGTGATGTAGCTATAAATTTTAGGGGCATAATTGATCCTCTTAGGCATAGACATCTTATGTTACAAAATAAAATTATCTATCTCAAATCTTTGATACATATCTTACTTATACAATACACACACATTTGCTCCTAATGATGAAACATCCTTAATTGATTATAGGGACAAGTGGGGTAAAGATTGTAGTGTTAAGAATAATACTTCAATTAATCCAATGTGTGGTGTATTTCAATCTTTAAAAAGAACAAATATTTTTTGGGGATTTGTATAAATCTGGTGATAAAGTAAATGTGGTATGTGCAAGATATGGTGATAACAAGATGAAACCCCAAAGGCAATAAAGGTGGATCTAAAATTAAGGAGATGATAAAGATAACATAGAAGGATGAGGAAAATAAATGGAAATGGTGTAATTCTTTGTGGGAGAGGATTAAGAAGAGTTTTCAAATGTAGGATTTTGGTAGGATGAACCATATTAGTTCTAATGGTTTTCAAATGAGTGAAATTAATAAAATAGCTTGAAAACTACAATAAAAGGAGAAAAATCACAAGGATTAGATATTTTTTTAATAAAAGTAGAGGCTAGGCAATATTTAAATCATTAGTCTTCAATATTTTTCCACTCTCTAATTGAATCATTGCAATTGACCTATGTGTGGGAGGACTAAATTCATCATAATTTGTTTTCAAATTTGTAAGTAAGTCCTTGTGTGTGTTGGAGAAAAGGAGGGCTTAAAAATGTCTATATTCAATTCGATATAAACTTACTATTTTAAATATAGTAAGGATTAGTCCAAAAATAGGTGATTAAAGTTACTTTTCTACATTTTTAAACAATAACAACAACATTAGGTAGCACAAGCATCATTGAAAATTTAAAAATTTTCTTTTCTAGGTTTTGAAGTGAGGTGATCCTAAAGCTAGGAGCACTCCTTCTATTATTAGGGGAAAGATCAAAATTATTTGAAAATGGTGCTAAAAATACAAGATAACTAAATAAGTTTAGAAACATAAGGTAGAGATTCAATTGTAGGCCATATTTAATGTTCTATTTCCCCCTATTTGAATTAGTTGATGATAATATGTGAAGACTATTACTAATATAAAGTACAATAAATTAAACTAATAGTGCTTCATAATTTAAAATTTTATAAAGGATATGTCAAATGATACATGTGGGGGAGTGCATGATCTCAATCTTGTTCTTTAGCTTATCCTTCACATAAAAAGCATGTAGCTATCATTCAGTTACAAAAAGTAGAAAAAATAAAATAGAGTAACTATATGATAAATAAGTAAATTCTACAATGCAAAATTAAATACTAATAGAAATAAATATTGAACATAAAGGAAATTTTAATAGGAAATAGAACAATAAACACAATAGTTGTTAAAAAAAAACAAAAATAATCTACCTCGATATTATGAAAATACTAGAGGGGAAAAGAGAGAGATAATGAAACACACCAAAGACCACAAAATGAGAGAGAAGGATGTGGATGAAATATATAGGATAAATGTACCTTTTTGAAGGCTTCAAAATGTTATAATTATTAAGATATGGAGTGATATAAGTAGAATTCAAGTAGTACAATAAATATTATTTCTATCAAATGATAGGGCTAAGCTAATAACATAATAAAATAAAATGGTTGGCCACTACCTAGTTATATAAATTTTCAACCTTGTACATTAGGCCATATCTACAATCAAAACATGATACTGATAGTGTCACATTTTTCTATGTGTCCATACCAAATAATTCAAGATGTTACTAAACAACAAGTGGTAATGTTATAATGGTCCATTAAGAAGATTAATTGATATGCCACCTTAAATTGATTAAAAATGGGTAGGGGGATAAATTTAATATAGATATTAAAGGGTAAAAAGGAAAACTCCAAGGAATGTACATTGAGGAAGAGACGAAGAAAAAGTGGATTATATATAGGAGATGCCTCAAATAGTAAAAAGTGGTTTCTCCAAAGTGTTAGAGATAAAATATTAATGTGTATGATAAGAATCAAGTATTAATAAGAAATCTATTAACAAGAAATAATATAAGATAAGATTAAAAAATGATCACATCGGGAAGCCATAATATATAGCTTATTTGATGCTTGCAAGTCTAAAATATTAGTGTTAAATGAGATTCCCCCAAGGCAAGGATGATTTAAATAAATTAAAAGGAGAAAATAATTGATTATCCTTCCATTGTAGTAGGGGTATCCATAATTTAGGGAAAATTTGTGAAAATAATAGATAGCTCATTTTTTTGCTAAAAATGTTCTATTTATTGTTGAAACTATTTCTAGATTCGATTGTCAAAGAAATTTTTGCATCAAAATTTTGGATAAAATTCTATGATCCATCATTAGGATGAAAGTAGAGAGCTCAAGGAGAAGTTTCTATATCTTGATGATGGATCATAGATTGTGATCTAAAACATTGATTTAAAAAAACTTCAAACGAATCGAATCCAAAAATCATTTCAACAATAAACAATATGGATTGTGGAAACTTGATATCATTAATGTTTCTCTTTTACATAGCATTGATCCATTCTACTACCGTAATCACCAAATAATGACTCATATGAGTGCAAATAATTAAGGCACATAGTTTGGTCACCAACATTAATGGATTCGAATTCCTATTTGATCATTTTAGCCAAATAAATATTGTTGTTTGTGACTCTTCATCTACCTTATTCAATCGTAATTTAAATCATATTAAATTTTTAATAAAAGAAAAGGTGTCTAATTATGAACTATTTATCAAAGGATAGCACAATTAATATAATAATGTGATCTATTTAGATATTAGTAGTTTGAAATATGTTGATTTAGATAAGGATGATGGAAAACATTCTTTCAGTTCCAAATTATTGATATCTAGCATGCTAGATATATCATAAAAGACATATGATAAAATCATATTTTCTAGATAAGAAATTTAAATAGGATTGGACCAAACATAATTATCACATTAAAAAATTAAATCTCAATCAAATACTTTCAAATAATTAATTTAACCCCTTTTAGCTCCTTGCATGAAAAATGAATAATATGAAGTGCTAGTCCATAATTAGGTAGTTGTGGAGATATAGAGAAAATGAAGGTTTGTAGAAGAAGTAAATATAAATAAAGAAGAAAATATAGAGCTAGTGATGAATAAACCTACAGGAAATTGGAATAATAATTTTTGTTTTGAAGAGTGTGGTGATCATGTTAAGTATTATATTAAAATGGTTACATATTTAGTGGGAAAATGTATAAAATAACTTGTAGTCATGTGCATGTTATTTTTACCTTCTACTAGATTATTAAATTAGATGAGCCTCTAAATTATAGAAATGCACATAGAATTTTTTATTCTTCAATGAGGAACTCTAGAATAAAATATAAAGAATAATTTTCTAAGAGGCATTAATGAGAACAAAGTAAATATTCTTTCATAAATTATATAAAATTAAGTTGTTAAGATTAATATGTTAAAGCAATTGAATGAAACATTATGCATACAATTCTAGAGATTGTCATTAAATTTGGATGTGCATGATATAGAAGGAGACATGTCTTTAAAATAAGCTATCATAATACTTGAAACCTAATGAAAATTATGGATTGTAGAAGATGGATACTATGATAGATCAACTTCAGATGTTCTTGGAATTTATCCTAGAACAATGGAATGAATTTGTATAAAACAAAATTTTGGTAGATGTACCTAATCTTGCATATATAGCATGAGTTTTTTGTTCTTGCTAGGAGTGTGCATTTTTTGAATCCATTTTTTAAGCTAAATTTATATTTATGTTATGGCATTTTTTGTTACATGATGACAAAAAAAAATTATTTTAAGAGGATTTGGTGACCAATTATAACATGTCTTCATAGGATAATAAATAACACAATTATATAGTAATGGATAAAGAACCTATGACTAAGAATCATGTATCCAAATAATTAGATATTTTCATGCATTTATATTATATTTAGAGACAATGAATTTTAGGAGACAAACAACTTGCAATTAATTGTGTGTAGTTCTATGCTATAGTTAGAATTATGTTTGATCCCATAAATAATTAAAGTAGTGCTAGGGCATAGGCACCTATATGTACCTTAGCACTCTACACATTGTAATGGTTACCTAATAAAAAACTAACTAAATATTGATGCTTTGTGAGCTCGATAAACCTATTGCATATTATATTTTGTTGAATTTTTTAGTAATTAAATTACATGTGTGTTTTAGTATGTGTATAAATCAAAACCCAAAAATGGTGTACTCTCTTTCGCTTCTAGGGTTTTGGACCTAAAAGGAGAGAGACCATTTCCTTGCTATTCACTCAAGAACAAACCCTTGAGATTTCAATGCAAAGGAGAATGAAATCTTGTAGAGGGATTGTTCTAGGGACTGAATGATAGCTAATGAGGGGTTCACCACCAAGTCTAGACTTGGAAAAGATAGTGCAATATAAGTTGTAACATAAAATCCTAGTTCAATGCAATGATCTAGAAAATGCCTTTGAAATGTAAGAAAAACATAATTTAGAAAAGTAAAAGGGTAAATGAAGTGCACTTGGAAAGATTGAAGTGACTGGATTTATAACTTTGAAATTCTAGAAACTTTGACTTTTTGATCAACTAGGACTCATTAACCAACCTGGGCAAATCAATCCCTGATCAGGGTTTCTGCACAAGAGCTCATTTTAGGAAAAAGGGTATCAAGATCTATAAACTGATCTAATAAAAAAACCAAAATGGGACTCATTCACCCCTCTTGGTGAATCAATCTTGTTAAAATTTTTCAAAACTTGAAAGTCTTGATTTGTACTCGAACACCCGCCCTTTCCTTCCAGCCTGATTTCTGGATCAAAATCTATGGAAACACCTGCAAAACATAATTCAACTTGATTTGTTAATGGGGACTTTGCCTTGGTCAAACCCCTAGTTTGGTAATTAAACCCAGATAAAAGTAATGAAATGTGCATGAAAACCCTAGCCTTAAGTGTGTCTAAGACTAGGAAATCTAAAACATATTGTAATCCTATTCAAAAAGTGTAAGAATATGATGCAAGAATTTAAATGTAAAGATGAATGACTCACTTGTGGTGATCTCTCATCACCCCAAATGAATCCTAGTGATGCTTGTACCTTCCTTAGGCTGAGTGTAGAGTGATAATGGAGGATGGAATCACTTAGGAAACAAGTCTTTAGGCTTGTCTTGATGGCTAGTTGCATCTCCCCAAACTAGAATCCATCATGATTCATCAGATACATCCATGACCAACCCTTGACAATGCTAGATCTTGATTGAAAGTGAGATTGAAGACCTGCAAAAACACTTTAATGTTGTCCTAATGGTTCAACTTTGCTTTCTTTTGGAATGAGAGTGCTCTTGTAAGAGATTTCTTGAAGATCCTTGATGCTTAGTTCTTGCTCAAAGTGCTTAGAGTTATGTTTGGATTATGAAAAATGGCTTAGAAGCTTTCTTTTATAGGCATCGAAACCTAATTGACCATTCTTTAGATCCCAAAGGTTGACATTCATCAAAACAATTGAAAAAATTGATCAATTCCCACTCAAATTTGAGAAAGACCCCAAATGGGACTCATTCACCACCCTTTGCGAATGGGTCCCACCTAAGGGGACTCATTGGCCCAAGATGGAAAATGAGTCGCACCTTAGCTTTTTGAGGTGGGTTTTCGAGATTTTTAAGGATTTGAGTGATTTTATATGATTTTTGAGTGAAATGAGCCTCAAGATCCAAAATAATGGGCCTTAGGGGCCTATAAATGGTGATTTTAAAGGATAATTAATACAAGGGTACCAAAGTAGGTCCAAATTACGTGTGAAATTTCCTCTTTTTCAAGAGTGCATAATTTTTGACACGACAACAAATAACTGGGATTTATAATAGACCCCAACATGTGAAACAATATAAGGAATGAATAACTTAATATACTTCAAATGAAAAACATAGATATCTTAAATTTTAACTATTGATTACTCTTTAATGTGCACATGATTTATAGGAACCTTTTCTTGCCTACTCAAATCATCTCACTCCATTTTTTTCTTACTCTTTCTCCCATTAGGATTCTTCACAAACCTCCATAGGATTTTGAAGCCACATTCATTGAAAAAATGAAGGTATGGTAATGCATAATACATATGGAGTGCATAGGAGTGATCGAGAGTAGATGCGAAGGAGGCGATTTCATATCACATATCAAAGGACACTAACAAGGGTGGAGACAATGATGATGGGGATTCAAGGCTCTCAACTATTGATGATGTGTGTTTTTCTCACCTATTGTTGAGCTGGGCATGATGGAAAGAAGAGCATGCAGAACAGCATGAAAAAGGGCCTCTCTCTAAAGTGTAAAGTTCCCCTTTCTACTGCTTGCATTGCTGAAGATATCATGGATGATGAAGAAGTTGGTGCAGAGGTTTTGGAGGAAGATACTTTCTGTCACCCTCTTTGTGTTACTGCATCTAGAGGGCCTATTGGTTCTTGTGATGGATGTCTCTATATATAGACTTGTTGTTGCGATGGATGTCGCTATAGTTGCAAAAGGAGTGCCTTTTGTTTCTTATTGTTCATAGTCTTGATGGTAGAACCTTGCTTCTTCTACTTGCTCTAAATATGTTGTTGAATACGGTGTGGGAGATGAGGTTTTTGATGCTTGTGAGGGAGGTAAGGGGTTTACCCCTATCTCTACTCTCTTTTCCTTAGCGGATTCAGATTGTGAGGATTTGGATGTTGAGTGGGAGGTTGAAGACCCTCTTTCCCCTCCTACCTTGTATTATGAGGGGGATTCTCCTAAATGAAGAGGAGGAGTTCCTCATGGATGTTTTATTAGAGGCTCGTGAGAAGGCTAAAAATATTGTTGAAGTGGTTGTGTTTGAGGCCATTGATGATGCTCAATTTTTTGGGTGATGAAAGGTTTCCTTTTCCTCGCTAAAGATGCCCTACCCTACATGAAGGATAGCTTGGGTTCTACTCTTCCCAATTCTCCCAATCTAGTGCAATGCAACTCTAAGCAATTGGTGGATGATTCTCTAGTTGTTGTTTCTCCTGATGTGTGCAGGACTCAACTGTTAGTGGATGAATTTGTTCCTCTATTTGTTGCATGGTTTGAACCTACTATTCCAATTGGTTGTTGACCATGTTCCTACCGCTAGTAGGGTGAAGGATAGTTTCTCTAATGAGAGCTCCAGCAACCTACAAAATCTAGAAGCTAGGGAGATTACCTTCGAGGTTCCTAATTCTCTTCTTGAAGAGACTACTGAATGGTTAACATGATCGCTTGTTGGGAGATTTTGTGGCAATCACCCCAACATTGACACTATTTACAAAATGGATTTCATGAATTTGGAAGCTTTGTGGAAAGGCAGAGGTTTATGCAATGTTGAATGGATTTTTCCTTTTTTCCTTCTCTTGTCAAGAGGATTGTTCTAAGATCTTGACCGATGGCCCTTGGTTTTTGGGGTTAAAAGGTTTAAGTCTTCAAAGCTAGTCACTGGGTTTCAATCCTATGATTGAATCCTTCAAGTTTCTTATTTGGGTCACATGGGCTTCCCTTGGAATTCTAGAATGAAAATATTTGCATGCTTATTGCCAACTCTTTTAGTTTCAAGCAATACATTTCTACTAATAAGATCACTAAGTTTAAAAAGCAGTTATTATATGCTAGATTTTGTGTGTTTGTGGAGAAAAATTTCAAGCTTCCCACTCAAGTTACCTTGTCCTCCAAATTTTTTCCTTGGGTTCAGTAGTTGGACTTTGAAGAATCCCCTGTTATCTATATTTCTTGTGGTAAAGTGGGTCATTCTTCCACTACTTATCACAAGAATAAGAAATATCACTTTGTTTGGAAGAAGAAAGACAATCAACCAGTTGCTAAAGATGACTCTTGTTGGTGTATAACTCAACATGAGTTATCCTAACATAATCATAGTTAGTAGCTTTCCTCAAATGTGGAAAGACTAAGTCTCCTTAGGTGAGTCACTAGTTGATGTGTTAGTACCTTTCCTCACATGTGGAAAGACTAAGTCTCCTTAGGTGAGTCACTAGTCGATGTGTAAGTAGCTTTCCTCACATGTGGAAAGACTAAGTCTCCTTAGGTGAGTCACTAGTCGATGTGTCAACTCATTTTTGACACATCGCTGCTACATAGAAGGGAGGTTGAACTATTGAGCTAGTCTCATGGGTTCTCATCTGCCACCTTTCCTATTCTTGTGGAGTCTTGTTGTAGACTTGTCTCAAGCTTCACCTATAAATACCTTATTGGTTGTAAAGCTAAAAATTCGTTTTCAATACATTGCAATCTTGTGTTTGATTTCTCTAACCATTGAGGATTCTGTTGAGAATCAGCATTAACGGTCCTTTGATCAGCGATTATTATATCATTTAATCAATCTACGTGTAGAGAGATGGCGGGGTTGGTAATAGTAGTAGTGCTTTTATTTGCTGTTGTATTGGAAACATCCATTACAGCAAGGCCTCTGCATGAACGAGGAGAAGGTACAGTATTATATCAGTCAATGCCCAGAGGTGATGTGCCCCCATCTTGTGCAAGTGAATGCAAGAACTACAGCTCATCCAATGGCAGCACAGGATGTTCATGCTCGACTGGAATTAACGCAGCAGGAGTATCCCTTGCACATTAGTACTTTCATGGCGTGCATTTTCGAGTTACACAATCTACTTACTAGTATAGATCAAGATTCGGGAACAGTATTGAAGTTTTAGAAAACTCAAAAGCATTGGATATTATGCAGTCGGTGCAGTATAATAAATGGACTGACAGTCGTGTTAACTGCTTTTCAACTGTACGATCTTCTAAATGGAAGATTTAACATAGCCGTTTTCACAATAGAATACAGGAATTGAAGCCATTTGTAGCAACTCAATCCCAGCATTCTTTACATGGAGGTAACACTTATTTCAACGAGTACTCTCTGTTGAATTTCCAGCTTGGCAGACGGCTTGAAGAGATAGCTGTGCTGGGTAGGCCTTATAGGACTCGGTAATTGTGAAGTGCTAATGTCTGTATACATCTGACATTGAACAGTATGATACTGTGCATCGATAAATGAAAAGCATTCGGAAAGAGCGGATCTACGTATACAATCAGAATTGGTTACTTTTCTCTGTTTCTAACTATTACTAAACTTTTCCCTTAATCTAAACAATTTGATTTCATTTGAATTTTAAGCTCTTCCGACTAAAAATTCAGACTTTTCAGTATCTATTCGCCTAGATTTAGGGTCTCGGTAGTATAATACACACCGAAATTCAAGCCTACAATGATGTTTTATTATAAGAAATCAATTATTATATGTATAATTATTGTAGTACATGTGTTGTGTTTGGTTTAGTCTATGTGTTTTTATTTAAATTTTGTAGACATCTAAAATTTATATATCATTATTTCATCTAATTAATCAACCATTTTATTTATAATTGATTGAATAAATTTGTATTTTTTAAATTTTCATTTCATTATTGATTAAACAATATTTTATTATTTAATTAATAAAATCACTATCTATCTCTATTCACCCAATCTTATTTCTCGTGTATAAATTATTAATCATCCTTCTTTTAGAGTCCACCTTAGTGAAATAAATCAAACATTTATTTACTTTAGTCTCTCATCCTCATTCTAGAAATTAAATATATATCTATATATAGAATTATCTATTTTATCTAGATTTTATTAAGTGATTAAGCTTAATTAACCCACAAATCCCATCACTTACATATTCTCCACCTTGGTCAAAACCCTTCAAATCATGCACATCCTCCAAAAGTGTATACATGGCTACTTTGTACACAATGTATGGGCCTTTGTACATGTGGCATGGTTCTTGTTACCTATGTCACATGGGTCAAATATTTGTCCATATTCCCAAGGTTTTCCAAATTACCCCTTTCCATCTCATCTGTCCACTTTCTCCAAGGGAATCCTCAATCATCGATTCCCATTGAATCTCAGATCCTCTTATCCTCAACAACCATGTGGAGACACTTGTGCTCTCATAGTTAATCCAATCCTCTCAACCAATTTGAACACTTAATCCTTAAAACTAATCTTAGCCATCTAATCCTTCATCCAAAAATCTTTAAATTTGATGTAAGCCGATAAATTTTCATATATTTCTTTTGAATGTAATATTGTGGTGTTGCTAAGAATATTAATATATCACCATCTTGGTGCAACAAGGGTTGGTGTAGGTGAGATTTCTTGTATTTTTATTAATTCTTGCTAATTCTTTTATTTAATCAAGTTGTTGCATATAATTTAAGGAGGATAGATTAATATTAGTTTAACTTGTTCTTAAACACTCCATTTTTATATACATATCTATTACATACTTGATGGGACCCATGTCTAATTTCTAATAATTTCTACCTGTTGAAATTTTTTTGTCACTTGCAATTTCCAAATTATCATATTTTAGCATATCCATTGCTTGGTATTTAAGCTTTCTTAACCCCTACACTACTCATCTCTTTCTTATGCAATTTTATCCAACATGATTTTGTGAAGGAATGAAAATTCAAATACATAATATTGAACTAAGTTAACAATGTGGTTCTAAAAAATTCTTGTCAAATCAATATTTTTCATGACTAATAAAGGAAACAATTCAATTTATTAAGGCAAATTAATGTTGTATGCCATCTTTGTGTGGTCATACCAAAGTGCATGCCCTCTACTCACACATTTAGGTGATATTGGAGATAATAATATTAAGTTGGTCTCTTATATTTCGTTATATTTTATCCTAAGGAATCCAATAATATATTCTATCCCATTGTACTTATTTTGATCTTTGGTGAACAAAATTGATTGAATAATCCTTCTAGAGGAATTTTATTAGATCTCATCGCCAAGAGGATGAACCCAACTCTAGTATTATGGTAGAGTATGAAAAGTAAGGAATGAATCAACAAACAGAAATCTTAAAAGAAAAATCTTGTCAATCAAGGTAAGGCCCCAATAACTTTATACCTTAGGGAAGTGAACGAGAAGGGTGGGTTACCGTATTCTCCTTCTCATTTAACAACTTTCCCTTTTATATAAGAAATATTTTTTTATATACCCTCACATTATATTGAGGATACACCTAGAAACCATCATCTTTCATTGTCTACTTGATCAATAGAACACTTATCCTTTTGGTGCATTTAATATTAGTTAGCATCAAGAAACTAAGTATAATGTACATTCAAATGATAAAAGTAGATCTAGAATTACGTAAGGCCTTTCGGACCTCCAATAGTAAGAGATACAATGCATTTTAGATCTCCCTAAATTCCCATAAACAAGGAATGATAAACCAAATTGACTAATCATAAGTTGTTATAATTCTTAGCATGTATTCATTGTCAGGATGGGCATGTAATCAATCTAATCCATAATTATTAAAATCCAAAACCTTTGAATGCTTGTTGAAATTTATTACTTTTAAATAATGACAAGGTCAAGCATCCCAATCCAATAAAGTCTCCCTCAAATTGACCTCATCCCAATCATCCTAATCATTAACCAACTCATATTAATGCATCTAATCCAAAAAGCTTAGTCATTCAACCCTATTCATCAAACCCAATCAAGGTTCTTTGAACCTATCCATCTAATTATCCTTCTAATCCACTTAATCAATTCATATGGACCATCCAAATAATCTCCCTAATCATCACAATTATAATCAGTATCATTATTGATGTTATTTCCAATGTTGCTAATTCAATCCCACATCTCCCAAAAATCACCTTCAAGCAATTATCCTATCACAAAAAAAGAGATCTAAGAAAGATGATGTGGTCAACAACCTAAGAAACTATATTGATTTGATAACTTGAATGAATGATTACAATGCAAGGTGAAAGCTTAAGAAAGAAAAAATAGAAAATCTAGATGAGGATTCAATTATATTGAGAGTTGTGTTATCATCTCATGTAATGAGACAAGTTAACATATAAGCATCCCAATGTAATAATAAAAAGCACTCCAAAGTTTAGATTAAATAAATAGTGATCCCACTGCAGTGTAAAAAAATGTACTCCCTTCTTGGAGATGATACGATTTCAAACTTTGGACCTATTTTAGCACCCTTGCATTTATGATCCTTTAAATAATCATTAATAGGCCCCTAAGACCCTTTATTTTAGATCTCAAGGCTTATTTTGACTAAACTCATGAAAAAATCAAGAAATAGTAACAACCTAACATTTATTAACCCTGAAAAAGCTAGGGTGCCCGACTTGTGGATATTAAATATATCCCATGCTCCCTTCGGGTTGTTTTTGATGTTTTTATCAGAATCTGACTATGCTCGATGATTTTAAACCCTTCATGCCAACTTTTTGACGGTCTCAACTCACTATCAGCATGTGTCACCCAGTCACTCATTGAAGGGGAGCTTCCCTTCCCTTCTCCTTTGAGCCTTGTCCTACCCCCATGTGTCAATAAATTGGGCATGTTGAGCCTTCTTTCATTTGACTCTTTTTTGGGCCCCGACTGCATGCCACGTAGCCTCTATTCATGCAAAATTTTGGCAGGCCCCTCAAGAAGTGTCGATAGTAAGAGTTTTGCCACATGTCTTCTCATCACAAGCTCTCATCAAAGAATTGGGAGGATGAACCACAAGTTGTGAAATACTGCCATGTGTTCCTTTAGCGGGTCTTCATTAAAAGGAGGCGTGAATTCCAAGCTGCCATATACTTCCACGTGTTCTAACTTCCTTCATTGGGAGGCAACACTTGTTTGAATAGGGTAAGCTAGGACCACTGCCATTTTTTCTAGAGAATGCATCTGTCTCACAAGTGACTAGGTTCATGCTCAGGAATCTTTCTATTACAATGGTCATGGTGAGTCATTGCTATGAGCATCATCATTCATGATCATGAATCTCTTTTGTTACAGTCCTTCAAGCAGCGGAAGCCTCTGGCTAGATATATGTTGCTTCTTTCATTCATAAAAATAGTTCAAAATATCTACAGAAAAATTAGGAAGACACCAGGCCTTTTGTTTTATTAGATAATTGTAAAGAATCACATACCGTTCCCTTGTAATTTGGCCTCTATTTCTTAGCAATTTGAGAACATTATATTTTGTTGTTACTAAATAGTTTGTTTGCAACTTCAATGGTTTAAATAGAATGTTGATTTAGAACCATGTCTCTGACTCTTTCTATTTAGTAAAGCTCTATGCAAATTATTTTATGTTATGAAATGAATTATCCAGGTCTTTCTCTTTGATGTTTTTTATTGGAGGATATAACAGATTGTTGAATGGTCCCTTAGACTGCATCTACAAGATAGGTCTATCATGCCTTACATCTAATTCTTGGCACATTGCCCTAGTTAGATATTTTATTTTATATCTGCTTCATTTTCCCATTTAAAACCCCAGTTATGGAAGAAGCTAGCTTCTTTAAAATCGGGAGGTTACTCAGTTTAGCGAAATAGGTTCCCCCATGAATGGTTGTTACCTTGTCAATTTTTGGCATCAACAGTTTTCTTTTTCCTGGCATGCCTAGTGGGACCTTCTAAATGTTCTTAATCCTTAAGCAAGTATATAAGCCATCCACCTGTGACAAGATCCCAAATAGAAAATAACCCTAGTTTGTTGGTACCACTGCTAGGAACAATACCAACTAGAACCCATCACGTAAATGTCTCGACTCCTCCACTAGCCATGTTACCAATTGCTAACTAAAACTATGTGGCATGGGACACCGAAAGTCCTCTTAGAACACTAGTAGTGCCTATTGTTTCGGCCCCCATCTCAGTTTTTGCTCTCAAATATATTCCTAAGTTCATTGAAGATGGCTCAAGAATACCATCCAAACATCTGCAAGATGTGGCAGACATATTTTTGGTACATAGAGTTACAAACCAAAACATAGCATTGAGGTTTCTCAAAACTTCTTTTAGAGGAAAAATTATCAGATTGGTATCACACTATGCTAACTAACTCTATCGACACTTGGGATGGACTAGGGGATCCTTTTTATGAAATATTCTCGAATGACGGAGATAGATCTTCCCAGTATCACCAGCTAGAGATCATCAAGCGAGCTCCATATGAGGCCCTTGATGACTTCAATGTTCGGTTCCACATAACTGGGCAAAGAATTCAGGTTGCAATCCACTTGCCACCTGCTTTGGAATTCATGATATACCTGAAGTCCATCAACTCCGATATCTCAATGATGATCCAATCACTTAGTGGAACCACTCTACTAGATGCATATAGCATCACAAGTAAAGCATAAAACAATATGATTGATGCTGGAAAGTTGCGTCTTCAACCCATCATGCCTATATTCCCCGAGTTACCTGTTCCCACCCAAGTGGCGCCACCTACCACTATAGCTACTCCTCCTCAATCCATGTATACATACATGAGCATACCACAAAACGTCACACCTGGTGCCTCAAAGGATGAGATGAGCAACATAAAGGAAATGTTGTGGGCTATGGCCAACAAGATAACTGTCATCAAGAGCAACCAAGATTCTCCTCCAAAGCCAACCTATCATAATTATCAGGACAGAAGGTCCTCTTACAAACTAAAAACTAGTTCCAAGGAGCTGCTCACACAAATCCTCAGGCACAAAAAACAAGTCAAATAGTACTGGTACCCACTCTATTGTAGAATGCCAACCTAAGCTCAAACAAAGAGCTAACTACGGGGAGAAACAATTTGGTGAACAACAGAAACCCCTGGTGTTTCCCTTGTGGCGATTCACATATGCCCTGAAACTTCTCGCACGACAATCTACAACAGAAGGTGGCAGAGTAGCGCAACCAATGAACAATGTCAAACAATTGGGGTTATGTATATACCTCTTCACAAATGGAAAACACGATACTCACTGCTCAAATACAAGGGATGTCTCTAGAACAAGAGAATGATATAGCTCCCAACCACACCCTCTTCTCATGGATGGAAGGAGAGGAAGCAGTATTCACATTCGAAGCATCCACTTCAGAAACCTCACAAGTGCAGTTTGATTACAACACTTGCTCCAAAGTGAGATTCATGGGCGAAATAGTTGTCCTACAATTAGTCAATCTGTAGCCTAAAAGTGCTCCCAACCACAAACCTAGTGCCTCTGTAGTGGTACCACAATGTCTGTCATAAAGGGCGATCATAACAACAAGAGCTAAAGAGCAAAAGCCTCTAAATCTTCCACCATTCAATGTAGTGGAACAATTGGAAAAATCATCTGCTAATGTGTCCCTATGGGATATCTTACCTATTCTAGAGCAGAAGACATTGCTACAGAGGGCTCTCCAAGAAGACCTAATCATAGAACCAAAGGAGCAATCACTTCAAGGGGAGGCTATTGATCAATCACCCTTGGAAAAAGTTCTCACAAATACTACAGAAGAGGCCTCTACTAAAGACAAAGAGGAAGAATCCATAGTCAAGGTTGGTGAAGGTAAACCAAAACTGAAGCCATTTTTCCCAACCCTTATTATGGGTAAGAAATTACTACATAACTCCATGATTGACTCTGGTGCGAGCAACATAGTCATGCCCAAGAAAATAGTTGAAGCCCTAGGACTGAGCTATGAACCTTTGAATAAAGGAGTTATGCAATTATATGGCAGTATGGTTAATACTGTGGAGATCATTAAGGACATTCCATTCACTTTATTTTCCCTCCTCAATATCATGGTCAAGCAGGATATTGTGATCATTGATATTCCTCCAATATTCAGTATGTGCTTGTCCAAGGAATTCACTTCTAAATTGGGTGGATACCTTTCCTTAGATTGATCGCACCTGATTATAAGGACCAAACATGGATCCAAAATGAAGTTGGTGTCTGATACTTTGCATTCAAAACATGTTGTGGATGAAGCTAAGACAGTCTTTGAGCCTGCTCACACCTCCATCACCAAGGGGGAGATTTACTACACTGAGCTTCTAGAAGATGACGAAATCATCAAAGATCAAACTGATCAAGAGGAGGTTCTCCTATGCAAGTTCATTGATAAAGACCCTTTCAGAAATTATCATACCACTGGACTAGGAACTTATGTCATTTATGACGAAGACCAAGCCATCATTAAGGTGACACAAGAGCTCAAAGGCATTTCAACCTTAAAGTTGTTGTCGCTACACTTTGATGGTGCTAAATGAAATATCGGTGCAGGAGCTCTAATATGCTAGACTTCCCCAAGTGGAAAGAAGGCAATTAGATCTTTTCAATTCCAATTTTCCTATTCTAGTAATGAGGCTAAATATGAAGGTCCTGTACTAGGTTTAAGCCTAGAAGATAAAATGGGAATCAAGCGAATAAATTTGTTTAGGGATCCCGAGCTAATCGTCAATCAAGTTCAGAATATCAATACTACAAAGGATGCTCGTATGAGATCCTATGGAGAAAAAGTCTAAGACCTAATCAAGAGCTTTGAAACTTTCAATATCCAAACTGTTCCTCAAGAATAGAATGTTGATGCAAATCGCATGGTCAGAATCAGATCCCAATTGGAACTGGCCTCTGACCCAATGCATAATCGACGCTCTGTGTGAATGATATTCTGACCAACAATTCTAGGTGATGGTCAGAGCTGGCAAGTATTTGACAGTGATGAACACATCTCCTCATTTAGTTTGTAGTCGAGAGAATTTACTGACCAACTCCAATCAAGGGTTGTTAAAATTGACAACGAACAAGACATTCGACAAATATCCCATAAGCTTCTGAGGAGTTTTGTCACTCCTGAAAGCCCTTTTTCTGGCAATATGAGAAATAATAAGAGGAAGCTCGTAGCAAATGAAGGTAATTATATAGATTTTCAGATCAGGGATGCAAGTAATCTTAAAGTCAGAAAGGACTTCTTACATCAAGCTAAAGAAAGGCTCATCCACCTTTTAAAAGAGAATGATGAGGGGATGGTGGCCTGGTCATATGATAACCTCAGAGGATATGATCTCGACATCATCTAGACTAAGATAGAACCGAAAAGAGAGGCTGAATCAACATGCCAAAAAGAGAGGCTAGTAAGTCCCAAGATTGAAGCATTGATGGCATAAAGGTTAACAAAGCTAGTTTGGTCACAAATTTTCTTCTTAGTCGAACCTAGTGCATGGTTGTTCAGCTTGATCCCAGTCCAAAATAAGAACAAAGATATCAGTATATGTATCGATTTCTGCAGCCTAAATCGAGCATCACTAAGAAATCATTACCCACTATCCTCCATGGGATCAATCATGCACAATGTAGTAGTTTTGAGTGTGTTTTCTTTGTTGGATGAATTTTTTGACCAAGGCCTGAATGGTAAGGACCTAATGTTAAAATTCAATGAGCGGGATGATGTAAGAAGTTGGAACCACAAGAAGCTCAAAAAGTTCAAGTGTTTTTGCTACTTTTTAAAATTTGTCACACTTGGACTAAAAATTTGATACACTTACACAATTAATCCTATAAAAAGCTAGTAAAATAAAATTTATCATTTTAAATCTAGTTTTCAAATGTGTAAGTTATTCAAATACCCACATGATAGAAATTAAATTTTGATAGGGTTGTATAAAAACCAATTTTTAGAAGTCCCTATTTTTTTACCATATCATGCATGTGTACAGACACCAGTTTTTGACCAAATAGAAGTATTTTTCTAATTCCTTTTAGGGAAAGAGAGCTAAAAATATGAAGATTGATGAGGATTTTTTTTGTAATTTTTTTTGAATATTTTTTTGAATTGAATTTTTATTGCCCTTAATTTTTTTTTTTTAAAATCAGCGTGTACAGACAACATAATTAGACATGTACCATGTAATACCCCTCCGTTTTGCTTCTCGTTTCATGTTGTTTTATGCTTTGCTTGGGTTGCAACTACTTTGATACTAGACACATTTTGTTATGATATTATGATCGCTACTCTTGAGCGACAACTATTATTGTGTGATGTGATTATCTGATTTTGTTTCACATGCTTTAATGGATTAATGATGTCAGTAGAATTATCATGAGATTATTTATGTGAGTATTGTTTATGACGTTAGTGTCAGTCTTTGATGAGTGTATTGGTGAAGAAGACGGGTTCGCATCACTCGCTTGTGAGCGCCCTGTGAATCCGAGATTTCTTCTTCATGGTGTGAATTATCTGTTGGATATATTATGTTGTTTACTTGATTTCAGGTTGCAGGTACATACATCGACTCCACTTGATTTCACAGGTTTGAGCATGTCGATCCAACGGTTAAGTTGAACGGGAGATAGTAGCTTGGTAACATGTGTTAGGTCTACACCCTAGCCTTAGTCTGTCGTCAGTCTTGATTATTGAGTCATGTTGTATCTTTTTTGATGTTATGTAATGTTTTGAAAAGTGCTTACTTATTAAATGGTTCTTTTAGAAAATTGCATTGGTTGAAAGAGATGTTTATTTTTATATTGTATTAAAGTTATGCTTATTGGTTATATTTAAAATTATTATAGAAATTAAAATTAAATTATTTGAGTAATTAAATTTAAATCTCAAGGGATTAGATTTAATTATTAAATAATTGTAAGTAAGTTAATTAAAGTTAAATTATTTAACTTATTAAATTTAAATATCAAGGGATTAAATTTAGTTATTAAATAATTGAAAGTAAATTAATTAAAGTTAAATTATTTAATTAATTAAATTTAAATCTCAAGGGATTGGATTTAGTTATTAAATAATTTAATAATAATTAAGTAAGTATATTTGATTGTTAAATTAAATTAAATCAAAAGGGAATTTATAGGAAATTGAAATTTTCTTTAAAGTCAAAATTAGGGTCTTCCAAAATGGGAAATGAAATTGTTATCTAAATTCAATTTTGCATTGAATGTGAATTAGGGTTGCATTAGGTTATTTTGGAGTTGTGAGGAAATGATGTTTTATAAGATTAGGGCAGAAAGGTTTGGGGATTCTTCTTTTTCTTTTTTTTGACAGGCATGAAATTTTTGGGAGAAAGTTTGCACATGAAAGGATTTGGAAGTATTTTTTTGTTGGTAGAATTAAATTGAAAGGAGAGAAATTCTGTGAAGAAGGTGGAGCTATTGGATCAAAGCTAGCTGGAAATTCATTGCATTGTTGAAGAGGAGTTGTGAGGATCTTAAGGGAAGCTCTGCATCAAGAATCTTGGTTATTTCCTATGGCTTCAAATAACTAGGTTTTTCTTTTATTCTATGATTTATTGTTCTTAGTTTAATCTATTTTCTAAATGATAGAAATTGCAAAATTGGTGATTTACTTGAAACCCTAGGTTGAACTTCAACTTTTAAGATTCAGATTTGTATTTCAAAACACAAACCCTCTTTGAAAAATTTTGTTGAAAAGTTCTAGAACAATGCATTTCTTTTCTTTTGTTTAAAATTATTTGAAACATGAATAAATGGTTTCTTTTGGCATTCAGATTTTAGTCTCTTGAACATGAGATGTTTTATTATTGTCAAAATTTTATTACTAATTTTTAGATTTATTTCTTTCAATTTCACCAGTAAATTTGATTCTGGAAAAAAAAATATATATATATATATATATAAATGTAAATATATATTACATGTATCATATTTTCAAATATGATACACAGAATATATATTTACAAATATATATCCTTTTATATTAAAGCTTTTGCTTTTAATTTTTATAAGATTGTCGTTGTACGGCGAAGGTCGGATATCGTACCTGCGCGTACGAAATTTGTTTTTGTTTCATTTTAAGTTTTTGAAAAAAAAAAATATTTATGTGTGGGGAGGTTCGGCCCCCCCACTATGCTTTGTTTGGGGTACGCAGTACCCACTGGGCAGTGCGCCCACCACTTGGGGGGACACACTATCCCGTGGGGACTACGGCCCCCTATACACCTTGTGTCAGCCGTTGTACATAGTACAGTCGACGCAGGCCACAGTTTGCAGACTGCGTACCGCAGGTGCCGGCAGTACCGTCCATCGGACGGGTACCATCTGGACCTACCATGATTTATTTTTTTGATTATTTTTATTTTCATTTTGTTTTTTTTTAATTTTATTTTATTTTTAAAATTGCTTTATATTATTTTGGTTTTATGATTTTTAATTTGTTTATTATGTTTTTATTTTGAGTTTTGATTTTTGTATATATGTATGCAAATTTTAATTCATATTTTATTCTGATTTCAATTAATTTCTTTTATATAGTATTTTCGGTGGGTGGAGATAACTATTATATATATATATATGTTAATATTATATGTAATATAATATTAAATATATATGTATTTATATATTTATTAATTGGGAAATTGTAGATTTTATTCTCGATCCAATTATATTAACATTCTGATATTCTTTTTAGAAATATAGAATTGTATCAGCAATGTCTATTTAATCTTATGGTTTAGGGATAGTTATGTATGAATAAAATAGATATATTTAATTATATTTATATCCTTTTGATGTCTTGCATAAATATATTATTGTATGCAAAATAAGTAGACGGTAATCTAATTTGAAATAATTATGGTGCATGATTAGATAAAATTGTGAAAAGTAATTATGTTAATGAAGCTATTATTATGTGTAATGAAAGTTTTGAAAGATTGCATTCTAAATTCCATGAGAAGTATTAGATAGGAATATGGATTTAAGATATCCAAATTTAGTAATTTTCATTGCCAATGCATTATTATTTGGATTCTCCTTGTTATTGATTGTTTGGGAAGCGAGTATTTGAGGTTTTAATTGTAAAGTCTTCCAGTAGATGTGGGTCATTCCCTTGTTAAGTTATTGTTTGTTTTTCCCTTGGGTAGTGTTACAAGTGTTTTAGTTTCCTCCTAGTGTTGGAGTGGATTTCTATGTTGTTGTCTCCTAGGATAGGAGAGAGTACATTGGTTCAGTTCTGTAACACTTGAGTAACCCTTGGAGTTAGATTGTGTAGTGTGTTATCCAATTAGAAGAGTGGCTTTTGTTAGGGGCCGGAGCCCAAAGAGGTAAATCGGGTAACCTTCAGAAGTGATTTTAACAACTGAGAACTAAAGTAAATGTACTTAGAGGACTAGGATGTAGTTCACATTAACCAAGATAAATTAACCTCATTCATAGACACAAGGGTTTGTTTAAACTTGGGGTGAGTGAGAAGGCCCAGAATGGCAAGATCAACTATCTTGTCCTTATGAGAGGTAGTTGATTCCACTTGAGTGAGTATGAGTGTCAGGATTCGGTTGAGGCCACCAAGATTACCGGAGCCTATGAAGAATGCCTGGAGGATATCTCATGACAAACCTTGCAATGACACTCTGTCTAGGATAACACTGTGGTATGTTGTGCATATGGTTTCTTTAGCACACTTGATTATAATATGTCTGGAAGCAATGTAACCATGATTAGTGTTAGACTTATATTGTGCATATGTGTGGTTGAGTCAGTGGTATCAGTATGAGTCTGCCTTTGGTTTGAGGTAGTAGGTTTCTCGTCCATGTTACTTTGTCACTATGTCCTAGCATGGGGGGTGGGCCTTCGGGTATCACTAGGTTGGGTGGAACATGCACCAAAACCGTTGGGTCCCCCTGGATCTTCAACACTTGGTGGAAAGACATCCAGATGAATAGCTCACAAATCTTGCTATTATTTCTTGTACTTTGTATTTCAAATTGTATTGATATTGTTTTACCCCTCTTGTGTTATGAGGTGGACCTTGTAATTATCATACTTATGTATTTTGACTCATTCTGGGAATAAGGATTGTAATAGATTTATGTAATGGATGCTTCATTTATATCTTGTATCTTCTTATGTTGTTGAATGTTATTACTTGAGTTATTTATTTTTAATGTAATTTAGATGTTGTATGTTAAAGGGGATTTAAGTAATCTCAGTTATGTAACCCTAGGGGATGTTGTCAATTATAGTTGAACATGTGGGTTTAATTAACTTCTTTTTTAAAAAAAATAGTACGCTTGTTTAGTGAGTTGAAACTTCCTCTAGGGTTGCATGGTGGGGCATTACATACCACTCTTTTTTACTCAACCACTTCAGATATAAGGTTAGGGTTTCTTTCCCCTACTACATGTTGTGTTCTTTGAACAATAGTATTGAGGAGTTTAGAAAAAATCTTCATAAGAACCCGGTCCTTCATGCTATCCTTATTCGGCTCATTAATGAGCACTTCAAAAACATGTCAGTTGTTTCTAATCCTATCATGGCCTCGGCCTCAGAGGGTTACGACATTGAGTCTAGCTCACCTGAGGATATTAAAGGTTTGGACCCGGATTGGGTTGATTACTCCCCCTCCTAGAAAAAAAAGGAAGAATACACCTTCTACTAAGCTCTCAAATAAAAATGTTGGTCCTCAGATAACTCGTCTTGAAGAGTCTTCGGCGAAGGACAAGATGGGGGATGAGTCCCCTATGGAAAAAATGGTGGACTACTCAGAGGACTCTCTGGATGAAGACAATGTTGAACCTTTTGGAAAGGATTTTTCCTTTGATTCTTTCCACTCCATTGATAGGGAAAAAAGACCTAGTTCTCTTGAGGACTTGAATCTTGATGACCCAATTTTTAAACTGGATAGGGATTTTTACGGTGATATGCTTACTTTGGCCAAAAAGGGAGTGGCTGACAATTTTAAAATTTTGACATGGGCTTTCCATGAGATTAAGGATCTCAAACTTAAAAACAAGGGTATCACCAGCAGAATGGAAATCCTGGAAGCTAAAGTGGCTGAACAGAATTGGGCTTGGGCCTTTTGGACTGTGGATGAGAAGATGGCTATGGCTGATTACCTCCAGAAAGAGGTTGACTTCACTAAAAATCTAAAGAAGGATGGCGAGAACCTAGAAAAAGAGGTTGAAAAGATCAAGGAAAACTTGAAAGAAACTATTGAATATAACCACAGAATCGTTAAAAACAAATCCACTATCTTAAGAGATTTGGTTGAAAAAATGGATAACACTCAATAGAGTCTTTTAATTGTGGATTTGGATGTTGAGAAGAACAAAAACAAGACGGAGGACTCGAGCCCTTCAAGGAGAACTAGAGGAAACATGAAGAAAAGACTGGATGTGATACCTCTAGAGACCTAGGACCTAAAGACGGTGGCTAAGGATTTGGACAACCTGGAAGCAGAAGTGGCTGAGACTTTAAAGTCTCTGGGTTAAGTCTAGTTGTGTTGTTGTTGTTATTTTTTTCTATCCTTTTGCTTGGTTTCTACTAGTGGCTATTTTTTTTTCTTGTTAATCTCTAGCGTGCAGTCGTACTGTTCCTAGATTCTCTAATGTTCTATCCTTTTGTGGTCTATAAACTTTATGGTTTTGGGTCTCTATAAAACCCATGTTTTCCTAAATCAAAAGCATAATTAGACTTAAACTAAACATTTTTTGAATCTCATTTTTTTCATTGTGTAGATAATTCTCTAAAGATTGATGCCATATAAAATTTTTACAATAAAGTTAATCAAAAAATAGTTATTAAAAGAAAAAAATCTGATATTTCAAGTTCATGGGCTACTTTTCTTAGAAATTAATTGAAAAATAACAAATATAATTGGGTATGTGCAGTATCATCATGGAAAAAACAGGCCCTTAAGTGGCAATAAAAATTCAGAAAATCAGAGTTAAGCAACTTGACATAAAAATTTGAATAAGTTATCTATATTATTTCAAAAATATGTAACAATAGAATTTGTAGAAGATTGAATGTAGTTTCTAAACTACTAGGTTAATTTTAAAAAAATAAAAAATCTATTTTCTGAAAATTTGAAATTTAAGGAGTAGGTGTCTATCTGACCACCCTAACCACAATGAAATGAAAATATTTTTTTACAATATTTTAGATATAAGTAGAGGACTCATGTCGCAATGTGATGTATATTTTTTTGTAATTTGTTTCCAAGTAAATAATTAATTATGATTTTTTAATTATGACTTTTAAAAAATATAAAAACTCGTATGTTTGACCACCTTAACTTGGTCAAAACGTCATGAAATTCATTTTTATTTTTTTTAATCCTACAGAATGTGATGCATATTTTAGATTAAAAAAATGTGATACCATTTGAAAGATATAGATGTTTTTCATTCAGCTTACCAATCAGGACTTCAGTCGCAATTCAAATAAAAAATGGATAATAATTATTTATTAAATTCAAAGTAAAACATAATTTATATTGGTGGAAATTTGAGAATCTCCTTTAAAAGCCCTTTTCGTTTCATCAAATTTGGGTAGAAAAAAGTTGTCAGCCACATGGGCCATCATATCACTTACATATTGCCACTTTTTGGCCCATCATGATCATGCACATACCCAATCCAATATTAATAAAAATTATATATTTGGAAAGTAGATATTGTGTTCTCTAATGGGTTTTAGTTTCATAGATTGATTAAAAAAAATTCCATCAGCCATATTACCAAAGTTGGACATTTTTTTGGCTGAAACTCCCCCTTTTAGTGGACCCAACTTCTTGCTTTTACCCAAGTGGATAGCAAGACCCGGTCAACATGAGAAATCTGGCAACCTTTGGGAGGGTCCATTCATAATAATTTAGTATAGGCGATATGAGGCATTTAAATCAGAAAGCACAAAGAGAAAAGCGATAAGGGTTCTTGTTGAGGGAATTCACCTTAAAATTTCTATAGAGCTTGATTAAACAATTCTACCATGTAAATATGTAATTATTATAGTTATTTTCCTCTTTGTTCTTTTGTTTGTTTGACTAGCCTTCTTAATCCATGATGCAACAAAAATTTAAATTATGATACAGGGAATAACACATATGCTAGAAGGGTCAAGAAATAAGCAGCAAAGCATAAATTTTTAAGTATAATCCATATCTCCATTATATTTATGTACTTCGATAAGTACAATATAAAAATGGCTCAAAGGTCACACTTTCAAAAGTATATACTTGTATATATTTCTATATTACAAGGCATTTTCTAGGCTATATAAAAAAAGGCTAACAAGTTTCAGTCTTAAAAGCATGAAAAGGCAGGAAATCTTCAGTCACAGGAGAAAGCAACAACAACAACATCATCCAGAACCATGTCATCCTTAGAAATAGCAGTTGGGCTAGTGACACCATCCAAAGGAGCAATGGTAGGTGGTGGAGGGAACACCAAGTTCCTAAAATCGGTATACCAGCCGATGTCATAGAATGGCATGACGTTGTAGATTCCTAAGAGAAAGTGATAGGCACAAGTGACCTTTTAGCAGTGTACTTCCTACGATTGGAGGCAGAAACTGCTCAGGAATGAAAACCACAAGATGACCACGTCTTCTTCAATAAACTTGCAAAGGTTGCTCGTAGTCAAGATTCCTCCACCAAATGTAGCATTCAGATACATCTTTAGAAAAATTTCTTTTACCAGACAGATAATAAGTGGCTTGGGAATTTGGATGTCAAGAATTGAGACCATAAAGTGGGAGCATACATCAGTGTTAACTCTTTACTTGTCCTCATATTCAAGGCATTCATGCCATAGAACCCATTTCATGGCTATGATTGCCAAACAATGCTTATTTTTTGTCATCCTCTTCAAGTGTCTAGTTGAAATCTCGCCCAAAAGGGTCATTTGAGATTTGTGGGAGGTCAGCCTAATTGGGGTGTTCATAGCATCAAAACCTACATGACTGTCAGACAATAACCCTATGCAAGATGTCTAAATTTGAACTCTATACAAATACTGTACAAACTACAAATACCAAATGCTAAACCAATCACCTAATGCTAATTCTACTAAATATTGCTAAGTTTGATTTCACTACTGCCTAGGCACCTATTTATAGAAGCAGCAAGGATAAGCGTGGTAATTTGCATACCATAAGCATGAGGTTAACGAGGTACCACCTTGAACACTACACCAAGGCTCACTTGAGACTCTCACCCAGTTGTGTCTGCATGTACTAGTTGCTACATACAAAATTAAGGCAAGCTAATTAATTGGGATAAGTTGGTGGTAGTATTCGGTGGTAGTCTATTTGTTTGAATTCTAAGGTGTCATACTATAGGTGTTTCTCAAACTCCAAGAAAGGATGTAAATATATTTAATTTTTATCACATACTTTGGTGTAATCATTTTGTTTGGGGTATTAATTACCATGGCATACGACACCTAGTCTGCCTTCAAATCACTAGCTCAATTTCCAAGGAAAATCATGCCATGGGTTGTAGATACCTAGGGTCATTATGAATCCTTTTCATTTCAAAATAGAAAGTAATTCACTTCACACTAGCCAAAAGGATGGTGGGACATGCCGAATTTAATGCAAAAAAAAGAAATTGTTATTTACCACTTGATGAGCGACAAAAAAAGCTAAGTATTGCATGTAGTTGTTTAACAAAGAAAATAAGGTATTTTTTAATACATAATTAGTGCAAAGAATTTTCAAAGTGCAGAATTGTTGAGGGACGCATAGAAAATTTTAGAAGTTTGAGGAAAAATTGAATCCATTGCCCTTGAAGTAGCTTAGAATCCATAGATGAATGAGCCAGGAGAAACATCTCAAAGCTTGACTGATGTGATGCTCACAACATCCACGGTCAATATTTTTTAGGATGAGTCCTACGCTATGCCTAGAATCCCAGAAAAGCCAGACTGGTTTCACACACGGTCAACTAAGAAAGGAACCCTCAGAGACGCAAGTTTGATAAAGGAGGAGTGGGATAAACTTTATGACCCTGTCCTCAAGACTAACCCTAAGGGCCTAAGGGAAGATGCTTTCATCGGAATGAGAAAAGCCTTCAATAATCAACTACCATACAAGCAATGGCTTTGTGGGTTTCTGCAATATATGGTCCCTTATGTGCACCACTACCCATAAATAATTTGTGAAAGTATTTGGTGTTTCAATCTGGCGACTAGCAGCATTAAGGGAAGAAGGTTGAGTGTTGTGATATTTATGTAGGCTCTTAGGGACATGCTGTGCATTCCTGGGAATAGCACCAAAACACTACCAACGGAGTCGTTCAACCAGAAAAAGGGTTCAAAATTATAGAAAGGTAGAAGGAATGCCCTTGAATTTAATAATGTGAAGAATGAAAGGCCCCAGGATTGCCAGGAACTATTAAAATATCTAAATCGTCAGGTTGACTTCATACATATGGACTTGGAAGATGCCTTCTCCATGATTGCTTTTGTGTTCCACTTGGATGATGGCATTATCATGTCTGAATCTCAGTTGGGTCTAGGTATTCAACTCAAGAGGCAACACGGCCCTTTCTGGTATGATTTCGTAGACATGATTTTCAAAGATATGTGGAAGAAAATTATAGAGTTCGAAACTATTTATAGGTTTATAAATCATTCTCTTCTTGCCTATATGTTTGTACATCAGAATCCTGATTTCTTCGAGGAAAAAATAGAGTTGTAAATATTTGATGAGAAGAAGCATCAGAAGCTGATTCTGGTATGGACTCACACCCTCTCTTCCACCTATGATTATTATGCATTTTCAGAGAAATTATTGATTTCGATTTTGCATGATTTGAGCGAGGATGATGACTACTATGGCATGGTGGCTGACCAAACCGACTGGATGCAATCATTGTTCCCCAAGTGTGACTGGTTCCTCGAGGAGGAATTCACATGCATCTAAGTGCATGGCTTTTGTGAACAGCCAATACGATTCCTTACATCTGTCAATGATCATGTATCGGCCCTTGAAGTGTTGCAACAACTAGCTATTATGGAATAGACCTTTTTCTTTGACCCAAAGAAGAAGAAGAGGGGACTTTTTGAATGCTTGCTAAGCTACAAAACAGTGGTCATGGTAAAGAAGAAATCAATGGAGCTACTAGAGGCAAAGATGGAACACCTTAGGCTAGTTTTCATTTGCGATAGGTGGGAGTACAACCCCGAGGATGATTTGGGTGACATATTTATTAAAGTAAAACATAGCCCTCAAACTTATTGGGAAGCGTAGAAAAATCCTTTGGATGGTATTAGCATGTTCTAGGTGGACTTGATGCTCATGCCAATGGATAATAGAAGGTTGGGATAGCTCAGGTTCTATCTCCCTAAGAGGAAGGTAGATTAAAATTTCCGTATGAAAAGATCAATGATTTCTGGATTTATCACTAGGAGATCAAGTGCCCCCTCGCCTCATTCCAACACCCATAAATTTTTGACATTGATGATCAGTTTGATACTCGCTGAAATAGAGAAGATGCTACCTTTGATGTGAGTGATGTGGAGGCCAACTCTAAAGATGACGTACCATACTCTAACAAGGGGAAGCAAAAAAAAAAAACAAAAATGCAACCTAGCATAGATTTTAGGAGTGTGCGGATGAATATTTCATGATTAGAGTCCTCACAATCTTGAACCTAGGCTATAGGAAAGCCTAGAGGAACATAGAAATCGACAAAAGCAGTAGATGTGGAGAACCCTCCACTAAGAAAAAGACAACGCATTGATGGTGCTTCAACAAGTGATTCGCAGGAGGTTGTGGTAGGCCAAGGGTTGGAGACAAAATCTGACGCTCAGGTAAATTTCTCTCCCTCTCTTCTCGACTCCCAGTTTCTTGTTTCTTCTATGATCGCTCCAAGTGTGAGCCTATATTTCTTTGTCCCCGCTACCATGGCTTCAAGGAGGTTTCTCTTAGTTTTTTCATATTATATGAATGGCTTTCACTTCCCCTGGAGCTACTCAATCTTTGGTCAAAGCCTCATCAGGCTCCTCCTTTTCCTCCCTGTCTATATCCATAGCTAGTGCCCCTTAGTATCCAAAGCTTCCATCCCTTTTTCCTCCTCTGAGTCAACTCTGACTCAAACTTTGCATCAGTCAGAGCCCGTTGCATCTCCATTACCACCATCAGTCCCCATGGGTCCCTCCACGCCTTCGTCACTTGGGATTTAGAATATTCCTCCCTTCTCTCTGCTCATGGTTTCCCTTCCAAAGAAGAAAATGTCTAAGATCACCTGCCTCTCATTCCCTTTTTTTGTCCCTCACATCACACTCTTTGTAGGCAAACATATCATATCACCAACTCAATTCTTGTCATAGAGCGATACAACAAAGCAAGCTTGATCTCTCTGAATCCAAAAGCAAAAGGAAAAGGATGGCAAGAATTCAATGGAGCCCAGAGTCCAGAAAATTTATAATGCTCAGCTAAAAGATCATTGAATTTTCCATCCATGCATCCCAATTTTACCAAAATATAGGGAGAAATACAACCCAATGACTATGGCATCCATGCCATCGGTTGGACTTACATGTTTTCCGACCACAAGATAAAGTCGAGCTAATGGTGGAGACACAATGGGTGGTGACAATTGACTTTTTTTAACTCTATTCAGAAGTTGAAGAAGGTAGAGGATGAGCTAAAGGCCGTTAAAGAAAGAATAGAAGTCTTGTTGGCCAAGGAAAAGGCACAGGAAACAAAAAGGGCAAGCTTCATATAAATGCACAAGAAAAGCAAGCTTAGCCTACAAAGGGAGTTCAAGAGGTTCCAATCCAATGAATCAGATCAAGTAGCTGAGCTACGAAAAGGAACTAGAAATTATTGAACAGGTTGGCCCAATTGGAAGGAGAAGTTCAACCAAACAGTGAAGAATTGGAGTGATTGTGCGCTCAGTTGGAGAAAGCATTACAAGAAAAGAGACAAATCAAGTAAGCGCACAGACTCAATTTCAGGAAGACCTACACAAGATCAAGGTTTCCCTAGAGGAAGAGTTTGCAACCTGAAGCCAGGCTGAGGAAAGGTGTCTAGCCACATAGAGATCCCTACAGGATCAAATCTCCATTGTCGGAGAACAAATTGCAAGGCTAGCACAGGAGGTTGGGATGAAGGAGGCAAAGATTAATCTTTTAAAGAAAATTGTTCAAACTCCTGATCCATAGTCTAACCTCCACTTAGTAGCCCAACAATTGTATGCTTCCTACTTGGAGAGAGTCAAGGCTTTATGTCTGACTCTCCAATCCACACTTCAGTTTATGGCGAAGGTGACAAATTTATGCAGAGAGGTTCATAGAATAATGGAACAATTCCCACAAATTCATAGGAGAAATGGTTCCCAAAGAAGAAAAGCTACTAGATAAGCTATACACTATGCCAAGTGAGGATCTAGTATGAGTAAGGGTTGAAAATCGGAGGTCAGTGCTAGGATCGTGAAATATTTTATCCACTTCCATGAGACCACCCTTCATGCTCAAAACTGCTCAATCACATTGGGGTGAACTGTGGATAGTGTACAGGCAAGGTTTTCCCAACTAAACTAGATGTAATTTCACTCTCCATTTCTTTATGATGAATCGGTGGCTACTACAGAGAAAATTGCAACCAAAATTGAGGAGAGGAAGAAGGATTTATCCATTTTTCAGAGCTTCACCCAACCTCCTACCACTGAGGACATCGAAGGTGACACTCATCAAATCATATGACTACCTTTTCAGCTCGAGGTTGAGTCTAGAATATTTGTGATGCTACCTTTTAAAGAAGTAATTGATTTGCATGAGGTGCACTAGAATCTACATGCCATATCAATGTCTTATGAGGCCGATTGGTTGCCTTTACATATCGCCCTTTCTAATCTCTCACTCCAATGCTCAATGAATAAGGCCATGGTTATGAAACTAGATAAATTTTGGGTTCATCATTCCACAGGTGAAATTCCCCTGATAGTCACCAAAAGTTGTGGATATTAAATATATCCCATGCTCCCTTCAGGTTATTTTTTAATGTTTTGCTCAGAATCCGACCACGCCCAATGATTTTAAAGCCTCCATGTCAGCTTTTCGATGGTCTCGACTCTTTGTCGCCATGTGTCACCCAATCACTCATTGATGGGTAGCTTCCCTTACCTTCTCCTCTGAGCCCCGTCGTACCCCCATGTTTCAATAAATCAAGTGTGTTGAGCTTGCTTTCATATGACTCTTTTTTGGAACCTGACCACATGCCACGTAGCCTTTGCCCATGTAAACTTTTGGCAGGCCCCTCAAGTGGTGCCAATAGTAAGAATGTTCTCACATGTCTTCTCATCACAATATCTCATCAAAGGATGATGAGGATGAACCACAGGCTTTGAAATACTACCACGTGTCCCTTCGGCGAGTCTTCATTAAAAGAAGGGGTGGTGCGAACACTAAGCTAGCATATGTACTACCACGTGTTCTAACTGCCTTCATTGGGAGGCAAAATTTGTTTGCATAGGGTAAGCTAGGACCACTGACATCATTTACAGAGAATGCATCTGGCTCAGGAGTGACTAGGTTCATGCTCGAGAATCTTTTTGTTACAATGGTTGTGGTGTCAATACTATGAGCATCATCATTCGTGATCGAGAATATTTTTTGTTACAGTCCTTCAAGCGGTGGAAGCCTCTAACTATACATGTTTCTTCTTTCATTCATAAAAAGAGTTGAAAATATATATAGAAGAATTAGGAAGACAACAAGCCTTTTTTTTTGTTAGATAATTGTAAAAACTCACAGACTATACCCTTGTAATTTGGCCTCTCTGTTTCTTAGCAATTTCAAAACTTTATACTATGTTATTACTGAATAGTTTGTTCACAACTTTAATGGAAAATTATATGCAAATTATTTTATGTTATGAAATGAATTACTTGGGTCTTTCTCTTTGATGTTTGTTATTTCGGGACATAGCAGATTGTTGAACAGGCCCTTAGAGCGCATCTACAAGATAGGTCTATCATGATTTACATCTAAATCTTGGTGCATTACGCTAGTTAGATCTTTTCTTTTATATTTGCTTCATTTTCCCATTCAAAAACCCAGTTATAGAGGAAGTCAACTTCTTTAGAATCCGAAAGTTACTCAATTTAGTGCAATAGGTCCCCCCTTTAACTGAGTTTCCCACAAAGGGCTATTACCTTATTAATTTTTGGCATCAACAAGACTCATATGCCACCTTTTGTGTAAGAGTCCCCTAGGTGGGACCCATATTATACCATGGGCATACGAGTCCCCTAGGTGGGACCCATACACCACAAGTGGTGTATGAGTCCTATTTGGCCTCTTTCTATGGTTTAAGTGGGAAAATAAGGTTTTCAATTAAAATTTTTGGTTGATTGTGACGTTTAAGATCTAATAAATGGAAAATTAGATAAAGTGCATATATAAACAAGGTTTCAAATCATTATTTCATCTAAGCAAGCTTAAGCATTCATAATACCAATTTGAGCACTGAAGCATTCTTTTATAAGAGCATTCAAGAGAACGTAGCAAGAAAATTTGAAGTCTTGAAGCAACATTATATAGTGTTTTTTTAGGTCTTCAATCTCACTTTCCATTCAAGATCTAGCATTTTCAATTATTCATGATGGATTCTAGGTTGGGGACATGCAACTAACCATGAGCCAAGCCTAACGAATTCTTTCCTAAGTTATTTCATTCTCCATTATCACTCTACTTTCTACCTAAAGGATTGTATATGCATTATTATGACTTATTAAGGGGATTAGAGATCTCCTAAAGTGAGTCAACATCTCTATGTTTCATTCATTAATCTTATTCTAGCACATTAGAAAGAGTTTTTATTGCATATTAGATCTCTTAATCTTAAATACACTTAAGATTAGGAATTTCATTCATATTTAGTTTCAAGATATATTATTTCTATCAAGGTGTCATTACCAAACAAGGGGTTTGACTGAGGAAAACCCCCCATAAACAAATCAATACTATATATTCTATTTTGTAGGTCTTCTTAGAAAGTTTAGATCCAAAAATCAGGTTTGGAAGGAAAAGCGAAGATAGGAAAACACATTCAAATCTTAATTTTCTAAAAAACTAGAATAGGAATAATATGCCAATTGTGGCATATGAGTCCTCATATTGCATATTTTTTGGAGTTCAAGGGATTCAAACTTGGCACTGTGAAATTCTAGTTTTTGCCCAAAAATACTACATTGGGACTAAATCACCTAGCCTGGTGTATGAGTCCCAATGTGCCTTGAAAACTATATTTTTAGGAGTTTAGACCTTGTCTTAAGCATAATTATATTTCTAGGTGCACCTTTATACTTTCTTAGTTTATTGTTCTGATTTGAGCTCAGTTCTAGTTCATTTACTTAATTTTTGCACATCATTTAAATTTCTTGTCTTTCAAAGCCCTTTCTTGGTGGTGAACCCCCTTTTAATCTCTAATCACACCCTAGGACACCTTATTGTAGATCACTCTCCCTAATTCCACCCTTTGATTGAGATCTTGAGGGTTTCCTTGATTGAAACTTGTAGGAAAATGGTGGTTATATCTCTGAAAACATATAAGAAACCATTTTCTAGGTTTCATTTTGGTGAGACTAGCCTTTAGAACACCTTAATTTTTGATTTGGAGTGTGTCGTAGTCCTATATCTACCTTACATTAACTTTACATTAGATTTTGCATTAGTTAATTTGCATCTAGGGTTTCTAAATATCACATTAGTGAAACTGCATATAAGTTGCATTTTTGCATCTTTCATCATTGAAAGTCACTTAAAATCTATAATTTCTCTTATTCTAGAAATCATTCAAACTAGAAAACCTAACATTCACTCAAAAAAATTGAAATTTGTGCAAAAACCCTCATCTAGGACTCATACACCCCTCTGGGCGATTTAGTCCCAATACAGGTGGTTTTTCTTTATTTTTTGGGTATTTTGTGTTGACGTTTTATTAGTATTTGAATCCTTAGAAGTCCCTAACTAGGACTCATATGCCCCTCTTCGTGTTATAGTCCCATGTCAACTCTTAAAATACATTGTTCAGCAAAAAAAGCTCTGTTTCTATGATTCTATTTTTTAGTGTTAGATTTCTATTTTAGTTTATTGAGTTCCCATTTCATGCATTTCACTGGATCTGGCTTTATTTAGTTTTAGTTAAAATTATGGATAAAATTAGATTATTTCAATTTCCATTTCTAGCATTAGTTCATAGTTCAATAAGCTTAGATTAGATAAGGCATTCATTAGAAAACAAAGGTCATAACCACCTATAAACCAATGAACCACTTAAAGATAGTATAGTTTTTTTTTTTGATAAAAGTGGCAAGCCACTATATATATATTTATTAGTTGTAATATAATGTACATTCTACTGGCTCAAAGGGCATACCGGCAGGAAAGAGCCTACGAGAAAACCTCTGGTTTTGGCCCATAAAAATTAGCACTTCTGATTACAAAATGTTGACTTTTTATAGTCATACAACCATACCAAAATTTATCTACCTAAAAGTATAAACCTATACACTGATTACATAATCTGCATGTACATAATCTGCAAATAGTAAAACATTTCCCTTTACTCCTCCATCTACATGAATTCGAACCCAGTGTCCTCCTTATTTTCAACTCCTACTTCCTTCAACAAATTGGAGCCTTCCTGAGCTTGATTGTTCCCCTATCTTAGATTTCTTTGCAATGAAAAAGTTTCATGTTGACAATTATGAAAAAGAAGAAAGGATATATAATAAAACTTCTCCCTGAATCTATCTACCAAATCCCTTCCCAATTGGTTAGAATATTTTGACTAAGCCTTATTCAGATGACAGGGGTCAGAAAACTCTACAGATAATTTTAATGCATCAAAACATTAACCACTGCCTTATTATGAAGAAGATAATGGGGAGGGAAGATACCACCAATATAACCTTCTCCACACGAGAAGATATATTTTTGTGCACTGCAACAAACTACTTCATTTCTCAAAAAAATGTCCACCACCATTGTGTCAGCAATGACTTTAACTATCTCCAAACACTGAATAATATCCATGATATTAGAAAGAAAGATGGAAAGAACATTTGACGGAAATATCAACCTTCGTGACTTTGGGTAAAGAATCTCAGACCCAATTAGGAATTTGAAACATTTATAATCACATGGACATCGAAACTTGAAGATAGATTGGAGATGCTGAATATCAAGCTTACTAGAAGCTGGAATTTCCCAACTTTGAACTGGTAACCACATTCGGAAATTTTGAGGAAGGTACTCCATTTCAACCTGCCTTACTTTGCACAACAACTAACATAGACAAGATAACTAATAAAAGAACTCCGCTAATTTTCTGCTATATAAAATAAGACAATGTTGCCTATTTATAAACTTTCGGCTTCCATGAGTTTGGGGCTTACCTTTTTACCATGACAAATCCCTTACCAACTTATGATGAAGAAGTACCATCATAACATTTACAAAAGCCGAATGCTAAATAAAAAGGTAAGCCTCAAAATAAGAATATCAAATAATACTGATGGCAACCAAGCTGATTTGGACCAACAAAAAACATCCCATCAAGTACGAGAGAACACCAAATTTGCCATGCAATGAGATCGACAATGTACTTGAAATCATGACCTTGCCATCAGGAAAATTTGAAATTCTTACCTTTATGTTATCATAATTATATTTTACCTGCAAATGGCCAATTTAGACATGGAACGATGTATACCTCATGTCAGACCACTCCTATAATCATTCTTAAAACAGGTCAATCAAATCTGCAATCTCAATATGATACACATTTTGCACATGCTCCTTTTCACATATGAAAAAAAGTAATGCACCTAAACATCAGATATTCCTAGCTTAAGACTCCCTCCATTGGACCAAAAAGATTAAAAAATCATGTTGACATGCCAATCATGAATATGATAGCTAAAAGATCAACTTGAAGACCTATCATATCCATAATTGAAAAATATAACAAAAAGACTTAATCAAATTTTATCCACTTTGAACAATAGAAATTTCCTCATTGGAAATTAATTGTTCCAATGCCAAGTCACATTTCCCAATTTGAATAATATGAAGCATTTCCTTTTTAGGTTGATTGCAGCCCATATTGGCCAAGTAATCAACCACCCTATTTCCTTCTCTATAGGTATGCAATAAGTTATAATCCAAGAAAATTTCCAAAAGTTTTTGAATTTGCTTTACCATATAAGATAACTTCCAACTGTGAGAGAATCCTTCCTTGCAAGCATTAATCAAAATAAGAGAATCCCCTTCTATTTCTAACTTTGTTAATTTGAAATCTAATGCCATTTTTAGGCCAAGAAGTAGAGCCTAACATTCAGCCTCATTATTTGTACCCACCATTAACTTGATAGATTTGGCACAAAGAACTATACCATTAGTATCTCTTATTACAATACCTACTCTAGAGATTCCAGGACTACCTTTTGAGGCTCCATCAAAGTTTAATTTCAAATAACCCAAAGAAGGAGGGGACCATATAATTTTGGATCTATCAACTTTGCTTGATACATGGTGAAGACTACCCTTAAAAGGAAAAGTTAGAAGAGGCCAATTTAAAAGAAGTTTGGAATCCCAATCCATGAAAGAATTCCCAATGTGCTATGTTTTTGAAACATAAGCATTGACAATTTAAGAAATATGAATTTCCAAAGAAGACAGAATATGCTTAACTTTCTGCTTTTCTTTCCTAAAGATGATTTTATTTCTTTCCCACCAGATAGACCATAAGACTAATGCAAGAATCACTTCCCATAAACATGCAAAAAAAGAAGACTTGTACAATTTTGGCCAAGCAAAAAATAAATCCCATATAGTGTTAGGAAGAAGAAATTGAATGTTAAGCTTTGATAAAACAAAGAGCCAACAACTTTGTGCAAATGAACATGAAAGAAACAAATGATTGACATCCTCTAAATCTGATTCACATAGGACACAATTAAAGGGAACTGAGATGTTCAACCACGATAGTTTATCACTTGTTAGGATTTTGTTCTAGATTGCTAGCCAGGCAAACCAACCAGCTTTGGGAAGAGTTATAGAATTCCAACAAAAACTAAAGGCTCTGAGAGATTTGGAATTGGAACATGATTTTGAGGTGGAGAGGTACCCCTCTTTTACCGAATAGCAACCGGAGAGAGATTTGGACCAGATTAATCGGTCAACACATGATGAAACATAAACTATTCTATCATTCAATAATGAGGCAATGATATCCTTATGATTTTGATCAATTGACTCTAAAGAAAAATCCTTCCAATTGACTTTTTTGTTAATGACTCCACATTATCAAAATATTGATAAACATATGATCCAAATTTTTGTGTCAAGAAATTCATTGCGGAGCCCAAATTGTAACTATTTAATTTCTTATACCCATTCCATGAATCATTCCAAAAAAGTGCATGTTTACCATCATTTATTTCCCAAGATAGATGAGGAAGAATTAAATTTCTACACAACAGAAGGAAATTCCACATTGCCGAGCCTGATGGAGGATCAAGGACAGTAAAAATTCTTATTGGAGATTGACTATCTAGATATTTAATATGCATAATTTTACACCATTTCAGGGAAGGATTTGAAAATAGCCTCCAAGTCATTTTAGCTCCTAAGGCTAGATTTCTATTACCAAGATTATGGAGACCTGCCCCTCCATTTAACTTATCCATGCACATAGCCTCTAAAGAAATTAACGGTATCTTTTTATGGGTATCCACATTCCCTGACCAAAGGAATTTTCTAATTAACCTTTGAATTTGAAGCAATATAGACTAGGGTGCTTTCAAAACTGACATAAAATAGTTTGGAATGGAGGAAGGCACAGACTTAACTAAAAGAATTTTACCTGCTAATGATAACCATCTTCTTTTCCAAGATAATAATTTGGATTGAATTGACTGAATGATTTTTTTCCAATGCAAGACCCTATTCTGACCTGCAAAGAATGAAATCCCTAGATATTTGCTTGGCAATTGATCTTGATTGAAGCCAAAAAGTTTGACTATAGATTCAACAGTTGAATCTTCAGTATTAAACAAATAAATCTTTGATTTATCTTCATTTACCTTTTTCCCGGAAAGCTTTGTATAATTATCCAACAGAATTTTTATATTTTTTGCTTCTGCCATGTCAGCTTTGCCAAAAAGAAGACTATCAGCAGTAAATAAAGAATGAGTTACTGATAAATTTGTATTTGGAAAAATAACCCCCTTAACCTTCCCTTGAAGATTTGCATATTTGAAAGACCTACTCAAAGCCTCTACCAAGATGATAAATAAGAAAGGTGATAAAGGATCACCTTGGTGGACACCCTATGAGGAATTAAAAAAACCTACTAATGAACCATTAAGTAATACAAAAAATCTTGCACCCGATATACAAGCCATTACCCATTTACACCATTTAGCAAAAAAGTTAAACTTCGAAATCACTTGATTTAGGAAACACCAATCAACTCAATCATATGCTTTTTGCATATCTAATTTGATTATCATGGCTGAAAATTTATTCGAGGCTATGGTATGCAAGGTTTCATGCGCAACTATTGCCCCTTCAGGGGTTTCTTTGCCAGGCACAAATCCACCTTGCTCGTTAGAGATAATTGAAGAAATGAGAGGATGAAGACAAAGATAAATCACTTTTGTGAAGATCTTGTATATTGTATTACAAAGAGAGATAGGCCCAAAATTAGAAAAAGAATTTGGATTCAAAAAATTTGGAATGATTGCAATATTAGTAACTTTAAATTTTCTTAACATCCCACCAGACTTCCTTGACTCTTCCATAGCACTCAATATATCAAACCCAATAAACTCCCAGCATTTTTGATAAAAAATGGCAGTGAAACCATTTGGCCCTGGAGCCTTGTCTGGTGCCATTGAGAAAACAACTTCCTTAATCTCTTTGAGAGAAAAAGGAGCAAGCAACCTCAAATTGTCATCAGGGGAAACTAGAGAAGGTATATTTTGCAAAAGTTCATCCCTTTCAATAGATAAATTTACATTTGAATTATTAGGCTTTGATAACAGATTTGAAAAAAAATTGACAGCTTCTACCTGAATATCTTTCTTAGAAACAAGAGAAGCACCTGTTACACTATCTTGTATTGTGAAAATTGAGGATCTTTATTTTTTGGCCTAAGCAAAATTATGAAATTTTTTTTTATTTTTATCCCCA
The DNA here is from genome assembly GCA_007115665.2 of Sequoiadendron giganteum. NCBI lineage: Eukaryota > Viridiplantae > Streptophyta > Pinopsida > Cupressales > Cupressaceae > Sequoiadendron > Sequoiadendron giganteum. The sequence continues at coordinate 169,869,502 of CM021105.1, forward strand.
TCTTTCAACCACAATTCCTTGGATTTTTGCCTCCAATATTCTTCTTCTCGAGCAAGTAATTATTTCAACTCAAGGTGTAAAGATTTTTGTTCTTCAAAAGAACTATTATCCATCCCATGTAAAATAATCTTCTCATTTATTTCAACTAATTTTTTATGCAGTAGTTTCTTCTGAGAAAACACATTTTTGAATACTAATTGGTTCCATGAAATAAGATTCCTCTTTATATGATCCAATTCATTTCTTAATTGGAACATTTTAGAACCATATACAAAAGGGGCAGATTGCCACCATTTTTTTATACAACTGATTAGTTCTCAATGTCTAAGCCACATAGTCTCAAATTTAAAGGATGAGTGTATTAAAGATTTGACACTACTACCAGATATAACCATGGATATGGAAAAATGGTCAGAGGCTACCAAAGGTAAAATTTCAGAGGAAAAGGAAAACTGTGAACCTATCCAATTTGAGGAAATTAAATACCTATCTAATCTCTCAGCAATTTGCGATAAATTTTTCCTTTTATTGGTCCATGTAAACAATACATTTGAGGGAATTACATCCCTTAATGCATTATGATTAATAAATGCTACAAAATCAGAAATTATATCTTTGGGAGGATTTATTCCACCTTTCTTTTCCATTTCATTAGCAATTGCATTAAAATCACCCACAAGAACACATTTGTCCTGCCCTATCAAAACCAACTTTGACTGTAGTAACTCCCAAAGGATTTTTTTATCATAAGAGTTGGTTGGACTATAAACATTTAGAAGCCAAAAGGAAAGCTCAAAATGAGAAACAAACATAAGCTGCCAATTATGATAAAATGAGATATTTGAAATACTAACCGTCTTAGTATTCCATAGGCAAATTAAACCACCCAAAACACCCTAGGAAGGCGAATGTGATTCTCCCCATGAATGCCATTTCTTTTTAATAGATTGAAAAGATTCTTTAGAGGTCTTCGTCTCTTGAAGAATTATGATGTTAGCCCCTGAAACATCCAATTGTTGTTTCACTTGGGATTGTTTGTCAGAGGCATTTAAACCTCTGACATTCCAAGATATAAGTTTCATTGGAACTTAGGAGAGCAACAAGCTCTCCTTGGCCTCTTTTGTTTTGCACAGTGAACTAAGCTGGAATCTAAAGTCAATTGAATTCCCTTTGAAATCTCTTCTTGAAGCTTCATAGCTAAAGATTTCCTACCTATCTTTGCAAGAGATTTTGAAATGACAGAAGGAACAAAATTGGACAAACAAATAGAACAACCATCCTCACTAAGGTATTCATCACTAAAAACCTCCGAAGCAATATCAAATCTCAAATCTCTTTTTCCAAGTTAACCTAACTTTCAAGCCTTTTAGTAGTGATGACTTTGATATGTTAGATGAAGCCCTCGAGGAATTCATCTTGCAAGATTCATCCACTAAGACTTTTTACAAAAATCCGAAAGAAAGAGAAGTTAATGTGATTCAACCTCAACTCATCCTTTACCCACCCTCAAACAAACCTTAAACTCAAAACAAACCTATTTTCACCCTTGAACCACCTAAGGATAATGTTTCAAGGCATCAAGACATCTAGGTCTCTTCAATGTTGACCTGAAGGATTTTTCTTTGCTTTCGCTCTCTTTGTGTCCTTCTTCTAGTTCTATGATTATTTGGGGAACGATGAAAATTTCATGCTCTATGAAAACATTGTAGAAAATAAATATTGACCTCAGATTCATAGATCACTTTCGTATTTTTGGGGGAAACCCCTCCCTTTTTCATGATGTAGCTCTATTTAAGGAAGATATGACTTGGCATAGGGATTTTTGAGTAGGCTCTCATGTCTTGGGATAAAAATTTGGTTACTTAAAAGTAGTTTCTCACAAAAATGTTGTTAGGAACTGCTAAATAAAGTGGGGGCATGCATCGATGACATCTTTCGACAATTTTCATATTTCATGGTGTGATGTTTTTTTTTTGAGTTGAGCTATTTTCTAGGTGGTTCCATTGGGTTTAATATCCTATAAGAGTGTGAGATGTCTAAGTGTATGACTTTCGCTTAGTGGCATGATGTAAAGTGAGGCATCCCATAAGTGGAAATTTGATATTCTTGACTTGTCCTATTTTGCAGACATTAGGCTAGATGTTCCCTAAGAGGAAGACCTTACATGAAAAAATCAAGTTCCCCTTACAAAAATACTATAGAAATAATATTCATAAGCATTCGGCAGTGTATTTCCTTATCAAATTTGTTAGGAGGATAACTTCAGTGCATTATTGAGAAATAGGAGGTTTACTCGAAACAACGATCCATAAACCAATGGCTCCATGAGGGAGATAAAAACTCCATATTCTTTCACATGATTGCATTGAGAAATAAGAAGAGGAATAATATCTCTGATTTGATCCTTGAAGATGGATCCATCTTGACTAACGAGGAAGATTTAGCTTGTGCTGGCATTTATTTTTTCCATGACTTCCTCAACCCACACTTGACGAAGTTTTTGGTGGGTGATATCCTCAATTTCATATCCCTATCCCTAAATCAATAGGAGGTTATGTCTATGGAAATTGATGCTTAGGTGGATGAAATTTGGAAGGTTTGGTTTTCCCTTAGCCCTTTTAAAGCTCCCGGGCTGGATGGTTTTCCTCCTTTATTTTTTTAGATGTTTTGTGAAATTATTGGTCAAGATGTCTTGATTGTGGTGGCTGAATTTCTCTATACTAGTAAAATCCTTATATAATTCAATAATAATTTTATTTTTCTCATTCCCGAGCATTTGGGGACCAACAAGTTGATTGAATTCAGGCCAATTATCCTATGTTACATGTTTTATAAAATCTACTCCAAGTTTTTGGTCAATTGCAATAAACCCCATTTGAACAAGTTGATACATCCTGGACAAAAAGGTTTTGTTTTAGGGCATCAAATAACTAATGCTATTATGTTGGTGCATGAAACCCTCCACTCCATGGATAAAAGTAGAAAGGAAAACAGGGCTCTTAATTTGGATATCACTAAAGCCTATGACAAGGTGCCTTGGGATTTCCTTCTTGAAGTCCTATGCAGATTTATTTTCTCTAGTAAATTATTGAAACTCATTCAGGGTTGTGTTACTCCGCCTAAATACTCTGTCATTATCAATGACACTTCGAAAGGTTATTTCTCAACTTCTAGTGGAATTCAACAAGGGGACCCTTTGTTTCCCTATCTCTTTATTTTTATGGCTGAAGTGCTTGGTCGTAATTTTGAATCTAATGTTTTGAATGGTTTTTTGGTGGGTTTTGCCCCTTCATCTATGTCTTGACCGGTATCTCAACAATAATTCATTGATGAAACTATATTTCTAGGGGAGGCCATGTTGGTTGAGGATAAGGTTTGGATGCATATTATTTTTAAGTTCATTTGTGGCCTCTAGGTACTATATCAATTTTACTAGAAGTGTTATCTTTTTCTTGAATTTCAACCTTACTCTTGAAGCCAAGATTCCTAGAACTCTAAATTGTAAAATCCTCCCCCTTCCCTTGATGTATCTGAGCATGTTGCTTATTGCTGGTAAAGTTGAAAATTATTTATATTCTACTCTCTTGGAATGAGCTCAGAGGAAGCTCACTACATGAAAGGCGGCAGTTCTCAGCAGTACTGGTAAGATTCTCCTTCTTAATACCACCCTTAAAAGTTTGGCTATGTACAAGTAATTTCTTTATTTTTTATGCATGTTGTGTGGTCAAAGAAACTTTAACATATCCAATGTAGATTTATTTGGTTGAGGATTTAGGAAAGGAGTAGGTTCTCTCTAGTGAATTGGCATATTGTGCACTCCACAAAATATTATGGAGGCTTGGAATTGAGAAAAAAATCATGATGAATAAGGCTCTTATAACACAAATTTCATCAAAACTTCTGAATAATTAGGTGAAATGAATTTCTATTCTAAAGGAAAAGTATCTACAAGGACATGATTGTCTCTCTTTTTTGGACAATGGAGTTCTTCCTACTAGTTTGATGATCTGGAATAACCTCTTAAAAGCTAGGAATTTACTCTCTTTAGGATCCTCTTGGTTGGTTAGATCAGGTACCTTGGTCTCTTTCTACGATGACAATTGGTTGTCCTCTGAGGCTCTTGGTCTCCATCTTGTTCTTTCTATTGTTCGGTTGGACATTTTTACATGGACTTTGGATGTGGCTATGAAGAGGAAATTCCCTACCTAAAGTCAAATTCTTCTGGTGGAATTCTTGTCATAAAAGGATCCTCACTCTGGATAATTTTCAAAATAGAAGGAATACAACTTTGGAATCAATGTTTTCTATGTAAGAAAAAAGTTGATTCCATCTCTCATCTACTTTTCCATTATTCTTACTCCTAGTAGGCTAGATAGAAAATTCAATATCTCTTCAATGTTTATTGGGTCTAGCAAAAGGATGTTGATGAAATAATGGACTGTTGGTTCCCCCAATCTCTCACCCTATGCTTGTTGAGATTTGGTGGAAATCTTTGTTCTTCATAGGGTGGGTGCTTTGGAAGGAGTGAAATAATAGATTCTTTAGAAACAAAAGGTATCGATGGTTGGTGGTGGCCATCAAGATCATCACTCAGGTTGTTGAGTTTATTTCTGCTATCCCTTGCAAGACAAAAATAAATCCTAATGGTTTGGAGGTCTCTATTGCATCCAATTGGAATCTTTCAAAGGCCCTTAATACCCTCAATTCACTTATTTTGTTGGACAATAAAAGTAATCTTTGGTCCCCCATCGAGCCTAGTTGGGGCTCGAATGAACCTAACTAGGTGGGGGTGGGGTCATTCATGACCACAAAGGGAAGTTAATTCTAGCTTACACAGTCAACGCGTGGCTTCAATCATCTAGTTTTTTCTAAGGTGGAGATGATCTTCAATGACATACAATCACAACACAAGCTAGGCTCTCAAATTTTTTATTGAAGGGGACTCTAAAAACATGAATCTCATGTTGACTAGGAAAGAATCTCCCTTTTGGACCCTCCAAGACCCCATGGAATTGTCTCACAATATCATGATTTCCCTTGGGAACTGTATTTTTAATCATGTTTATGGGAGTGGCAATAAATTTATCGATGTGTTAGCAAATATTGGAGCTATTACTCCAAATTTAGTAATATGGGATAATATCCACCATATCCCAAGTTAGGTGCTCAAATTAATTCAACATGATGCTAAAGTACTATCCAAATTAAATCAAAATAGATATGATTTAAAATCTTATTGATAGTTTCCATGCTCTTCAATTATGACAACTTAAGCTCGCTAATCAATCTTTTCATATTTAGATTGACTCGTAGCTCTAGTTTTTATACAACCATTTCTATAGTTGGTGTTTCCTTCCTTTGAATTTTGTGATCTTAGTCATGGTGGGTGATTTGGTTTAGGATGAAACTACCAACTATGATAGATGGAAACAAGACAAGGAAGTTTGGGCCATTCTCAAAAGGGGCAAGCTAGCTTCACTTGTGGAGGGGATGCAAGGGCATGAACCCAAGATTTCTATGGAGTTGGCTAATTCTTGGGTTGATGGAAATATTATTTTTGAAAAGGTATCCTTCATGGTGACCCTTGAGCTAATTGTGGAGGTGACGGGGATCTCTCTAGAAGGGATTTTTATTCCTCATAAGCCAAAAATCCATTACCAAGAAGACATGAAATATTTTTTAAAAGAGGGTGAGAGGGTGAATAGATTATAGAATGGATTTAACCATGCAGACCTCCCTGGCATCTAGAGAAAAAATTTCAAAGTCCTCATGAGGTATGTCACATTTGAATGGTGTTCCCACTACTTCCATGTTCATCATCAAAATGGACTTCCCCTATTCGATTTTTTCCTCGCTTGAGAAATCTATTAGAAGTTTCCAAGCTAAATGCAAGAAATCACTCATCCACCAGGACCGTATTCATCATCTCTAAAAGTTTCATTATATGCTACTTACCTCCCCTACTTCTATTCAGAACAACACTCTGACCATTCATGACCCCGCCAATCCCTCTATGCACCCCAACCCCTCTATTAATCTACATGAAACCCCTCCTACCATCTTGCATAGCACCTAGGCCTAGGGAAAATCCCTTGTGAATGAAAAATCCTCCTTGACCCCATCAAATGCACCCCTTTTTTGGAACCCATGCTTATTTCTACTTTTGGGTTAGGGGAGCCTGACAACTGAAATGATGAATCATGGAATTCCACCCTAACTAGCTCTCCTTTGCATGCTTATGCTTGTGCAAATACCTCTGATGTTCCCAACACCCCCTTGTTTCTAACCCTAACCATCAAAGTTCTCCCAACTTGTGCATCAATCTGGAGGAAACCAAAACTGAACCTAGGTCGATTTGTGTCCTTGTTGATCCCTTGGGTAATAAAATCAATGAAATATCAAAGATAATTAACATCCAGAATGATATCATGAAGTCTCTTTTAGGATATTTAATAACGGCTAAGGAAAGAATACAAATTTTGGAGGGAAAGGTTCTCGAGCAGCACGTCCTATGGCCAAGGGAGATGTAGAACACAAAGTACTAGGAAACAATTGCCTCATCAGGAAAGTCATTCAAGAAGTGGTAAAAGTGGGAAAAGGAGTGAACCACCAAAAACATAAGGCACAAGGAGGGAAAGAGGATTCCCCCAATGAGCCTCTAGGGTTTTTCACTTTAGAAGCTAACTATGGGAGAATGTCCCTCTTTCTCACCTTTTCATCCTAGGGGTCATTCAAAGAGGAAGGGGGTTTGTGATTATGGGTTTTGAGTGTGTTTGATGATGCCCTAAATTTAATGAACAAAAAATGTAAAATAACTATTGAATACAAACTATTGAAATCTAATTGCTATAAAACAATATGATGATATGCTAACAACCTAAGAAATATAAACAAACAAGTAGAAAAATGAAAGGGAAGGAAGGTGTGCACCTGGAAATGTATTGTAGACCTGAGGGAACTTTGAAATTCTAGAAATACTAATTTTTATGCTTGATGGGACACTTGTGCCAAGTTGGGCGATCTAGTACTTTTTCTAGCAAATTCCTAAAAACTGGTCTGAAGCCTGTTTCTACCAAATAGGTATCCAGAAATGTCAAAATAAAAAAATGGCCTATCCAGAGGATGGTGACTTAGTCCTCTTCAATATTTTTGAAGTTTTCGAAGCAAAAACAGAAGCCCTAGGTTTGCACCTTGGTTCTTTACACTTTCCCACTTCTAAAACTTTGATGTTTGGGCCTGAGAGTGATTTTGGGTGGATGATTTGAATTTTCATGAAAGGGTTGGTCTTCAACAAGTCTTCAATTCCTTCAATTATCTCCAAAGTACCTAAACCTATAATAACACAAGACAAGGAAGAGAAAAATGTTGATTGTTAGGGGTTAGGGGTTTTCCTTAGTCAAACCCCTTTTAGGTAACTAAACCAAAATGAAATTGAAATGTAATGCATGAATATGAACAATGGAATAATGAAGTATATTACCTTGCCTTTGATGATTGATCTTGTGTTGTTGTAGTAATCAACCGTTGAATGCTTCAACAATGGTGTGTTGTTGACTTGTAAGATCAAACCCTAGCTTGCTTGAAGAGAAGAAGTGGATGAGAGAGAGAGATTGAGAGGATGGGTGGAGAATGAGGGTACCTAATGAGAAATTAGGGTTTTTGAGGTTATTTATACAATTTATGCCCTAACTTTCCCAAAATAACTTCATACTAACTGACCTTAGTGTATTATTACCCTAAATCCTAATAGATATTAACTTAAAATTTCATTTTAATCCATATAGGACTAGGTTGCCCAAGGTAGTGACCTAGTCCACCTGGGCATTTTTTACTGATTTTTGGTAATTAAAATGTAATTAATTATGTTTTTTGGGATTTTCTCATTAAAATAAACTAAGATAAGTCTTGTATGAGGATTAAGGGACCATTAAGGGTTGATTAAGTGATGACAAGCCTACAAGAACATGAAAATTTCTTGCAACACTTTACAACACTTCTGCACAAGGCTTGGAAAGGTGTAAAAATAGGCTGAAAAATGGTCCAAAATCAACACACAAAGGTCCAAATGAGTGAAAAGTGTCAAAGTCCTCACTTTTTGGTGACACATTTATCCCCCGCCTTAGTGATAGGATGAACTTGCTTCAAACTCACACTAAAGTAGCCCAATGGAGATGGCAAAGAATGACGAAAAAGATGAACAAGAAAGAAGAAGAAGAAGAAGGTGGTCAAACCCCCAAGGATTTGAGATTCCAAGTCAAGTTGACATCAATGCAAAATACATCCAAGGGTGAATGCATTACAAAAATATGAGATACATGATCATGCAAAATGCAAAGGTTTAGTGTGAACAGAATGGAAAGGGTGAAAAATATGTGCTCACTTTGGGGCCACAAAATATCAGTCGTCTGTGGGGTGAGTTGTCCCAAAAGGTGAGAAACATACACACGGTTGGTATGTACTCACAAATGTGGCTATGGGGAAAGTTGTGCTGCTTGTTGGGCTTCCCACTCAAACCATACAAAATTTATACTTCGTGATAACTTTGATAAGATTCCACAGAAGAGAGTGATGTTTGTAAATGATGTGTTCAAAGGGATTTTTCTTTGTTCATGCGATGTCTAGTCTTAAGGAACATTATACACAATATTACCAAGAGAGGAAAAGTGCAATTGTACTCATCTTGTATGAAAAAGAGGAAAAATTAAAATGTCTCAATCCTAAACAACATTGTGTGTAATGTTTTCAAGAGATGAATCACAAGAAAAAAGATCATAGAGTAAAATGTGAGTAGTGATGTATGCCCCCACTTTAAAGGAACTGTGAATCACTGTACTATGAACAATTAATTTAAAGTAGAAGAAGAAGAGGACATGAGAGATTTTTTGGAAAGCCCTATGTTGAGTCATATGGTTCTGAAAAGCTATGGCATGAAGAAGGGGTGTATGTCACATGTGAGTCAATATCAAGACAAGTCGTCCACATCCCAAGATTTCTCTCTATATGTTCATGAAAGGTTAACGAGTATTCAAAAGAGACACTGACAAGTGACATACGAGGGAAGAGGATAACTAACCCCTTGCCCCCACTTAGTGCAAGACAAGAGTGAGCCGAAAGGATGAGGGGATGCAAGGGAGAGTGAAAATCAGGATTGATTAAATGGAGGTGCCCCCATAGAAGGAAGAACACCACTATCCTTAAGATGTCAGATTTTGGTACTCAAGGCCTTACACTTATTTGTATGTTGACCATGAACTCGGTGGTAAGCAAAAAAGGAATGTTTGTTTAAAAATTTCTTTTAAGTGCGAGGAGGAAGGGAGATCAAGTGATCTTAGAGGAGTCTCAACAAGATACCCTCTTGATTAAGGGTATAAGGTGGTCATTGGGTTGGCAGCAGGGAAGTATCTTGCTTAGTATGGGATGGCATACCTATGCAAGGCTCTATAGATTGTGAGATTTTGTAGACTCCTTTGGAGGAGTGTGTAAAATATGAATCAAGAGGAGGTTATGAGATGACAATGGTGTTAAGCGAAGAATCCTTTGTTGGTTTCAAAGGATCACTTGGGAAGGTAGGGTTAGAAGAGTGAATTGGGATAGATTTGGTGTGAGGGGAAGGTTTGACGATTTTGATGAAAGGGAAAAATCAAAGACCATGGTTGGATGTTTGTGTATGAGAATCGATAGGGTTGCAGATACCTTATTCATTAGCATCACAACCTTTTCCACTGTAGCCAAGTTGTTTCATGATATCATAACCTTTTTCGTAAATATTTTTCAAATTCTTTGGATCGAGTAAGGGTTCATTGTTTGCACTGGTGGCTATAAGAGTTGAGGTGGATGCTATCAAATGATTAGCCGAGTCTTGTGTTAACAAGACTGCATTACCCTTTGGAGAGTCTTTGTTGCTGGTCTTGGTTTCTCCCTTTAGGGGAGGGGTGAAGTTAAAGTAACCCCAACCATCGTCAAAGGACTTTTTTTGTATGGGTTCCACATGCTGGGTGGGTGTAGAAGTGGTGAAGGGTTTGGATTGTTTTTGCTCAAGGTGTAAGACACTATAAGGTTCAGGATCACCATCAACGGTGTACACTTTGTTGTTGTAGATGTAATTCATCTTTCGATGAAGTTTGGAAGGCACACCATTCATGGCATGAACCCATGGCCTGCCCAAAATGAGGTTAGCTAAAACATCATTTGGAATAACATGGATCAATCTGTCTAATGTGGCCACTCCAATTGTAAGAGGAAAAGTGATCATACCAAGAGGCTTTTGTCTGATACTATCATATCTAGTGAGGGACATGGAAGAAGGTTGGATGTTTGATCGATCAATATGGAGCCTATCCAAGAGATTGAAACTACACACATTGGCAGTGGAGCCATTATCAACAAGGGTTTGCTTGATCCCTATTCTTTTGTATTTAGATATGATCATAAAGGATTCAATTTTCTTTTGCATTTCCAAAGGAGGGATCTCACTTTGGTGGAAAACAATGTCAGCATTCAAGCCTTGGATCATAGCTGCAATATCAATTATTTGTGGATTGGAAGCGACAAGATTTTTTTGTAAGCCATCCTGCATCATGTGGTGGTAGTGAGGGGAGGCTTGGATAAGGTCCCATAAAGATATTTTTTTGGGAGTATTCCTTAGTTGATCAACAAGGTCATACTCCCTAGGGAAGGAATTGAAGCGAGGGGAGGCAGGAAGAATAGGATGGGAGGAAGGTAAAGGTGTTGAGGTTGATGGTTGGGAACATGGGTTGATATGGGTGTAATGTGTATGAGAAATGGTATTAAGACACAATCTCTCCAACACATGAGGATTAGGTGGGGAGAGAGTGAATTCAGGTTTAGAAGGTGGGTAGAGGACAAGTTGAGGTTGAATAATATTAACATCTCCTTGGGGAGAAGATTCAATGTTATCATTGGATTGCATCATGATATCCATCCTAGAAGGAGAGTGTTTATGAGAACTACAAGCCTCATGTTCTTCACATTCAAGGGTTGGTTCTTCTAAAGTGACGAAATCACCAATAGAGGAATGATCATTGATGGGATGGGGAGGAGAGGGATGGGTAAGAGGGGAGTCTATTTGAATTTCAAAGGTCTCAATCGCTTGTTCCATACCATCTACCATAGGTGGAGAGCATGGAAAGTGTGCATCACATGCTTCATCACAAGGGAGGGAGGCATCAAGAGAATATCCACTATAATTGTCAAATAGATTACCCCAAAGGGTAGGAGCATGAGGTAAGGGGGTCAATAGTCTCATGACCCTTGGGCAAGGTATCTTCTAACACCAAACTATCCTCTTTGCATCGAGGAGAGGTATTAGAAGAGGGGAAAGATTGATCATTATAGTTAAGGAGACTAGGTAAGGTAATTTTTAGGAATGTGTTTATAATTTTATGTTCTTGTGTTAAACTATCTTCCCAAAGGGGATGAGGAGAAGAACAAGCAAGAGCATTATAATGCTCTACAATTGTCCCTTCCTTTAACAAGATACCTTCATCATGAGAACGAGAGGGATCAAGAGAGAAACAACTATGATCATCATGAGTATCTATGTTTGTATTTGTTTCCAACACATCATCCTCACAAAGGGGAAAGGTATTAGGTTGTGTTTGTTTAGCACTATTATAAACATTTGTATTTGCTAGACTCTCATAACTAGGTAATGTATTGAAAGAATCTTTAACATTTTTAAAAAATTTACAAACAATATAAAGAAAAAAGGAATGGATGAATATGTTTAAAGAATTTACAATGCGAGATAAAGGAAATTCCATTTTCAGATTGCAAAAGAAGGCAATTTATTGATTACACTATGAATAATCTAGAAATGAAACTTTTTAAATGCAAAATTGAAAATTTACAATGCACAAAATGAGCTAGTCTATGCTAATTCTAATAAAATACATGTAACAGAAACACAACCTATTGATATAGGTATGTAATGGCACCAAACAAAAGCTATAAAATAGGGTTTTCAGCTCTGTAAAGGGCAGTTTTAGAACTCTGAAGGGACTAGGTCGCCCAAAATGGCGACTTAGTCCTCCTGGTGATTTTTTTTTGAAAATTTCTAGTTCTTTTGTATTGGAAATTGAGACCTAACATAAAAATGAAAAAAATTCAAAAAAAATTAATGCTCTAAGATGCACATATGCAAGCTAAATGGAATTTTCACTAATGCAATGTTTGAAACCCTAGGATGCACTTTCACTAATGCAATATGCAATGCAAGCTAATCCTAGGTCAATGATGGACTCTAAACTAGAAAGGAAGGGTTGAAGGACGTCAAGTTCACCAAAATGAACCATAAAAAACATAAGACACAAGGAGGGAAAAAGGATTTCCCCAATGAGCCTCTAGGGTTTTTCACCCAAGAAGCTAACTATGGGAGAATGTCCCTCTTTCTCACCTTGTCATCCTAGGGTTCATTCAAAGAGGAAGGGGGTTTATGATTAGGGGTTGTGAGTGTGTGGGATGATGCCCTAAATGTAATGAACAAAAAATGTAAACTAACTATTGAATACAAACTATTGAAATTAATTTTTTGGAAAACACAGATGATATGCTAACAACCTAAGAAATATAAACAAACAAGTATAGAAGTGAAAGAGAAGGAAGGTGTGCACCTAAAAATATATTGCAGACCTAAGGGAACTCTTAAATTCTTGAAATAATTATTTTTGTACTTGATGGGACACTTGAGCCAAGTTGGGTGATCTAGTCCTTGTTCTAGCAAATTCCCAAAAATTGGTCTAAAGTCTGTTTCTAGTCTTGTATGAGGATTAAGGGGTCACTAAGGGTTGATTAAGTGATGAAAAGCCTAGGAGAGCATGAAAATGTCTCGCAACACTTTACAACACTTTTGCACAAGTTCTGGAAAGGTGTAAAAATAGGTTGAAATGGTCCAAAGTCCACAGGCAAAGGTCCAAATGAGCGAAAAGTGTCAAATTCCTCAATTTTTGGTGACACAAGGAGATAGAATATTTGTGTGTCATTGTTAGTACCCAGGAAGAAAAAAATAATTTTTTGATTGAGATTGATGCTATCCAACAACACCAAGAGAAAACCATGTAATGCCCCAAGGTCATCAGCAGTTATAGTAAAGAAATTGTGAAGAACACTACCCTCACCCTTTAGGTTTTTGAGGATGAGTTAAGAAAGTACCAGGGGAAGTGGGTTGTGGATGCTCTAAAGGATGGTCATAAGAAAAAGAAGGGTAAAATGGAAGATACCTCAGCTTGTGACGTCATGGTGGATACTCAAGCCACTCAGCAGGGGCATGTGACTTAAAAAAAAAGCTCCAATTATTATCTCAGGAATAGAATGTGATCACTAGTATCAAGTTGTTGGGAGACTTGTAGGTATCTTGTGGTTCTATGTTGGTATCATTTCTATATGCTTTCTTAGTTTGTCTCTTGATGGTTGAACTGATTAAGCTTTATTTTTTATATTTTAGTTTTTTGGTTTCTCACTTCTCGTGAGTTCCTCATTTGTCTCTATGGTTGTTTTGTAATGGATACTGGCCCTTGTAGTTTTAATCAAATCAAAACAATTCTCTATATAATGAAAAATTAAAAATGATTAGTTTAGGTCAAATTATACTTTCTGTACATGTTGACAACAATTAGGGCCAATATATTTAGAAAAAAATATTAATAATATTCTCGTTAATCTTCACTTTTTACACATATTTCCACAAAAGGAACTAGAAAAATTATTTTAGTTGGGTCAAATTAGGGTGTTTGTACACATGCACATGGTATGGTATTAAAAAAGTGACTTTTAAAAAGTGGGTTCTATACATGCCTATTCAAAATTAATTTGTATCATATAGGTATTAGAATAGATAGCATGTTTGGAAACTAAACGCAAAAAATAAATTTCATATTACTAAACTTTTACAAGATTCAATATTTAAGTGTTTCAACATTTAAGTCAAAGTGTGACAAATTTTGAAAATCAAGAAAAGTTCTTGCGCTTTTAAATATTTTGTGGATACAACTTCTTGCACATGCATGTATGTCATTTATAGAATATTAAATTCCCCACATATAACCTTAGTGGTGGAAAAAATGAATCAACAATTCATCACCATGAAAGAGATATTTAAATGACTTCATTAGCATAAATATTATGATACCAAGAGATTATTGTTGAAAATTAAGAGGATCCACATCACATAGTTATTGGGGTCAAAACCATGGTTGAAAACATACCTATGAGAGTTAAAAATTATGACCCCTCCATCACATTATGGTTGTTGTAAAACATAGAGTTTTTTGGCCAAATGACACAAGCTATTGAAAGAAAAAAATAGGAATCCTCACTTCTCCTAAATAGAGAACATCTTAAGAAAACATATTTTGATGAATATTTTATATTGGATATTTCATAGAGAGGTTACTAAGAAATCATAAATTGTAGGATAGGAAGTTCACTGGAAAGAGTCAAAGAAAATATTATCACTATCTAACTCTTGAAGACAAGAATATAAATTTTACAAAGCCTCAAGATTCTAAGGATAACTTAGCCTACTTAATGTTGGGAATCGACATTCTTAACTTATTTATACCATACACTCTCTCATTTAACAACCTCAATAAGATATGAGACTATAAAAAATGTTTAGGAAATCCTAGAGAGTGAACAAGAAATTTTAGATAAAATTTATGAAGATCCGAGCTCTAACTAATTCTTAGGTCAATATTTGTAATTTTCATAAGAAAAGTGATCATCCCTAGGGGTTTTGTCATTGACCATTAATAAATATCCTCTAAAAATTACAAGTAGTGAGAAGTTGGTCACAAAAGACTTACTAAGGAGGGGAGATTTAGGAGAGAAAAACCATGAGACATTATTGCAAAACATCTTTTCATTCAAGGGACTTCTCATGAGCTATTGAAATATACTTGTTTAGTATAAAATGTAGGGTTTACCACCATGAGTGAACAAGGTGATAAACCACTAAATATTTTCCTATTAAAACATTCAATTATGACGGCTAAAATATGCAAGTATTAGAAATGATACCTAACTACATTATAGAAAATATAAGGGAAGTTTTTAGAGCTAAAAGAGGTGTGTACCTTGCTGCAAGAAGCTCGTTTCTAGGGCACAAAGGACACATTTTCCTTTAGTGGCTAATGGGTCCCTGTTAGGGTTTCTAAAACTAAGATCTGGGTTAGTTTCCTTGATGTCTATACTCTCAAATTCCAAATTTTAAGCTCTTAAAAAATTGTACTTAATTTTGTAGCTCCAATTCTTTGTTATTGTTCTTTGAATGAAAACTTTTGCAACTTGAAAAATTTGAAATTTTTCTCCAAATCTTTCCTCCACTTCATCATCAACCTGTAAATTTGCAAAACACATTCAAGGGAAGAAAACTGCGTTGATTCTTAGTGTATAGGGTTTTCCTCAGTCAAACCATTTGTAGCTAATTAAAACAAATGATGAAATGAGGAAATCAAAGCATGAAACATGAATCATGTAATTGATGATACCTTGGATGTTGTACTAGAAGATAAATGTGAAATCTAACGTGAAGTGGCCATGAAAAATGTAGATCTTGATCTCAAATAATGTTGGCAGGATGGATCTTCAATGCTACATCAACTTTCTTAGCTCAACAACATGCATGAATACACTAAACCCTTGACATGATGAAATGATTTTGAACTTCTGCAATAGATCTTGATAATTTTCCTTGGAACGCCTTTAAAAATGATCTCTAATGCTCTTGTAAAGTATCAGGATGCTCTCATAAAATTGCTAGGTTAAACAATGTAAATTAACCCCTTATTTATACTAAATCTAGAGATTCACCCCGACATTAAAAATATTTCATGTCGAACTTAGATCTAGGTATTAAAATCACTCCACAATTAAATTTAAAAAGGGGCCCCCCATTAAGGGAGGACCCATTTTCCACCTAGGGCGAATCGGTCTTGGATAAGTTTTATAATACCTAACCCCAGTAGATGGAAAGAAAACTAAAAAGACATTTCAAATCATTTGATAAAGGGAGGTCCTATAGAGGTAGGATCAATTCACCACCTAAGGAAAATCGGTCCTAGAAACATTTTCTAGGACTTAAATTTCCTAATTAATTGTTATGTAATTCGAATTGTGGGTGTCGAGATAGATCTTCAGGAGGTGTCATAATTAAGGATTAAATTTTAATTAAAGGGGATAATTAAATCCAATTAATCACAATTGATTAAGATTACCTTATATAAGTTTTAAAGTGTGTTACAACACTTTACGACACTTATATAAAGTACATGTTAAGTACATTTCAATAAGAGGGGCCCATTAGGCTTAATTCTTAAATAAATCCTAGAAAAGCGTGAAAGTGTGTTACAAAACTCTTGCAAAGGACACACTAAGGTAAATTTTAGTTAAATAAGGAACCTATAATAATATAAATGTGTACCACACATTACAGCACTATTCCAAGATGCAATTAATTCAAATTTATGTCAACTATCCAAATTAAGTGTGAAGAAGGATTACTTTTTTCGACACTGCATTTTTCCTCGACTTTAGTGAGAGCATGACCACACGTCAAAATCACACTAAAGTAGTCATTCAGGATGATTAATTATGTAGCAATAATGAAAATATGTAACCATACCTTGTCAAAGGCCAATATAAATTTAAAAAACCTTAGGATCAAGCACAACCGTCCCAGCATTATGTGGAACAAGGTTGTTTGTCTAAGAAAAAGGATCAAGCTTCAGATTTGGAAGACATCTAGGTTGTTTGTCCATAATGCAAGCTGCTCACTCTAGGATAGTGGAACCTTAGTCTATCCACTAGATTATTTTTCCGAATGAGTTGGAAAATGAGAGAATCATATTGCCCTCTCATACCATACCAATGTTATCCTCCTGACAACTTCGATAAGGCACCACAATGTAATTATTTTGTATATGCTTTTGTCATGTAAATTTTTTTTAAAGGGTATTTTTCCTTGTTCATGTAAGGTATCATCTTAGGGAACATCATTCCTAGTGTCTCCAAGAGAGGACAACTTAAATGAATATCACACTCTTGGAGGAAATCAAGCCCAATGACACCACCAAGAAAAGGATACATCACAAGAATAAAAAAAATTGCATAGTGAAACATGAGTTTTGTCGATGTATGTCCCCAATTTAAAGAAGTTGCTAACACCATTTCTATGAGATTGTTTTAAAGTTGAAGAAGACATGAGAGATTATTCAGAAATCCCTATGCCAAGTTAGATGTTTCCAAAATAAATTGTGTCATGAAAAGGGAAGGGGTTTCTGCCAAAACCTAGTTCCTCACATGCAAGCCACCTTGAGTCACATCATCCACATCCCAAGCTCGTTCACACATAAACATGGAAGGTGGTCAAATAGCCAATAGAGACAATCAACAAGTGACATACGAGGACAAAGATAAATATTGGCATAAAACATCTACCTTTGGTGCAAAGTCTCCCACTTTGGCGCAAAGTGTGCTACTACCTAACCCCTTTCCCCCACTGAGTGCATGAAAAGGGTGAGCCATGAAAATTAATATCAATTAGAGACACTAGGTGTTGCAACACAAGGAAGAGCACCACACTCCTTAAGATGTTGAATTTTGTGACTTAAAGCCTTATATTCGTTAGTAAAATGAGCATGAAATCTATGATATGCACAAAATGAATTCTTGTAGGAATGTTTAATTTGGGTTCTTCGAGGGAGAGATATCAAATGATATTAGAGGAGTCTCAAAAAAATACCCTCTTGATCTAAAGTAGAAGATGTTCCTTTATTTTCCGAAAAAGATATCTCTTGCTTAGTACAAGATGTCATACTTACACAAGACTCTTTAGATTGTGAGATATTTTATTTTCCTTTACAAGAGGGTGTCAAATTTAACAAACTCCAATAATTACTAATACTTTTCCTAGGAGTTATTTTCGTGATGGCATTAATGTTAGGCAAGGACTTATTTGTTTCTTTTATTTATTTTGAAGGACAATAATCAAGACCACTATTGTCAATCAATTTAGGGTGCAGTAATGTTAAAGTTGGTTTAGGATAATATTTTGTAAGAGTGTTGATATTGAGTGAAGTCTTGTTTTTTGGTTTTATTTCTATCAAAGAACAATAACCAAGACCATAAGTTGTTCCGCACATGTTAGGATCTATAGGGACATGCATATCTTTTTCTCTAGCAGCACATTCTTTTCCACTATACCCATGTTGTTTCATCAGCTCATAACCTCTTCGATAAATCTTTTGCATTTACTTCAATTTTTGTGGTTGCTCATAATTAGTTTCATCAAATTTTTTTGTGTATTTTTTTCTTCTAAGCTGGTTGAGGGGATGCTTTTTAATTTTGAGTTGAATTTTATATTGATATTACTGCTTTTTCTTTTGCCTTTCCAGGCTCTTTATTTATGATCTTGTATTCGCCCATGAATTTTGGTGTGAAATCTTAGGAGCCCTAATCATCTTCTAATAACTTAGTGACTTCCGCAATTTTCTTCTCGTGTTCTTCTTCCTTTGTGATTTTCGCTTTCTCTTATTGACACAACACTTCTAGAGGATCTCATCCTTGTTTCTTAGTAATCAAACAACTTTCAAGTTTGAGATCAGATTTTAGTGTGTAGAAATTGTTCTTATAGACATATTTCATAACATTCATTTTATGAATCCAAGGTCTCCCTAAAAGGATATTGGAAGAAAGAACATCAGGCATAACATGGACCTGAGTTTGTAATGTTACTTCCCCAATGCTGATAGGTAATTTGATGACTCTGCGTGGTTGTTTTCCTATGTTGTCAAGTCCATGAATAGATAAAGAATTGGGTTGAATATAAATTTTTCTTATGTTGATCTTTTCCAAAAGGTTCACAATACACACATTCAAGGTCAAACCATTGTTAGCAAGGGTTCATTTTATAATAGTTTGATCAATGTAGGATATTATATTGAAAGATTCATATCTCTTTTGGATTTATAAGGGGGGTAACTCTCGTTGGTGGAAAGTAATGTCTAATTTTTCTAGAATTATAACTTGAATTTTTTCCTCCACATTGTTTGATTGCACATTCGGAGTGGTAAGGAGTTGTTGTAAAAAACTTTGAAGCATGTTACAATAATGAGGGAAAACCTGAATGAGTTCTGTTATGTATATCTTAACAAAATTATTCTTTAGTTGTTCAAAAATATCATACTCCTTTCTGCCTTTTAAAGGCAAACAAGGAGGACCAAGTAAGATAGGGTTAGACAATGGGAGGGATGTTGAAGTGTCTTGTCTTGGTTATGGATTGTTCCTAGTGTTATATGTATGAGTAGTGGTATTGTGCCTCGGTTCATGTGTAACATTATCATTATCAAGATTAATTTTAGGTGGTTCAAAGATAAGCACGTGTTTGTTTAGAACTTGGGTATGTGCAGGATCATCATGGAAAAAACAGGCCCTTAAGTGGTGATGAAAATTCAAAAAATCAAAGTTAGGCAATTTGACTTAAAAAATTGAATAAGTTATCTATATTATTTCAAAAATATGTAACAATATAATCTATAGAAAATTGAATGTAGTATCTAAACTAGTAGGTTTATTTTATTTTATTTTAAATCTATTTGGTGAAAATTTGAAACTTCAATGCAGTAGTACTTAAATTTTAGGGGAAAAATAAGAAGTAGGTGTCTGTCTGACCACCCTAACCACAATAAAATGATAATATTTTTTTATAAGATTCTAGATATAAGTAGAGAACTCGTGTCTTGATGTGATGCATATTTTTTTATAATTTTTTTCCAAGTAAATAAATAATTATGATTTTTTTATTACAACTTTTAAAAAATATAAAAAATTGTATGTCTGACCAACTTAACTTGGTCAAAAAATCATGAAATTCATTTTATTTTTTTAATCCTATAGTATGTGAAGCGTAGAATGTGACACATGTTTCAGATTCAAAAAATGTGATACCGTTTGAAAGCTATAGATGTTTTTCAATCAACCTATCAATCGGGAATTTAGTCGTAATTCAAATAGAAAATGAATATAATAATTATTTATTAAACTCAAAGTAAATAATAATTTATATTGGTGGAAAGCTGAGAATTTCCTTTAAAACCCCTTGTCATTTTATCAATTTTGGGTAAAAAAAGTTGATTAGCCACATGGGCCATCATATCACTTACATATCGCCACTTTTTGGCCCATCATGATCCTACACATACCCACTTGTGATTTTTGTGAGGGTGGATAAATGATAAGTTTAGGCTTAGGGAAGTACTTCAAGGGATATCTAATATGCATAACCTCAGAAGACATCCTTATTTTCATGATCTCTTAGAAAAGTATATTTTAGTATCATTTCATCATCTTCATCTAAGGAGTTACTATTTTCAATGTGAACTCATTTTCATCTACCATGATATCTTCCCTAGTAGGATAGTTTCTAGCATAGATAGAAACTAGATGTTCATGACATTCAATGTTTGGTTCTTCTAAAATAACTTCATCACAAGTAGGGGAGTCATCAATCGTTGAATTGTATTTCTTTCAATAATGGTATTGTCTTTTTCAATAATGTACTCCCTAGGGAAAGAGAGACAAATAGGACTCTCATAACTCTCATTGATTTGATCTTCTATCACCAAGATATCTTTGTCACAAATAGGAGAGATATTAGGGGAAGACCAAATTCAATTTTCATGATTATCCACCCTTGTATTCTCTTTCACTAATGCATTCTCATAAGGGTGCGGGATGGAATTTTTCTTAGCATGTTTAGAAAGGTAGGATACTAATAGTGTTTGACCAAAAATAAAAAGTACTTCTAGCCATCTTATGCAATGCTTCAAAAATATATAAACAATGTATATCCAAAGATGAAAAAGTACTTTTATCCAATGTATGCAAGACTTGAAAAATGCAAAAAAAGTGTATCAAAAAATTAAAATCACTTTTATCAAACTTATGCAAGGCTTTATCAATGTAAACAATATGTATGCAAAAGTGAAAAGTACATTTATCCATATTATACAAAGTTCTAGAATTAAAAACATTTTCAGATTTTTAGACTTAAGAAAAGGTAATTTTATAATTACACTATGCAATAGACTAAAAATGAAATTTTGTAAATGCCATTTTGAATTTTGATAATGCACTGAATGAAAACAAATCAAGCTTAGATTCACTAAATTTTCAATGAAACAACAAATTAGAAAACTGAAACATAAAACTAACAGCAACAAAAATAAAGGTTAAAACTAAGATTTTAATGTCCTAAAAATGCAGATTAGTAGCTAACAAGGACTCATTCACCAACAAGAGCAAATGGGTCTTGGTTAAGTATTTTTGAGATGTATATGTGGATTTCAAAGGGTTTTTTAATGATTTTTCAGATGTCAGAAGGCTTAGCTTTGACTTGATTAGGGACTCATTCACCAGTAAAGGTGAATGGGTCTTGGTTAGGTACTTTAAAACCATTTTTTAATGATTTGCAAGCTTTCAGTAATATCCTTCAGATCTAGGTCTGAGGCAGTGAGTTTTAGTTTTAGTTTTTCTAAAATTACAATGTGAAAATGCAATGAAAAGATGAATGCAAGGACCTATGTTGAAATTAAATTTTGTTTTGATTTTCAAATGTAAATAAATTAGATCTAAATGATATACATAATGACTGATTTGTTTTTGTATTTTTCATATTTAAAGAGATGCAAAACAGTGCAAATCTAAACCCTAAATGAGATGCAATTGTAAATGCAATACAAGAAACCCTAAATAATATTTTAATTCAATGAAAATCTAAATATAAATGAATGCAAGATCTAACCTAGGATGCAATGAATGAAATCAAAATCAGAAAAATACAACATTCAATGAGTCGGGCTCACAAAAATGTTTAATAGAAAAAGTAGGGTTCACCACCATGATTGAACAAGGTGATAAACCACTAAATATTTTTCTATTAAAAAATTCAATTATGAGGGCCAAAATATGCAAATAACAATAAAAAAGGATACCTAACTATTATAGCAACTATGAGGGAAGTTTTTAGAGCTTAGAGATGTGTGTAACTTACTGTAAGAGGCTTGTCTTTAAGGAATAAAGGACTCATTCGCCTTTAGTGGCGAATGGATCCCTATTCAGGTTTCTAAAACTGATATCTTGGTTATTTTTCTTGATTTCTACACTCTCAAATTCCCATTTGTCCGCTCTTCAAAACTTGTACTTAATTCTATAGCTTCAATTCTTCATTCTTGCACTTTGAATTTGCCAACTTTCACAATTTTGCTCCAAATCTTTCCTCAACTTGATCTTCAACATGTAAATCTGCAAACACACATTCGAGGGAAGAGAAACTTATTGATTGTTAGTGAATAGAGGTTTTCCTCGGTCAAACCCTTCATAGTTAGTTAAAGAAAATGATGAAATATGAAAATTGAAGCATGAAACATGAAGCATGTAATTGATGATACCTTGGATGTTTTCTTGGAAGATAAATATGCAATATAACATGAAGTGGCCATGAAAAATGCAGATCTTAATCTTAAATAATGCTTGTAATATGGATCTTCAATGCTACATCAACTTTCATAGCTCAACAAAATGCATGAATGCACTAAACCCTTGACATGATGAAATGATTTTGAATTTCTCCTATAAATATTGATAATCCACATCCTTGAAATGCCTTTTAAAATTATCTATAATGCTCTTGTAAAGCATTGGGATGCTCTCATAAAATTGGTAGGTGAAAAAATGTGAATTAACCCCTTATTTATAATAAATCTAGAGATTAAACTCGAAATTCAAATAATTCAAGCCAACCTCATACTGGGTATTAAAATCATTAAAATCTCACCACAATTAATTTAAAAAAGGGGGCCCTCATTAAGGCAAGATCCATTCACCACCTAGGGAAAATGGGTCCTGGCTCAATTTTCTAGGACCTAACCCTAGGGGATGGAAAGAATACTAAAAATAAATTAGAATCAACTAATAAAGGGGGGTTCTATAGAGGGATGAGCTATTCATCACCTAGGGTGAATGGGTCTTGGCTAAATTTTCTAGGACCTAAATTTGCATAGTTAATTAGCTGATAGGCTATTTTGTTTGAAGTTTTCGTCAAGATTTTCATCAGTGCAATCGTGAATTTGATTTTCCCATGGCAGAGATGTCCCGACCAGTGGTGACTTCACTGGTTTTCTTGTGGCAAGATCAAGCTTTCTAATTACATGGGTTGGTGGTGGTGGAGTTGGTGTCCTCAATACGTCTAAGTTGAATGGCAAGTCTTTTCTCGTGTGCGGGTTAATGTAAGTTGTCATTGTTGTACGATGGTGGTAGATGAAGTAAATGTAGTATTCAATGTTGTAGTGTGGGAAAGTATACTTTGATTAAGTTGCATTATCGAAAGAGCCATTATGGTGTTGGTTTTATAGCAAACTATAATAGTCTCCTTCGGCTCCATTCTTAGTAGATTGGATGGTTTTAAAATTGTTGTGCTAGGGAATGTGTATATCATTTTATATGGGTATTTTGCATAAATTATTATTAATTTATTGTTCATGTCTTCCTTTCTCTGCTTATTGTTCCTTTTGATAGTACATTGGAGGGTTTTAAAACTGATGTGCTACAAAATGTATTAGAAAGTATATTGATTAAGTTGCATTTTCAAAAGAGCCATTGTGGTATTGGTTTGATAGAAGACTATTGTTAAAATCCTCAGCTTTGACTCTATTTTATAGCATATTGGAGGGTTTTAAGACTGTTGTGCTCTGGAATCTATAAGTCATTTTACATGGTGGTGGAACCCCTCAAAAAAAAAATTGGTTCCACTCTAATTGTTCTGAAAAGTTTGGCTTGGTCAATTTTTTCTAATTATGGGTCATATTCTCATCACTATGATAGGGTTTTATGTCCTTACAACTTCCTAAGGTTGGCATGTATATGAAAAACCCTTGGTTGTTTTAAATTTGCATTGACCTACTCTCCCCATTCTTGATCACTTAATTTGTCACTTGTGCCATTATGGTCATTGCCTTACTGGCCCTTGAGCTTAGGTTTGTTGGTTACCTTATTATTTTCTTGGTCTTAAATTTCTTGTGAACAAAGGCTTAATCTTAAAAGATTTATATCCTTAGCCTTTGTTGGTATGGGTCAGTGTCTCTTTTACTTAGAGATGGCCCCTTTTTATAATTAAATTTTACAAAATGTGTAGAAATAATGATTCATGTTGGTCGTCTAATCGTGGGCTTAATCCCAACTATTCCCCATATGTGTTGTTTCATTTCTTCTTATTTTATTCACACGAGCTAGTGGGCTTCTACCACATTTTTGGTGTGCTAGTGGGTTTGATGTCCTTGGTAATGATGATTGGGACTTTTCAAAGAAAATCAATGACTGAGAAATTGAAGACATGGCCATATTTCTACCATTCCCCACACACCTATCTTGAATTACTTCAAATTATTTCAGAGACACATGCTAGCAGGCGGTTGCCACATGGTACTATTTGATGGTGGGACCAAATATCTCCATAGGGCATTGGCTATTGTCCATGGGAAAATCAGCAATAAATTTCATGACATGTGCTCTCATCAGGGCTATTCCACACAATCCTATATGTCTACAGTAGTAGGAAAAGTTGGTCACATAGGGTAGTAGGCTTTGTGACACATCATTTTTTCTTGGGGCTCAATAAGTTGTAAGGACAAATGCTTGATTTGTAAGGAATTAATTCAATGATCGATGGCTAGTGATGTGGCTCAATCTTGACCATTCCCCACCATCCCATGAGGGCCCCACCCATGTCATGTGTCTTCTAATGGGAAAGCAGGAAAATGCCATGTGGACTTTCTAAAAGGCTCTAATGAAGCTGGAATACTTCCAAATTTAGTTGAGAAGTATTATTTATTAATAGTGTTGTTTTCAACCTAGCTATTTAAGGCACATGCTTGAGATTTCAGTCGTCGTCCCTAATAGCTGATGATACATGTGGAAAAGGTGAAAAAAAAGCATGGCAATGTACATAGAGATATTTTGAGATAATATTAGGATCAATCTTTGATGTTTTGATAAGAAGAAATACAGGTGAAATAATTCATATGGGTGATCGGGTAATATAGCAAGAATAGTTCTAATTGATTCTATGTACAGAGTAGATATTTATCTACTAAGAGCTTTTGTGATTTAAAGGAACATTAAAAACACAATTAAAACTTAGTTGTAAGTAGCTGCATTGTAATCTACATGTTGATCTATCTTTTAAAACATGATCAATGGTTAAGATTAAAATGGATCAAGGCAGACTATTGTTAGATCGTAGGCACAAGATTTATTTGAAGAATTAAAGGTCAACACATTTGCATGGATTTCTATAATAAGGACATATTGCTATACTTCTCATTCAGAATTCACATTGAGTTTGAGTTTGAGAGAAAAATTAGGTGTCTTCTGGTTTTCGTTAGTAGAGGAATGAATAAGTCAAGAAATTATGTTAGGCCAGTCTAAAGGTCTAGGAGATTGAGTTTGCTCGAGTCTGAGAAGAATGCCCCAGAAGATGAGGTTGATACATAGGGAGCTCCTGATACACCAAAGAGTAGAATGGGACGTAGGAAATTTAATAAGTATGGTGTCAAGGATAACTACTGCCTTAGGAGCTGAACTATTTGAGAAGAATTAGTCAAGTTCAAAGGGAAAGAGCTATTAGAGTATAAAAAAGACAAAGAAAAGGTGCAAGTGTTGTAAGGATTTTATGGGAGGACTTAATTCTTCTGGTGAGTTTTTTGATAGCCCCCCAAACAATGGGGGTGACACTAACTCAGAGTCACCTGATTATTATCCCCTCTCCTTGGTACCATCTGATGATTCTACTAAGGTGGTGGCGACGGTTCCTCCAGTTCCACCATGATCAAGCTGTGGGCTAGTATCTTCTGAGGCTAATGACTTAGAGTGATGAATTTGCCCCATTTTTTTATGACACCATGGCCCTTTTGTTAGGATTTTCCTATTTAGTATTCATGTGATTTCTTGTTTCTAGCGCTGATATGGAAACTTTTTGGGTTGGTGTATAAGAGAGGTGCCATACTTCCTAGCGTTGGTTAGTATGCGAGTTCTTGTTGGGGCTACGAGTGGAGAATCTTCTTTGCTCGGTAAGGACAAGGATTCTTCTACTACAAGTGACTGCCTTTTGAGGAGCTGGCAGGTTTACATGTAAGGAATGTGGAATGTTCTCTTTTACTCTTCCATTTTCCATAATGTTACATGTAACAAAATTTGGACATCTTAAATTCCAGTGCAAATGATCTTGAAATGAAATGAAATGTAAATGTAATTGACCTTGATGCGTGTTACTCCCTTATTCTATAAAATGGATTTTTGGGCTCATTACAGTGGTCGCACTTTCAAGTCTCAATAGGGGGGTATGTGTAGGATCATGATGGGCCAAAAAGTGGCAATATGATGGGTATGTGGCTAACAACTTTTTTTTTACCCAAAATTGATGAAACGAAAAGGGCTTTTAAAGGATAGTCTCACCTTTCCACCAATATAAATTATTCTTTACTTTGAATTTAATAAATAATAATTATTCATTTTCTATTGAATTACGACTAAAGTACTCATTTTTAGGTTGATTCAAATACATCTATAGCTTTCAAACAGTATCATATTTTTTGAATCCAAAACATGTGTCACATTCTACGCTTCACATAATATAAGATTAAAAAAGAAAAAAATGAATTTCATGAATTTTTGACCAATTTAAGGTGGTCAGACATACGAGTCTTTATATTTTTAAAAGTTGTGATAACAAAATTATAATTAATTATTTACTTGGAAACAAATTAAAAAGAAATATGCATCACATTGGGACATGAGTCCTCTACTTATATCTAAAATATTCTAAAAACATAGTATCATTTTAATGTGGTTAGGGTGGTCAAACAGACACCTACCTCTTATTTTTTCCCAAAAATTTAAGTACTACTGTATTGAAATTTCAAATTTTCACCAATTAGATTTTATTTTTTGTAAATAAACCTAGTAATTTAGAAACTACATTCAATTTGCTACAAATTATTTTGTTACATTTTTTTGAAATAATATAGATAACTTATTCAAATTTTTATGTCAAGTTGCTTAACTCTAATTTTTCTGAATTTTTTGCCACTTAAGGGTCTATTTTTTCCATGATGATCCTGCACATACCCAGGGTTTTAGATGAATGCTTAGCTTAAAAAAGGAATTTTCAATAGAATATGGGTAAATAAGCTAGTAGATGGTCTTGGGTATGAATTTTTGTATGTAACAATCTTAAATTAGTTTTATATAAACTAGTGATATAGAAACGTATGTTTGTCCGGAAGCAAATGGTCTCCTATGTATATTTATCAAAAGTTATGAATGAAAATACTAATGGTGTTATAATTTATCTTCAAATGGTTTCATTTGAATGATGATTTTGTTCTTAGCTTTAACTCAAAGAGTTGATTAAAATGCTCGAAGATATTATAAAATTTATAAGTGTGTCACCAAAAATTGTATATCTTTGAAGAAAAGGATAGTTTTGTGCCCATTTTGGTCCTACTTTAGGTCCCATTTGATCAATTATAATGCTAAAACAACATTTATAGGCCCCTAAGGTTCATTAATTTTGACTTGGAGGCCTATTATACCTAAGGGATCATTCAAACCCCAACAAGCAATATCAAAATCATTCAAAAAGCACTATTCCCACTTCAAAATCCCTTAGTGGGACTAGGTCACCCAAGTTGGTAACCTAGTCCTTTTTGAGGGATTCTGAGAATTTAAGAGGGAAAATGAATATTTAATCAAAAACTCTCGATGGGTGTCAACCTCTTAAGTCACAATTCTTGACAAT
The DNA here is from genome assembly GCA_007115665.2 of Sequoiadendron giganteum. Taxonomy (NCBI): domain Eukaryota; kingdom Viridiplantae; phylum Streptophyta; class Pinopsida; order Cupressales; family Cupressaceae; genus Sequoiadendron; species Sequoiadendron giganteum. The sequence continues at coordinate 169,897,370 of CM021105.1, forward strand.
TAGGTCTTTTTTCTCATATATACTAGTTTTTGGGTCATTTTCCCACTCTCTTAGCCATTTTTCACATCCAACTCCAAAAACCAAGTGCAAAACATATTCCTCAAGAAGATTCATCTCTCACACAACAAAAGTTGAAGCTTTTGGGACAATAAACTAGGGATTTTTGTAGGTCTTCAAGCTCACTTCACTTCCAAGATCACTCATTAGAAAAGGTTGGAGATAGATTCCTATGGAGATTCATGGAGAAATCTAGGTTGGGGAGGTGCAACTAGCCACCAAATCACAACTAAAGACAATTTTCAAAGTGACTATATCTTCTACTTTCATCCCATTTTCAGACTTGAGGTTTACATTCCATTTTCATTCCTCCTTTGTGTTCATTTTCAATATTGTAAGGTTTATAGGGTTTAAGTCTTGTATCATTTCAAATCTTTTACATACATCTTATTCTAGCACAATAGAATAGGGTTTTTCTTTATTTCAGGTTTTCCTAGTTCTAGAGACACTTAGGGCTAGAGTTTATGCAGATTTTCTATTCCAATACAAGTTTGAATAAAAACTAGGGATTTGACCAAGGAAAACCCCACATGAGAAACCCAAATATCTTCTATTTTGTAGGTTATTTTGCAGATCTGAGCTCAAATTCCTGTGAAGAGACAAAATACAGACCAGAGGCCTTCGTGTCCACTTTCAGTTTTTTAGATAAGTTGAAAGGGACTAGGTCACCCATAATGGTGACCTAGTCCCACTAGGGGTTCCCGACATTGAGAGTTACAGATTTGGAGACCTAGTTGACAAAAATGGCTTTCAGAGCAGTTTTCCTGAAAAGGGACTAAGTCACCGCACTTGGCATAAGTGTCCCGATAGATTTAAAATCCAATTTTTTCAGATTTTTTGAGGCTTCCACAACTTCCTCTTTTCCCTATAATATTTTCTAGGTGCACCCATTTGATTTAATAGGATATTTCACTTGGTTTAACCTTCCTTTTAGCATTATTATAATACATCATGTGTTTTCTAGCATTATATACTCTGCTAGTTTAGGTTAAGTAGTTAGGTCTTAATATTATATTTCAGTACCCTGCATATTATATTACATATTTAATATCTAGTATTGAATGAATCACAAGATTTTATGCCCCCAAGTGGTAAAGGAAAACCCTCTTCCTTCTCGGTGAAACCCTAGAAAGTTGTAGAGGACCCATTCTTTTACCCCCACATAAAGCATTAAATTTTGTGGTTCATTTTGGTGAACCTGCATTTCAACACATTATATGCTTCTAATTTCAATTGGATTTGCATACTAGGAGCTCTTTCTTTAGCATTGCATTGAATGTTGTATTGTTTAAACAAGAATCCTACTCATTATACTCATAATAATCCACATCCCCAACAACCATCGCCCTCCACTTCCCTACCATTACCCAACACCATCTTACCTATGGCTCCTGAATTAAACTCACAAATGAGGGAGTATGATTTTTTTGAACAACTTAAAAACACTCCCGCCAAGATATCCATTTGGGATCTCCTTCAGAATTCCCCTAACTATCACTCCATGCTTCAAACAACATTACAACAGATAGTGGTCCCTCTCGGTATGAATACTAATGTTGTGGCAGGTCTCCTACATGATATGAACACAACTAATGTGGATATTACTTTCTGTCAACATGAGCTCCCACCATTATAATTATGAAAACAAAATGAATCCTTTATGATTATAGCCCAGTATGATCATATAGGTATCAAAAGGACCCTCGTTGACAATGGGTTTCGCCTACATATGTGCAATGTGAAGCTTCTTGATAGGTTACAAGTGGATAAATCAAAAATTCAATCTGATTCCTTATCCATTAGAGGATTTTACAATGTTATGTTACAAAGCAACCTCTTGGTGTCATCACCTTACCCATTACTATCAAAATGGTTACATTGCAAACTCCTATCCATGTCATGCCCTATGATCTTTCTTATAACCTCCTCTTGGGATGACCATGGATACATGAGATGCATGCGGTACCCTCGAATCTTCTTCGCAAAATGAAATATATCTATAATCATTTTTTTTATCAAACTAGCATCGATCCCGAACCTGAGAGTTTCTTACAACTCGAAAAGGGAACATCAAGTCCTCTCCATACCTTAATTCCTACATCTAGTATCACCCCTTCTGAGAAAAACCCACCTAAAGATAAATGCACGTTTAATTTAGTTGGTGACAATTGGGGCTCTTTAGAATTTAATCCTTCCTTTATGGGTGAATGTAGTTTCACGTGTAAAGTGGATACCAAAAATGAACAATCCATTTTCCTCTCTACCCAAAAAGAGGAGCACCCTTCCCACATATCTACCTCATCTCTTTTGGAAGAGAATACCACATATACAATAAATTTTGATGAGATAGATGCTCAACAACCCCCTAACCCACAAGAAATAGAAAGAATTTATGGATTTTGTTATGATCTTGTGAAACAATTGTGTTACAATAGTAAAGGATGAGGAAAGCATGAGCAAGGAATCTATGTACCCATTGAACCTAATAGACAAGGAACTAAGACTGGTCTAGGGTTTTCCTTTTCTAGAGCCACAAAAGCCAATCATCAACCCTCTCTTGACATAAATACTATATCATGCACATCAAGATCCAACCTTATTCTTAAGCACCCTAAATTTCTTGATGTGGATTCTCCCCTCTTCACCTATGTTCATGGTGATGATGATTTAAAACAATTTTTAGCTGCTTCAAATAAGAATCCTTGCTCCAAGAGACATTCCTCTTGTGCTATGTTGAGTTCTCAGCGTACTATTAGTAACATTAACAAACCTCACACTAGCTTGGAACCATCTGATCCTAAAGTCCCTACATCTAATGCACTCCCTTTAGGAGATACCCTTGATATACCAATGGATATCGATGACAAAGACAAAATCATTAAGATCGAGAAGTGCCTTGATCATGAAGAACAAGAGGATCTTGCAAGCTTGCTTCATATTTTTCCTAAATTATTTTCTTGGAAATATTTTGATATTCCAGGAATAAATCCCTAAATAGTTACCCATAATATTGTCCTTGCTGAAAACACTAAGCCTGTTCACCAAAAGATTCAAAAAATGAATCTTAAGGTAGCCTTGCATGTTAAAGGAGAACTTGAAAAACTCCTTGACACATGTTTCATTCACCCCATTGATTATTCTCCTTGGATATCAAACATTGCGGCAATGGAAAAACCCAATAATCATGTTAGGATATGTATGGATTTTACAAACTTGAATAAGGCCTCTTTAAAAGATGACTTTCCTCTTCCTAACATCGATATGATCATGGATTCCACTATTGGACATGCTTTGTTATCCTTTTAATGATTATTTTCAAGTTATAATCAAATCTTCATTAACCCATTTGATCAATACAAGACATATTTTACATCTGCTTGGGGCACATTTTGTTGGGTTATGGTGCCTTTTGGTTTAAAAAATGCTTGAGCTACTTATCAATGAGCAATGACCTTAATCTTCCATGATTACATTCACACAATCTTAGAAGACTATGTTGATGAAATTCTTGCTAAATCCCTTAACCCACCAAATCTTTGAGTGTATGCATAAATATAACATGCACTTAAATCCTAAAAAAGTGTGTCTTTGGAGTAGATAGTGGTAAAATTTTAGGGATTGTCATATCTCACAAAGGCATTGAGGTGGATACAAATAAAATTGATGCTATAATAAATATGCCACCTCCTTGTAATATTTTCCAATTGTGTATGTTACAAGGATGGATACAAGCCATTCATCACTTTTTCGCTTTCTTAGCCGATCATACGTTACCCTTTATGCATCTCCTTAAAAAGGATGTCAATTTCGATTAGAATAATGATTGTAAATAGGCCTTTGAGAGTTTGAAATAATATCTCATAACTCCACCTTTTTTACAGCCTCCTATACCTAATAAACCTTTCATCCTTTATATCACTGCTTCTGCACATGCTCTTGCTGTCTTGTTGGCTTAATAGGATTCCAATGGTAAAGAGCTTCTTGTCTATTATATTAGTAAAACGCTCCTTGATTATGAGACTTGTTATTCCACAATTGAAAAAAATGGTTGGATCTTGTATTCACTACTAGTAAGTTGCAACATTACTTACTCAATTTTGAAGTACATGTGATGACAAATTTTGACCCTCTATGATATCTTTTCAATAAAATAGATTTTTCAAGACATCTCAAGCTAAATGGGTCATGTTGTTAATTGAGTTTGACCTTAAGTCTATTTCTCAAAAATCAATCAAACGCTAAGCCTTAACTGGCCATTTAGCCGATGCTCCTTCCCCATTAGCGTTACCCACCAATGACTCTTTCCCTAGTGACAACATGTTTAATATAGACCATCCTACATGGGAATTGTAGTTTGGTGGATCTGAGTGTCAAACAAGCTCTAGTGCTAGAATTATTTTAATTCCACCTATTGGTAAGCCTATTCCCTTATCCTGTCATCTCAATTTACTATGTATGAATAAAAAAACTAAATATGAAGTGTTAATCTCTAGATTACGTGTTGCTCTCATCCTAAGGGTTAAAGATATTAAAATCTATTGTGATTCACAATTAGTGATTAAACAAATCAACAGTCTCTATCAAACTAAATATGATAAACTCTCACAATATAAGGCTCTTGTTCTGAATCTATTAGAGCAGTTTAACTCCTTTACCATTGATAACATCCCTCACAAAGACAATCTCCATATAGATGCAATGGCTAGTGTAGCCTCTCTTATATCTCCTATAAACCCTTCTGAACAAGTCATATTTACCATTCATCTTATTATAAAACCCACCATCAAAAATCAACCTATTGATGTATGCCCGACTTTTCGAGATAATCTATGTGAATGGAATGATACCATCTACAATTATCTAAAAGATGGTACCACTCTCAAACCCACAAGTAGAAATACCTGCCTCCACCTCAAAAAGTTAGCCACTAGGTATATCATCCTTGTTGAAACATTGACCAAAAGATCCTTTGATAGAATCCTTCTGGAATTCCTCAAGGATGTTGAAACTCATGTTTCCCTCGAACAAGCCCATTCTAGTACTTGTGGAGGATATTTTGGCAAAAAAACCTTAGTGCAAAAACACCTTCCCATGGGATATTACTGGAAAAACATGGAAAAATATTGCTATGCATATGTTAAGCGATGTCATCAATTCCAAGAACATAATCATTTGATCCATGCTCCTACTTCAGACCTTCATGCCCAAATACATATTTGGTTGTTCTTCATGTGGGGCTTGGACCTAATTGGCAAAATCTCCCCACCTTCTTATGTTGGACATACATTCATTATTACTGTTACCGATTATTTCACCAAATGGGTCGAATCCATTCCCCTCTTATCCACAACTACTAAGGTGATATGTTATCTCTTATTGGAACACACTATCACTCACTTTGGAATTCCTTCCATGTTAGTCTCAGATAATGGTACTCCCTTTAAGAACAAAGATGTGAAGAATTTCCTTGAGACCTTCCATATCCAACATCGATTTTCAACACCTTACTACCCTCAATCTAATGGTTAAGCTGAAAATACTAATTAAATCCTTAAGAAGACTGTCAATCAAAACCAAAAATATTTGCATACACAATTGCAATATGCACTATGGGAATATCACACGAGTGTTCGTTCTTTTATGGGAAATACCCCTTTTAACCTTGTTTAAGACACCGAGGCTATCTTCCCTTTAGAGTTAGAAATACCCATGTTGAGGATTGCTCTCCAAAGTCTCGTTGATAATGAAACTTATGTGGAACAACATCTACACCAACTTGAAATGCTTGATGAGCAATGCATCAATTTTTTTGAGCATCTTCAAGCTTACACTAAATAGTTGCAATTGAAACATGATGTTGGTGTCATTCCTCAAACCTTTAACAAAGGTTATTTGGTTTTATATGAAAATGAATGCAATACCATAGCCAATTAGGCTGACAAAGGTAAATTTAGTCCTAATTGGTTAGGTCCCTATGTGGTCACTTTAAATTATAGATTTGGTGCTTATACCTTAACCGAGCGTGATGGAACTCCTCTTAAAGATCCCATTAATGCCACAAATTTGCATAGGTATTATATCTAATCCCCTCTTAGATGGTATGAATTATTCATCAGTGAATTAAAGGTAGTGGATTCTCTCCTATTGTCTCTTTCATTGCTTCATTCCTAACACATTATCATGCTTGTGTCCCAACCACTAAAGTGATTATTTATTTCATTTTTTTATAATTATTTTTTATTTCATACTATTCAACTTTTTCCATTTTGTGTGTGTTATGTTACTTTAAAATTATGAGTGCATAACATACTTAATCTTGATGTGTTTTAAATTAAATCGCATAGAATATGTTAAATCATGTTTCTATTAATTAAATAATTTACCAAAGACTTTAGTTAATCACATTGTAATTTAGCATCCACAAAATTAAATTAGACCATACAAAATACACATGCATATATATCCATATATCAGAAGTATTTTATACATATCATCATAATATATAGTTTCACTGAGGAATGTGATTACTAGATCCCTCAGGATCTGGAACTCATGTTGCATTGGTAGTACGACATCGAGAGATAGTTGTGTGTGATCGCGACCATGATTCGCTGACTCTGAGCATGAACTCCAACCCTCCCATCCATGCAAGTGTCATCTAATGCTCACCTGATATCCAATACCTCTTTCCCATAATTGTGCCACCTCTCTCTCTAGTCTCTCCATCTCGGCTGGGAGCTATGATGGTTGCACCTATGGTACAACTCTCACTTAGCGAACTTTCCTCCTCTAGCCCTCATAGGTTTCCCACATTATCAGAAAGGGTCTCAAGGTCAATGGTTCTCACTCCATGATCGGTAGGGGCACGTAGTCAGTATCCATCTCCTCTTCGTTGAACATCATCGACACTATCTCTATGGCTACCTAGTGTAGGAACTCTCACCAACCCTCTACAGGCCCTGCAAAATCACATAAGAGTCTCATCAGTAACACATCATCGTATAAATATATATGCATTAAATCACACATCAAATGCATCTCTCCAAATTAAAATATCATCACCTATATCTCTACTTGAATGTGGAATGTCCACCTCATCTTGTCTATGGGGCATAGATGATGTGCTCACCTCCCCTCGATTATAAGTGTTGGCACCTACTACTGCTACTATCCAAGATCTAGTCATATGTATAGGTGAGACATCTCCCTTCTCATATTTTTCCTCGACTACTACATCCTCATCATCACTCAGGGGTGGCTCCTCTACTCTCTCCTCTTCCTCCACCTCCTCATCCTGCTCCTTATCCTCGTCCTCTCCCTTTTGTCCATCATAATCTAGGTCTTTATCCTCGTCATACTCCTCATAAATAATATCTATAAATATATCAAAAGCCTTGTACTGTATCTCCTCGACACTTTCCTCTCTCTCTCTCCTCCACCTCATTTGGCATAGGCTCTGCCTCCCCACTAGCTCATCCATTGAGAAAACTAGCTTTGGTCATGATGCTCTCCACCACTCCTCATGGTCCCATGTGGCCCCAACATCATCCATGGTTGGTTGGTCATGATCTGAGTAGTCTAAGTTACTCTTAATGATATCATATAGTGTGAATAATGATATATCCCCTAGTCTTTGAGCACTCTGAACAGGCCTCATGAATGATGATCATGGTTGTGATGGTACGTGTACCTATCCAAACTTCCTCATAACCCAATCATAGTAGAATAGTTGAACTATGTGATCATGTCATCCTACTAGGAACCTACTCATCTCTAATCTCCTCATCTATCTAGTATGATCTAGCCACTATAGAATGAGCTGGTATGACCAACACATGGTATCCTCCTCGTCTAGTAAGTCGAATCTCACTCTCCAAAAGTGAAGATCACTGTACTCCCATAATCATGATAATGGATAGCCAAATTCTCATGGATAGCCCACTACTATTGGATATGGGAAACCAACTACTCATGTACATGTGATATGCTCTAAGGACCATACCTATAAGAGTGTGTAGTGTACCATACTATCCAACTTCTAGAAAACAAACCGGCCAGTTTCATAGTACAAATGTGCTAGAATGCATCATCCTTAACTGTAAACCATTTAATGATCTACCATTCCTCATACTAGATGTACCAGTCTACCCTCCAGATGCACTACTCACCTATCTAGAAAAAGAACCAATTCTTTGTACACATCATAATACATCTCACCATTTGCACTCATGAATAGAGTAACATCACGAGCTCTATCCGCCCTACGAATTTGCCATCATGTATGGGACCATCGAGGAAGTACTGCATGTCTTCCCACTACTCTCGAAAGGATCATCCCCTCTACAGCCGCACTCGCTCCCCCTGAATAGGGACTCAGAGAATGCAATGGAAGTCCTCTAATGTAATGGTCATCTCACCCATCGGTAGGTGAAAAGTGCATCTATCGGCAATCCACCTCCCACATAATTCCATCAGCATAGCATCATGATATCTCATGGGTGGCATGATATATTCCCAATAGATCCCCACTACCTACAAATTCCCTATCTCCACTATTGATAGGGTTGGATCCATGTCTCTCAAGAAACTCATTTGTCTCTCGCTTAAACACTACCAAGAATGAGTGGGTACCTATACAAATTATCACAATATGCTATCTAAATCATCTAATTTCTTCAATTTTACTCTAATTCATCATACAAGTGTGCTAGTGTTGTTCTAAGTGTGCTTTTCCTATAGCCCTAGACACTTTAGAACCCTTTCGGGACACTTTGCGAACAAAAAAGACACTTTGCGAACAAAATGGATAATTTACAAAAAAAATGGACACTTTGCGAACTTTTTTTCCAAGATCCTAATATACTCTAAATATGCATTGAATTCATCCTATAATTGAAAAATGACAAAGCAAAGGCTCCAAAATCAACTAACCTCATGCTGGTGGTTTTCGCTCGCCACCTAATCTCGTAGTATGTCCAATTTCGTAGGGGTGAAATCACATTTGCTCGACATCCTCTCCCTCTCTCCTCGTCACTCTTCAATGCTACAATAGGTAAATGAGAAATCAAGTGCATGTTTACTATATTTTAATTTCTTTTTAATTTAATTTTTATAAACATGTGCACAACTATACCTTTTTACTCAGTTAACCTTTTAGTGTTCTTTTTCATTCAATTCAACATACTGGGTGCTAGTGAACTTCATTTTTTATTCTATTTTTTGCGTCAGAATCGTATTTCCATGCCCTCAATCATCACTCACCTATCTCTATGAGGCATGGTACTTGTAAATTTCTTCCGATATGCATGCTCCCATTCAATGTGGTTAGATGGCTACCTTGATTCCACCACCGTAAAGCAATCAGAATCAAGGGGGCATACATCTACCCTTGAATTTGATATTTAGGGATTAGATAAGAGGATTTCTAGGAATTCTAATGAATTTTTGTTGCAAGATTAAGTTCCTAACATTGTGGTTTTGTACATAATGACATTGGGGGCTTCATTCTCTCACCTTTTAAATGAGTATCCTTTTATGAAAATAAGGTGCACTATTTGTTTTAGAATCCTTTACCTTACATATGCATGTAGAGTCATATGGACACTAAAAATGGGACTAAATGTGTCACCAAAAATTGTATACCTTTGAAGAAAATGACGATTTTGTGCTTATTTTGGTCCTACTTTAGGTCCCATTTCATCGATTATCACCCTAAAATAGCCTTTATAGGCCCCTAAAGTTCGTTAATTTTGACTTGGAGGCCTGTTATACCTAAGGGATCACTCATACTCTGACAAGCAATATCAAAATCATTCAAAAAGCATTGTTCCCACTTCAAAATCCCTTAGCGGGACTAAGTCACCCAAGTTGGCCACCTAGTCTTTTTTGAGGATTTTTGGGAATTTAAGTACGAAAATTAATATTTAATCAAAAACTCCCGATGGGTGTCAAATTCCAGACAATTATGTCTTCTTCTTATATATACTTATTTTTAGGTCATTTATCTACTCTCTCTTAGTCATTTTTCACATCCAAGTTCTCCAAAAACCAAGTGCAAAACATCTTCCTCAAGAAGATTCATCTATCACATAGCAAAAGTTGAAGCTTTTGGGATAAAAAACTAGGGATTTTTCCAAGTCTTCAAGCTCACTTCACTTCCAAGATCACTCATTGAAAAAGGTTGGAGATAGATGCCTATGGAGATTCATGGAGAAATCTCGATTGAGGAGGTGCAACTAACCACCAAATCAGACTTAAAGACGATTTTCAAAGTGATTCCATCCTCTACTTTCAACCCATTTTCAGACTTGAGGTTTGCATTATATTTGCATTCCTCCTTTTTGTTCATTTGCAATGTTGTAGGATTTCTAGGGTTAAAGTCTTGCATCATTTCAAATCTTTTACATACATCTTATTCTAGCATAATAGAATAGGGTTTTTCTTTATTTCAGGTTTTCCTAGTTCTAGACATACTTACGGCTAGGTTTTATGCATATTTTCTATTACAATACAAGATTGAATACAAACTGGGGGTTTGACCAAGGTAAACCTCGCATTAGAAACCCAAATATCTTCAATTTTGTAGGTTATTTTACAAATATGAGCCTAGATTCCTTTGAAAAGATAGAATACAAACTAGAGGCATCCATGTCCAGTTTCAATTTTTTAGAAAAGCTAAAAGGGACTAGGCCACCCATAATGGTAACTTAGTCCCACTGGAGGTTCTTGACATTGAAAGTGTCAGATTTGGAGACCCAGTTGACAAAAATGGCTTCTAGAGCAGTTTTCCTGAAAAAGGGACTAGGTCACCCCACTTGGCATAAGTGTCCTAGTACGTTCATAATCTAGATTTCTCAGATCTTCCAAGGCTTCCACAACTTCATCTTCGACCTATAGTAGTTTCTAGTTGCACTGATTTGATTTAATAGGCTATTTCACTTGGTTTAACCTTCCTTTTAGCATTATTATAATACATCATGTTTTTTCCAGCATTATAGACTCTATTAGTTTAGGTCAAGTAGTTAGGTTTTCATATTACATTTCAGTACCCTACGTATTACATTACATATTCAATCTCTAGTATTTAATGAATCACAAGATTTAATGCCCCCAAGTGGTAAAGGAAAACCCTCTTCCTTCTAGGTGAAACCCTTTAAAGTTGTAGAGGACCCATTCTTTTAGCCACACATAAAGCATTAAATTTTATGGTTTAATTAGACATTTCTTAGGATTGGTAAGTAGTGAGTGTTCTTTTTAATAATTTTGAGTTTTCATAATCTACAAAGCAATATTAAGGTAGTTCATGTACCTCTAAAAATGAGTAGTTCATGTATTACAAATCCTTACATATTTGACTCTATTGCTCTAATTGATAAGACACTAGTCAATTTATCAAAAAATATTGCATAAAAAGTGAGAAAGTAGCACATCTAATCATGAAATTAAATAAGAACAATATTCATTTAAAATCCTTTTTCAAAGAATTGTGTGGGATGTAAGTGTTTTGATTCATAGAAAGTAAGTAATTACTCACTTAGGGGGATTTTCCAAATCATCAGTGGGGTGGGCTTTATTTGCATTTAACTACGAATCAATTTGTTAATAAATATGTTTTTAATTGGATATGTTTAATGATGACATGTTTGGGATGACCCTCCCTAGTTTAACGAAGCCATAAGTAAAGCAGTAAGGATTACAAAATCCTAGCCTCTTTTTGTTGCCCACTGACCTTATAGTTTCTTCATTATAAGGGTTCGCAACTCTTTAGAGAATTGTTGGGTTTTGCAAGAAAAATCACCAACACATGGTTATTTTTCCTAAATGATTAATTTATTGTTCATGTCTTTCACTGCCTAATTATTGTTCCTTGTTATATATTTGTATCTTTGCAGTTATACCCCTTTTGGAGACTTCAAAGAGATTATGGCTCTGTATGGATGGATTTATTGCAATTAAATCTTCTTTCTTTCACCAAAAAATATGGTTAGGGTTAGTAATTTTTTTGTGCTTCATTTATTGTTTGTAGTTATTATGCTCTGAAATGTGTAAGTGTTTTACATGCATATTTTGCGTAAATGGTTAATTTATTGTATATGTATTTCTCTCTTTGCTTATTCTTCCTTGTTATATGTTTGTATATTTGTCGTTATACCCATTTTGGAGACTTCAAAGATATTGTGGCTCTGTATGGAGGGATTTATTCCAGTTAAATCTTCTTTCTTTTTGTGTCGCCAAAAAGTGTAGCCTTGGCACTTTTTCACTCGTTTGGGCCTTCTCCCTTGAATTTTGGCTGGATTTTTCTTTGATCCAATGCTATAATGTGGCACTAGGCTCTGAACGCTTCCAAATCAACAATAACTTAATGATGTTTAACAAAGGTGTTGTGAAGTATTGTAACACATCTTCCAACTTTTCTAAGACCCTTTCAACACAATTCACCTAAATAACCCCTTTTTATCCATTTTCAAGCCTTGTATCAAAGTATTGTCATGCATTTTCACACTTTCCTAGGATTATCATCAACAAATTAACCCTTCCTTATGATAAATTGGTCCCTTAATGTACTTTTAGGTCCGAATTAAGTGTGTTTCAGGAGGCAAGCACAATAATCATCATTAAAAACCACTTAATTCTTAACCACCACTTGAATTTGTCTAAGTGGAATAGGTCATCACCTTGGGAAACCTAGTCCCCTTAGGCATAAAATTCAAAATTAACACAAATTTCAAGCAAGATTTTACCTCCAAAACCCTAAGGTCAGCCTAGATCATGTGTTATTTTTCAGAAAATTAGGACATAGCATGTATAAATAAGGGTTTTTCTCCTTATTATTCTCTCTTATTCTTACACATCTCACCAACTCTTGCATCTTCACAAGTACTCAAGCACTCAGTCTTCTCAAACAAGCATTCAAGCACAAGGCACTTCAAGCAACCTTCATTGGAGTTGGTTCTTGCATGTTGCAGACATCTTCAACAAAGGTTTGGTGAGTGTTTACCTTTACATTCTATTCAATCATATTTCCTTTCATATTCCATTTCATCATTTAGGATTTGATTACAAACATGGGGTTTGACTAAGGAAAACCCCTATTCTCTAACCCTAATGCTTTGTCTACTCTTTGCATGTGTGCTTTGTAGGTTTTTGTATGCAGTTTTTTCAAAGAGAAAGGTGTCAAAGGTGTTGTCAACTCATCAAAGTCATTCAAGTCAACAAATCCCTAGATGAAGCTTGGAGACCTCTTTCAGCTCGTTTTCTATAGAATCTAAACTGGACACCTATTAGGAACTAGAGTGCAGGTTAAAGGCTCCCATCTCCACTTCTAGATTCTTAGAAATTTAGAAGTGAACTAGGTAGCCAACAATGGTGACCTAGTCCCTCTAAACCTATTTTTTGGGGGATTTTTTAATTTTTGGACACCCTTTTACCATAAACCTATTCTGGAAAAGTTTCCCAGAAAGAGAACTAAGTCACCTATTCTGACGCAAGTGTCGTAGTGTAGATTTCTAGCAAATTCAGAAACATTCCAAAGCTCATCTTCTATAATTTTCAGTTCCTAGGTGCATTATCTCTATTTGTTCTAGTTTCTTTCTATTTTACATGGATTTAAGTCATTTAGTTTACTTTTCATATAGTTTACATTTTCTTTTTTTTTATATTTCATAGTTAATTTAATTTTAGTACATTTCAGCATTTAGACCCACTTCTTCACACACAACACAACCCTATTTAGCCCATACCCTTTGAATGAAATCACCAAAAAGGAATATCATTAGGTGAAAGAGATTCATTATTTCATCCAAGCTCCTAAGTGAAAAACCCTTGGGACCTAATAGGGGATTCATCTTTCCCTTCTTGCATCTCATCTTTTTGGTGGTTGATTTTGGTGAACCCATCCTTAGAACACTTCTCAAATTTGGTTCTTACATCCTAAGAAAATCTTGCATTCACATTGCATTAGGGTTTTCCATTGTGCTACATTCTAGGGTTATAAAATTCTACATTTTCATCTTAGGATTGCATCATACAACCTGAAACACATCAAAAATGGTAAAAGAAATTGAAATTTTTACAAAAAAATCCCTATTGGGACTAACTCACCATTATGGGCGACCTAGTCACAGTTTAGATTTTTAATTGCTTGTTACAGTATCACAAACCTCATTTCTATGCTTCCTAGACCACCTAGTACACCATAAACTATAAGTATGGAAATTTTTGAGTACATAGGTTCTATGCTTCTAACTCAAAATCATCGATTTAGGGTCATCTTTTTTGATATACCTTTGTCATTAGATCTGCATAATTCTTGCATTTCTGAAATTGTGCATAACATTGATAAAATTACTTTTCACTTTTTCTTACACAATATTTCTCTTCATAAAATTTTGCTTAAGTCTGATAAAAGTACAAGTTTCATTCTTTCATATTCATTATGCATATTGCTGAAACAGTACATGGCATGGTTACAACTGGTTTTTATTTTTGTTTAAATAATGTCAATGTCTTATATATCTAGACATGCTAAGCAACCTTCCCTACCATCTCCCTATGAGATCATTTTAGTGATAGAGAATACAACCTTGGAAATTCCTAACGATCATATTAGTTCTCCTCCTAATATCTCTCCTATAGGCGAAGAAGATATTTTGGTATTCAAAGAACCAATCAATGAGCATTATGAATTCTAGTTGTTTCTCTACTTTTACCTCTCTCAACACACAATACAACACAACCATGAGGGATCCTGACAATAAAATTTATTCTTCCCCTAGAGTATCTCTCCTAATTGTCAAGAAGATACTTTACCGGTAGAAAATACAATCGATGAAAATCATGAGTATCTTAGTTGTCCTCCTCCTAGGGAACCCCTTATTAAGCAAGACAATTCACCCATTGATCATTCTCCTACTTGTGATAAAGTTCCTTTAGAAGAACCCACCTTTGAATTTCAAGAAAATTTGATTGGTAATTCTCCTAAGAACTCTCCTCTTAGGGAGAATATCATGGTGGAAGAAAATATGAACATTGCACATATCCTTTAAACACTAAACCTTCCCTAGGTGAAGATAATCAAGTGACACTAGAATCCCCTTCACTAAAAAATCATACAAATAAAGAAAATATTTTTGAGGTTATGACGACACAAGTGGGATCTCCTTTAATTGGTGAGCTTCCTAAGTCCCCTCCCACTAGTGAATCACACAAAAAAAAAAAGATTTCTTGAAATCCATGCTGCCATCAAATCATAACAATGTTATATAGCCACTAAGTTGTAACTTAGTGACTCAAAAATATACGGGATCACACATCACTTCTACTTCATTACCCCTTTCTCAACTTAAATTCCCTAGTTTTTATGATATCAAAAACACTCATGCCCATCTATTTGTATGGAAATTCATTTAAATATCACCCATATACAAGTGTCTATTTAAACAAATGTTACAAATACAGATGGATGAGATAAAATCTTACATACAATTGCATAATTTAACATCCTCCTCTCATCCCACACAAGTAACCCAATCTGAAATCACATTCCCTAAACATGAATTACCCTCACTTGAGATTCAAAACAAGAATGATCCCTTAATGATAAAGGTGACCATTAATGAAAAATTAGTCAAACACACTCTCATCGAAAATGTAGCAAAAATTAATGTTTGTAGAATGGATCTCCTCAACAAACTTGGCATGGACAAAAAGATCATTCATCTCAATGATCTTCATATTCATGGATTTGAAAATGTTAATCGGCAACCACTAGGGATGATCACATTACCTATCGAGATCAGACCAGTAGTATTTCCTACCTCTATCCATATCATGCAAGGATCCCTTCCATACAATCTTTACCTAGGGAGACTATGGATTCATGATATGAAAGGAGATCCATCTACCCTTCACCGTACAGTAAAATTTGAATACAATAACAAGATATACACGATTGATGTAGATGAATGAATCTATGAATCAAGTAATCATAACATTTCCAACTCCCCTAATCCTTTCATTCCTAGATTAAAACTTATACAAGTTGATGCTAATCCTTAACCTACAAAAAAAAAATTTTGTGATCATTAGGGGTTGTTAGATTCTACACCTCCTTTCAATAAAATTTCCAAAATCTCACCCTCTTGGTCTAAAAAGTCATATAAAAATAATTAATTTTTATATACAAGTTCTACTAATGATTGGGGTCTTAAGCCCCCCTTTAAAGGAGAGTGTGAAATCTCACAACCTAAATATCAAAAAACCTATGTTTTATATGCTCAACTTGGTTCTACATCTACAACATTACCCCATGATGGTGATGGGGGCTATATAAATCATATCCCTCACGAAGGGACAACAAAGAACACTAAAAGGGATTTGAATTCTTGTACATAAACCAATCCTTCTCAAAAAAAACAACCCCTTCATTTAACTTGAAAGATTGCTATGGTATCAGAAGCAATCTCTATCGTACACATTGATGCAATGCACACATGATGCAAAATGACACATCATACTCTTTCAAGAAAGATTTAGGGTTACCTCTCTTCTCTCCATTGTCTTCAAACTTCAAACATCTCACGGTGTATAGTGCTCTTCCTTGTGTTGAAGAATCTAATTCCTCTCAATGATACATACCTTCCTCCTATTTGGCTCACCTTTTCTCTAGACTAAGTGTGGGAAAGGGGTTTGTTCACCTTATCCTCGTATGCCACATTTCATTGGATCTTTTGACTCATTTTTAACCTTTCATGAACAAATAAGAGCAAGCTTGGTATGTGGATGACATGTCTTAAGCTGACTTGCATGTGGCATACTAGCCTTTCCATGACGCAACCATGCTTGGAAACATATCAATTGGCATAGGGATTTCCAAGTCGACTCTCATGTCCTTCTTCCATCTTTTCATTTTTGACTCTTCTACTTTAAAGTAATTGCTAACAGTACGGTGTTTTGGAATTCCTTTAAAGTGGAGGCATACACTAGCACTACTTTTTTTGCATTTTTTTTTCTTGGTTCTTAGTGCAGCCTTATTGCTTCATACGATGTTTTCCTTTCTTTTTGGATGAAATTGGGTGTAATTTCGTTCATGAAAGTGATCTATCTTAACATATTACATTCCTCTTAGCAGCCTGATGTGACGAAGTGCATCCCCTAAGTTGTGAATTTTCTATCCTTTGATCAGCCCTCTCTTGGAGACATTAGACACAATTTTCGCTAAGTTAAATACCTCTCATGAACTAAGCAATACTCCTTTGAACATCCCTTTTGCATTTCACCCTTTTACATTTTTACATTTTGCATTTTTGCATCTGTGTATACATGGCCACCTTTCATAACACATAACTCTTGCATGCTTGTGGAGCCATCTTGCACTTGTTCATGAGTTCTAAGCATTTGAGGCTATGCTTGTCTCATGAGCTGTGAACCCTTATCTTTTGTGGTACCTTATCAAATTTATCAGGAGTTGTAACTTTGATATAGTTGAGCGGGAAGCCCAACTAGCAGAGCGGCTTTCCCCATAGCCACTTTTGTGTATGTTTGAGTGCATACCAACTGAGTGTATGTTTCTCACCCTTTTGGGCCTTCTCATCCTATGAACAATCGAAAGTCTTGTCACCCTAGAGTGAGTACACTTTCCTTTTGGACAAACAACCTAGATCTGATCCACAACTATTTGGACAAACAGTTGAAGCTCGATCTGACATTCTCTCTCTTCACTCTTTCACATCACTTCTTGTGTGATATTTTGTGCTTATGTTTAGTTTTCCATGGGATCTTGATCCTGGGGGCTTGATCATCCCTCTTTATTATAGTCATCTCACCTTACCAGAATGAATGCATTGGATCCCTCTCAACTTGCATGATTCGGCTACTTTAGTGTGAGTCTCAAGTAAGTTCATCCTCTCACTAAAGTGGGGGTTAAATGTGTCACCAAAAAGGGTATCCTTGACACTTTTTCACTCATTTGGTCCTTTTCCATTGGATTTTGGCTTGATTTTTCTTTGATTTGATGCTATAACGTGGCATTAGGCCTTGAATGCTTGCAAATCAACAATAACCTAACAATATTTTACAATGGTGTTGTGAAGTCTTGTAACACATCTTCCCACTTTTCTAAGACCCTTTCAACACAATTCACCTAAAAAACCCCTTTTTACCCCTTTTCGAGCCTTGTGTAAAAGTGTTGTAAACTGTTTTCATGCATTTTCACACTTTCCTAGGCTTATCATCAAAAAATTAACCTTTATGATAAACTAGTCCCTTGATATACTTTTAGGCCCGGCTTATGTGTGTTTTAGGAGGCAAGCCCGATAATCATCATTAAAAACCACTTAATTCTCGACCACCACTTGAATTTTTCTAAGTGGACTAGGTCATCACCTTGGGCAACCTAGTCCCCTTAGGCATAAATTTCAAAATTAACACAAATTTCAAGCAAGATTTTACCTCCAAAACCCTAAGTTTGGCCTAGATCATGTGTTATTTTTTAGAAAATTAGGACATAGCATGTATAAATAAGGGTTTTCCTCCTCATTCTTCTCTCTTATTCTTCCACATCTCACCAACTCTTGCATCTTCACAAGTACTCAAGCACTCAATCTTCTCAAACAAGCATTCAAGCAACCTTCATTGGAGTTGGTTCTTGCATGTTGTAGACATCTTCCACAAAGGTTTGGTGAGTGTTTACCTTTACATGTTATTCAATCATTTTTCCTTTTCTATTTCATTTCATCATTTAGGGTTTGATTACCAACATGGGGTTTGACTAAGGAAAACCCCTATTCTCTAACCCTATCCATTTGTCTCCTCTTTGAATGTGTGCTTTGTAGGTTTTTGTATGTAGGTTTGTCAAACAAAAAGGTGCCAAAAAGGTGTTGTCAACTCATCAAAGTTATTCAAGTCAACAAAGCCCTAGTTGAAAGCTTGGAAACCTCTTTCATTTGTTTTGTGTAGAATCTGAACTAGACACCTGTTAGGAGCTAGAGTGTAGACTGAAGGCTCCCATCTCCACATCTGGATTCTCAGAAATTAAGAAGTGAACTAGGTCACCAACAATGGCGACCTAGTCCCTCTAAACTTATTTTTTAGGGTTTTTTGTATTTTTTGATACCCTTTTACCAAAAACCTATTCTGGAAAATTTTTCTGAAAAGAGGACTAGGTTTCCCATTATGGTGTACGTGTCCCAGTGCAGATTTCACATAGATTCTAGAACATTCTTGAGCTCCTCTTCTGTAGATTTATGTTCCCAGATCCACTATCTCTATCTCTTCTAGTTTTTTCTAGTTTACATGCATTTAGGTCATTTAGTTTACTTTTCATATAGTTTACATTTGTTTTTGTTTATATTTCATAGTTCGTTTAATTTCATTACATTTTAGTATTTAGACACACTTCTTCACACAACAAAACCATATTCAACCCATACCCTTTCAATGAAATCAGCAAGAGGGCATATCATTAGGTGAAAGAGATTCATTCTTCCATCCAAGCTCCTAGGTGAAAAAACATAGGGAACTAATTGGGGAATCCTCTTTCCCTCGCATCTCATCTTTTTGGTGGTTCACTTTTGTCAAAAAGTATTTTTAGGGTTAGTAATTTTTTTGCACTTTGTTTATTGTTTGTAGTTGTGTTTATGCATCTTTGGCAGTATACCCATTAACATAAGAGAAATTACATATTAGAATAGGAGTGATTGCATATATATATGTAGAGGGTTAGTTTGAAAGTTGTTAAGTGTTATTCTAATAACTCTTTTAGAATTTCTCTATTTGTGTGGAAGCTCCTTACAAAAAACTATTATTTGTTGTGGTTATTTTTCCTGGATGTAACATGTTATGTCTCTTGTATGAATATGTTTCATGATATTCTTGTTTTTCTCAACTGTTTGAAGTTCCCCATAGAAAAATATTCTTCATGGTATTATTTTTTTCAGTTATCCATTGCAAATTGTTCATTATTTTAGTTTGCCTCTTGTATTTTCCATATTTTAAAGTTGTACATAATGTGGGTTTTCAAACATCTGTCATATGCCTATGATTGTTAAGTGTTTTTCTAATAGCTCTTTTCTAGTTTCCCTTTCTGTCTCAATTGTTTGAAGTTTCCCATAACAAACTATTCTTGATGATATTATCTTTTTCAGTTTCCCATAGAAAAATGTTTATTATCATAGTTTGCCTCTTCTATTCTCCATATTTTAAAGTTTTATTTAAGTTGGGTTTTCGAACAACTATCATTTTCCTATCTATAATATTTAGTGCAAATTACTATCTATAATATTTAGTAGCCAATAAGTGTTATTTTAATACCTCTCATACAATTACCCTATTTGTAATCAGTACATATATATATATATATGTGTGTGTGTGTGTGTGTGTGTGTGTGTATATATGTATCTATCTTTGTTTGGAAGCATTGATCACTTATAGTTCACATTGTATGTAAATATATGTATATATAAATATATATACACACACATATATATATATGTATGTATAAATGTATATATATATATATTTATATACACATATATATGTATATGTAGATATATATGTATGTATTTTTAACTAATGGTTCTTTTAGAATTTCCGTATTTGTCTACAATACTATTTGCTAGATAATGTAGCTTGAATTTAGAATTGAGAAGCCAACTATTACATAGATGTTTTTTCATGTATGAATATGTTTCATGATACTTGTGAATGCATAATTCCCCAGCTCCCTTCAGGTGAGTTTATATTTTCGCCTAAGTATCGGTCACTCCTCTTGAAAAATCAGCAATATCAAGCTTATTTACAAAAAGCTTTTGTGAATGTCACAAAATGTCAGCCGAGTGCTCGTGATAAGGTTTCCTTCAGTCATTTTTCAAAAATCTTGTGCCAGGCCTCCACGTGTCAGTTGTTTGCAATTTTTGTGCCTCTTTGCATCACTCCCCTTTCGGGCCCCGACCGCACACCACGTAGCATCAATGATGCATATATTTGTGGTGGACCCCACCATCAGTGTGGTATGCTAGAGACCTCCACGTGTCTTCACAACACAAGTTATCCATTGCTCATGGGAAGGATAAACGTCTGGCCCGACTTCTTGCCGTGTGGTCTTTTAAGAACCTCACTATGGGAGGAGGCCAGGTAGGCGACAACCTTTCACGAGCTGTCATGTTTTGTAACTATCGCCATGAATCGATTGCATGTGTCAAGTTCTCTGTTCTGTTGGGACCACTTCCATCATTTGCAGGGGATTCATCCAATCCTTGGATATCCTTGTTCATGGCTCGAATCTTTTCAGTTGTAACAGCCAACGGAAAATCATTTCTAATGCATCATTACTCATGATCAGGGCATATTTTATGTTACTTGCTCGACAAGATGGGCTCTCATTATAAATACTACTTCTTCTTTTGATGCAATGGTTCCAATTTTGGTTCAAATTTGGGTAGAAGAATTGATACAAAAACTAGGCCTTGAATTGCTTTATTAGATTATTGTAAAGAACTCACATACTATGCCATTGTTCGTTCTTTTTGTTTTCTTTGATATTTGATAAGTTTTACTATGCCATTATTGTAGTGGATGTTTTATTCCCAAATCATCTCTTGGACTCTTCTTTCTAGTAAAAATGTATGAAGTTATTTTATGTCATATAATGAATCACTAAGGCTTCTATCTTTATTTTTCCATTCTGGAAAGTAGGAGACTACCCATTAGCCCTTAAGTTGTATCCCCAAGATAGATTTAGCATGCCATACATCTAAATCTCAGTGTATCACCTTAGTTAGATATTTTTATTTTATATGTGCTTCCTTTTCCCATTCAAATCCCTAGTTATAGAATAATTTGACTTCTTTAAAATCTAGAGGTCACTTAGTTTGGTGCAATAGGTCCCCCCATAAAACTGTGTTTCCCACAGAGGGTTGTTACCTCGCCAAGTTTTGGCATCAAAAGTTTTTTTCTTTCTTGGCACGCCCAGTGAGACCACAAAATGATAACCAAATCAAAAGGGTGTGTAAGTCATTAGCCTATTACTAGGTCATGAACCGCAAAATAAACCTGGCCTGTTAGTACTCTGCTGGTAACAACTCATACCCAAACTCACCTAGAAATTTTTTTGAATCCTAGCCATAATGTTGATCATAAACCAAACTTATGTGGCCTGGGATGTCAGAAGTACACTTGTTTCCCCAGAGGCACCTGTCGTATGGCCCCCTATTCTAGTGTCTACCTTAAAAGTTATTCCAAAGTTCACTGGAGATGGCTCATGAACACCATCTGAACATCTGCAAGATGTTGTAGATGTTTTTCTAGTGCATGGGGTAATAGATCTGAACGTAGCACTGAGATTGCTTGTAGCTTCTTTCAGAGGGAGAATGCTAGATTGGTATCGCACTCTACTTTCCAATACCATTAGTACTTGGGATCAGCTTGAAGACCCATTCTTTGAGAGATTCTCAAATGACGGAGATAGACCTTCGTTATACCACCATCTATCAAAAAAAAAGTTGGCCCCATCTTAAGCCATGATAGATTTCATTTCCCAATTTTATACAACTTGGCAAAGAATTCAGAATGCCATCTGGCCACTAGCCGAACTAGCGTTCATGTTCTACTTAAATTCCATCAACATTGACATTTCTATGATGATCCAGTTGCTTGGTGGAACCAAATTACCAGATGCATACACCATAGTGGTGAAGGTGGAGAACAATCTGATTGATGTCAGGAAGTTGCCACCTTGCCCCCTCATGTCAATATTCCCTAAAGTATCAACTTCTAATTAGGAGATGCCATCTACTAGAACAACCACATCTTCGCCATTGTCCATGTACACATATCCAACTATACATCCAAGCACTCCTACATCTAGTGCTTGAAAATATGAGATGAATGACATAAGGGAGATGTTACGAAACTTGACAACCACACCTCCATTTTTGTCTATGTACACATATCCAAGTGCACAACCAAACATTGCATCTACAACTAGTGCTTCAAAAGATGAGATGAGAAACATAAGGGACATGTTATAGAACTTGACAAACAAAGTAACCACTATAAAATGCAATTAGGTTGCTCCTTCAAGACCAACCTATCAAAGTTATCAGGGTAGCATAACCTCCTACCAATAGAACCAATATCAAGGAAGCACATACACAACTCTTTCAACTCAAAAAAATAACCAAATAGTACCAGTACCAACTCCATTGGGGACTGCTCAGACAAGTACAAGGAAGGAGCTGACCGCAGGACAGTACAATCTTGTCGAAGATTTCAATTCCTGGTGCTATCCTTGTGGTGACACTCATATGCCCCAAAATTTTCCACGTGGCAATTTACAATAGAAAATTGCTGAAAAATGCAGCCAAGGCACAACGATGAGTTCAAGAGGGTATACATACGCCTCTTCTCAAGTGCAAGATGTGGTTATCAGCTCACAGATGCAAGTAATGCCCCTAGAACAAGAAAGTGATATAGCTCATGACCATGCCCTCCTCTCATGGATGGAAGGGGATGAAGCTGTGTTCACTTATGAAGCATCCACAATGGTTACCTCGAAGGTGTATTTTGACTATAACACCTGATCAAAGAGAACATTCACAGGTGAGCTGGTCACTCCGCAACCTAGAAGTATTTTGAATCAGCTCTCTGTCCTTCTACATTGGTTCCAGAGCCTCAAGTGCAAAAATAAATTTTTATCACCAAGGAAAAGGAACAAAAGCCTCCAAATTAATCACCAATCAATGTGGTGGAACAATTGAATAAATCTTCCGCTAATGTGTCCCTCTGGGATATCTTGGCCATTCTAGATCAAAATTCATTACTTTAGGAGGCCCTGCTAAAAGATGCAGTTGCACAACCAATAGAACAAGCTTCTGAAAGGACCATAGACACATCACCTCCAACCAAAGTTCTTGAAAACACCATAGAGGGAGCTTTGACAAACAGGAAAGGAGAGAAGCTGAAACCTAAACCCTTCTTCCTAACTCCCATTGTAGGGAGAAAACTATTGCACAACTCCATGATCTACTCTGGTGCCACTACCACAGTCATGCCCAAGCAGATAGTTGAAGCCTTAGGACTTAGTAATGATCCCCTAAAAAGAGGAGTTATGTAGTTGGATGGGAACAAAGTCAAAACAGTGGGCCTCATTAAAGATCTCCCTTTAACATTATTTTCTTGTCCTAGTATCATGGTGCCACAAGATACCATGATCATTAACATTCCTTTGATGTTAGACCTCTCTCTATCATGGGAGTTTATAGAAAAGATAGGTAGATACCTCTCTTTGGATTAGTCTCACCTTATTCTCAGGACCAAGAATAGAGCCAAGATGAATATTATCTCAAAATCCCTACATTCAGAGCATGTGGCTAATGAAGCCATGATCAACTATGAGGCTACCTATACTCCTCCCACAAGAGAAGAAACCAAATGTTCTCATACCTCTTACACTAAAGAAGAAGAGAAGGCGATCGAAGATGAAGCTTGTTACAAAGAAGTATTTTTGAGTGACTATGCAGATACCAATCCTTTTGCAAATTATCATGCTACTGGTTGGGGAACCTACATCATCTATGAGGAAGATCAAGAGTTGCCAAAGATAGCAAAGGACTCCACAACTGATCAAAATTCAAAGCTATGGACATTGCACTTTGATTGTGCAAGGTGCAAAGTAGGCACCGGTGTCGAGATATGCCTAACATCTCCAAACAATGAGAAAATCCTCAGATCCTTCCACTTTCAGTTTTCTTGCTCAAACAACAAGGCCAAATATGAGGGTCTTGTGCAAGGACTAAGCCTTGTGGAGTACATGGGTGTCAAGAAAATAAAAGTGTCCAAAGATTCTGAACTTATAATTAATCAAGTCAGAAATAACTATGCTACGAAAAATGTGCACATGCGATCTTATAGGCACAAAGTATGGGACCTCATTGAAATGTTCAAAGATTTTAACATTCACATCATACCAAGGGAGAAAAAATGATTTTTTGATTGCATGGAAACTGAGGATCTCAATTTGATCCCATTTCCAACCTAATGAAGAATATACACTCAGTACGAGTAATCATCTAACCATCCATTTGAGATAACGATTAGAGCTGGAAAGTGGTCAAAAGTGATGAACACATTTCCTCATTCATCCAATAGTCAGGCGAGTTTGTCGATCAGCTCTAGCCAAAGATTGAAGAATCATTTGGAGGATAGATCATTCAATTATGATCAAACAAACTTTCAAAAGGGTTGGTCATGCTCAAAAATATGTTTGAGTACAATGATGCAATAAATGATAGGATGAAATTTGTGGCAAACCAAGTGGACTACGCCAACCTTGAGGTCGAAGGTGGAAGAAAACTAAAAGTCAAAAAAGAAGTTCCACAACACGACAAAGATAAGTTGATACGTTTCTCTAAAGCATACAAGGGATTTGTAGCCTGGTCTTATGATGACCTCAGAGCATATGATCCCAAAGCATACAATGGTTTTGTAGCCTGGTCTTATGATGACCTCAGAGCTAAACCTATCTGATAGAAACAAAGGTCTGTCAATCCAAAGATTAAGCCCTGATGGCACAAGAGTTAGGGAAACTGATTCAATCAAAGATTATGTTTCCAATCAAACACAGTACGTAGGTATCTAACCTTGTGCTAGTTCAAAAAAAGAACACATACATTCATCTCTGTGTTGACTTTGTGACCTGAACAAAGCATCATTAAAAGATCATTATCCACTGCCTTCCATAGAATCTATTCTACAGACCATGGTAGGTTCAGAAATGTTTTCTCTACTAGATGGTTTCGTGGGTTACAATCAGGTCTGGGTTAAAGAATAAGAACAGTATAAAACCACGTTCACCACCAAATGGGGAACATTCAAATATGCCAAAATTCCTTTCTGCCTATCAAATGTAGTAGCTACCTTCCAATGGGAAATGGATATTTCCTTCAGTGAACTAATCAATAAGATCATCCTCATCTGTTTAGATGACCTGGCTGTGTTTTCCAAATCCAAAGATGACCATTTTGATCATCTGGAGATTTTCTTCACAAAAGGCCAAGATTTTTGGGTATCCTTGAACCCCAACAAGTGTGTTTTTGGCGTACCACAAGGAAAACTACTAGGGCATGTAGTGCTGAAAGATGAGATTTCTATTGATCATGAAAGGGTAAAGGTGATAAGAGATCTACCCCTTCCTGTCAAAAAAAAAGGAGTTTAGTCCTTTCTAGGGAAGGTAAACTTCATAAGCAAATTCATCTCTTATTTTGTAAGAACAATCCGACCAATCACCCTAATGTTAAAAAGGACCAATTATTCAAATGGACAAAGGAAGAAAAATCCTTCGAGAAGGTAAAGGATGCTATTTCCTCGGCCCTTGTACTAGTAATTCTAGACTTGTCCAAAGACTTCATGATATATGTTTTTAGTAGCAAGACAAGCATTGCCACTATTTTGACCCAGAAGGACAACAAAGGAAAGGGAGAACATCCGATATCTTTTCACAACCTGACCTTGAAGGAATATGAGTTGAACTACAACTTCATCGAAAGACAAGTGTTCACAATTGTGAAGGGACTCAAAAAGTTTTGAAATCTAATATGTTGCAACAAGGTGATTGTTTATGTCCCACACTCTAGTGCTTACAAATATATTATCGAAGGTGAAATCACCAAAAAGAGGGCCAACTAGATAACTAAAATCCTAGAATATGACATCAAGGTCAATCCTACAAAGACTGTCAAAGGAAGAGGGCTTTTTGAATATTTGGCACACAACGAAGAGATTGAAATAGAAGCAAAGAAAACAGAGCAAGTGGAGCTGATCCTGATGAATGAATTTGAATCCAAAGAATGCTAGCTAATGAATAGGACAAGATTTATGCACACTGGAAAATATTTGTTAAGCCTTCCTTCTCATAAAAGAAGGTTCTACTGATTACAAAACATTGGGTATGCACTCATTGAAGATGTTCTTTTCAGGAGTAATTTCAATGGTTTCTTGTTACAATGTGTCACTATGGAGCATGCAAGAAAAATTCTTGACACATTCCATGGCAGCCCCAAAGGTGGAAACTTCTCTCCAAAAACTATCGCCATAAAAATCTTGTGCATTGGGTGATTTTGGCCCACACTATTCAATGACTCCTACAACACGATAAAGGCCTATAAGGAATGTCAATTCTACACAGGGAGGAGGAAAAATTCCACTATGCACCTCAATCCGATAGTATCAGATGAACCATTCACGCAATGGGTGCTAGACTTAATAAGAATGATCAAACCACCCTCTAGTGCTAGCCATAAGTGGATTCCCAAAGCTACAAACTATTTTACAAGATGGACTAAAGCCACACCCTTGAAGAACGCAACTGAAGCAAAAATTGTGGATTTTCTCAAAGGGCTAGTAACAAGATTCGGCCCACCGAACACCATCATCTCAGAAAATGCCAAAGAATTCCTAGGCTCCAAGGTATGTCAGTTTGTGCTTACATATGGAATATTCTTAAAAACCTCATCAAACTATTACCCACAAGGGAATGGCCTAACTGAGTCAACTCATATAAAATTACTTTGCCTCATTAAGAGGATCAAGTCTGATCATGAGAAGGAATGGAATAAGCATTTTCGAACAACGTAATGGGCGGACCACATCTCCCAAGCAAGCCCTGAAGACTTTTCCATATGATCTAGTGTACAAGAAGGAAGCACTGTTGCCTATCTCTATAGAGATACTTGAGCTACAACTACTCAAGTATTTAGATATTGAAGAGAATGGAGCTATGGAAGTTCAGTTGGCCAAATTACTAGAGGTGTAGGGAAAATGGAGAAAGCCCTAATAGCTATGAATAATCGCTAGTAGGTGGTTAAGAGATGGTTCAACAAGAAGGCTTAAGACCAAGAGCTAAAATGTAGAGACTTGGTACTAAAGTTCAATGAAAGAGTTGCAAAGCCTATCCAACATGGAAAATTTGATAAGTTGTGGGAAGGCCCTTTCAAAATAATTTAGTGAAAGAAAAATAATGCATTCGAGTTAGAAAACATGGAACAAGAGCCACTGGGAATTCTGGTCAACGGAATTCACTTAAAATTGTTCAATTAGGTTGCAATTACTTCATGCAAGTGTAAATTTGTAAAAAGTGTAATTAGTTTTATTTTCATGTTTTTGTCAGCTGGTTCTTTCTACACATTTTTCATAGTTATGGGACGTAGGAAAATTCATGAGGTCCATCGTAATAGAACAAAGAAAATTTATGCTACTCAGATTGTAGAAATTAAATTCAGATACAAAGGATTGAGCCCATATGGCAAAATCATAAAATTAAAGACAAAGATGTTTAACATAATGAAGTATATACGTTATATATGTGTTGTGAAAAAATATTATCAAAATGGCTCTACGACCAAGCATCCAAAAAGCATGAACATATACACAACTTCATTACATACATATATGTGAGCCTTCTTTCAGGTGTATATACATAGGGAAAAAGTGTGTCAAACTTCATATCTCGGCATTATGAGTATTGTCTTCATCAACTAGGACATTGTCAAGAGCAGTGGAAAGATTATCAACAGTAGTAGGACCCGTGGCATAAGTAGCGTCAACACCCATAATGAGTGGTGGAGGAAATACAAGGTTCATGAAATCAATGTACCAATCCACGTCGTAGAACAACATGACGTTGTAGCAACGCAATAGAAAATGGCATGCATGGGTGGCCTTATCACAATGCTCCACAAGTGGATGAATTCAAAAACTACTTAGGAATGGCACCCATGATACCATTGCATCTTCTTCAGCATGCTTTCTCAGATCACTCACAACAAGAAGTCCCAGGCCATACACCACATTGCTCACTGTTTCGCCGAGTCCTCCAAGGTACTTTTTCAGAAAAATCTAAAGCCCCAAATGAAGGATCATAGTTTTTGGAGTCTGAGTATCAAGCAATGAAGTAACAAAATGGGAGCTGATATCGGTGTTTACCCAATATTTATCTTGATATTCAATACAGTCTCTACCAAGGACCCATTTGATAGCTATGATGGCTAGTGAATGCTTATTCTTTGTCATATGTTTCAGATGCCTACTCGAAATCTCCCGCAAGAAATTTGTTTGAGATTTTTTACACACTAGCCTTAAGGGAGTATTCATTATGTCAACCTCTTCTCAAAACACCTAAGACTAGCACTAAGCAAAATCTAGAATTATCTAATCACCTAATGCTTATTTTTGCTAAGTCACTAAGTATGGTTCAACTACTATATTAGAGATTTTTTATACAAATATCCGAGGTAGCCAGCATACAAAGCATCATGGTAATTGAGTGTTTACTTAAAAATCCCACAAAAA
The DNA here is from genome assembly GCA_007115665.2 of Sequoiadendron giganteum. Taxonomy (NCBI): domain Eukaryota; kingdom Viridiplantae; phylum Streptophyta; class Pinopsida; order Cupressales; family Cupressaceae; genus Sequoiadendron; species Sequoiadendron giganteum. The sequence continues at coordinate 169,926,767 of CM021105.1, forward strand.
GGCTAGCTCAATATTCTAGCTCGATTGTGTTCGTAGGTACAAAATAAATGCATGCAAACTTGAGGAGTGGTAATAAATTAAAAAAAATTGGTAGCAGTACCAAGGTGATGACTCATACGGATAGAGGCTAGGTGGCGCGACATAGGCAGTTTTGAGTCTCCAAGGATGAACGCATATCTTTTCAAAGTACTCATTGCAATTTTAGCTTGATCATGTTTTCAAAGATATTAATTGCTAAAGCAGACGAGGAGATGAATTGCATTGCACTAGCAGCTCAATTTCCTATGAAAATCATGTCAGAAGGATGCTATTATCGATATAGTTATGAATCCATGTCTTTTCAAAAGAGGCAAGTAACTTATCTCGCATAGACAAGGGATCTAGCCGCGCATGCTGAATTGAATGCAAAAGGCAACCGTTATCTACCAGATTGAATGCAAGAAATCTAAAGAAAATCCAAGGGTAACATGCAAAAGGTAATGCATACCATAAAAACATCTTCAGCACAGAAAAGGAAATTAAGGAGAACAAGGCCATCAAAGAAACCGAGCATGGTGCATTTTTGTAGTGAAAGGAATTAAACATAGATAATTGTAGAGAATTCACTGGCCTAGTGTAAATTAAACCTAAAGATAAAAGCTGCCTACTTTTGGGAAAAAGAAACCTTATGTTGTGCTTTAGGTTCCATTTATATCGCTTCAATGTGCTTTTTGAGAAGAGTTTGCAAAGGATGGTGACCACTCAAGGTTCTCAAGAAGAATTGAAGGAATGAGGAGCACAAAGTTTATTTCATGTCATGTGTGTAGCAGCAGGTGCCTATGTCTTTGAAGATGTCTCTTATGCCTCACCTGGAATACTAGAAAGGCCGACCTAGGTAAATAATCAAGTTGGAGAGAAGAAGAGCCCTAGTAAGGATAAGAAGTGAATTAAAGAAGAGTGGGAGAACATTCATGACCCTATTCTTGCAAGGAATCCTCAATATACGGTTTCATTTGTACACCACTGCCCTGAATTAGTTGATGAGGCCATCAAACACTTCAACCCGAAGACCAGCAGCATCGAGGGTTGAGAAGTAACTATGAACATATGCAAAGAAACTATCTGGAATATGCTCTAAATCCTGGAGCAAAGCTTCAAAGTGCAAAAAATGGAGCCATTCACTCCAAAAAAGGGAGTCCTATTGGAGGGTAAAAGATCTAGCAATGAATTTTTACAACATAGAGACACAAAGGCCTAGGGAGAATCAAAATAAACTAATGTGGATCCCAATGGTGCTTAAGATATTTTACGATGATATGAAGGATGTGTTATCAATGAGGAAGTTCATCTATGGAATGAACTCCAACAAGGATGTCCAAGAGTTTCAGCTAGGTCTGGGCTTCCAATTATGAAGGAAACATTATTCCATTTGGTATGATTTCATTGAATTTTTTGAGTAACAGATGGTCAGCCAGATAGTAGAATACAAGCTTCAATGAAGGTTTAGGTTCCCATCCTTCCTCACCCACATATTTCTACACTAGAATCCAGACTTCTTCTAGAGGTGTTTCGAGCTCTCCATCTTTGATGAAAACTAGAAGAGAGCCAGTTTTTGCATGGACTCCTCTCCTCTATATGACAATTGACTATTATGCATTTTCAAACTATTTCTTATATCCGATTTTGCAAGATTTAAGAGGCGACAACATTGTCTTACGGTTCAACTCAAACCAAACTCATTTCATGCAAAACTTTGTTCCAAGGTGCGATTATTCCTGGACAAGGACTTCACGTTCATATGTTTGTGTGGTTTCACCAGAGAACCCTTTTGACTTCCATCATGTCTTACAGATTGATTATTGGCACTCGAGGTTTTCCACTAGGTTTCAATCATTGACGACACCTTTTGCAGTGGGAAGGCAAAGAAGAAAGGATTTTTCAAAACTCCGATGAGCTTCAAGACTGTCATCATGACTAAAAGGAAGCCTCATGACATACTGGAGGAAAAGATAGATCTCATCTAGGGTTGGTATGAATCTGCGAAAAATGGAACTACAACCCTGACGCTGACTTGCCAAACAAATATGTCAAGGTAAATCACTATACCTAGCCTTACTAGAAGGACTATCAGAATCTAGTATCAGATGTGGATGAATGTATTATTGACCTAGCTTACACTCCTACCAAATATGGGCGGTCGCCCTGGCTAAGATTCTACTACCCAACTGGGCCATATGATAAAACAAGAGAAATGGGAACTACCCTCCGCAATGATCTACTAAATAACTACGACTAGGAGGAGAAAATCAATAACTAATGGATATATCACCAAGAGATCTGGGAGACTGAGGCTCCCTACAATAGCCTATAGATGGATGATACAGTCAATAAATTATGGAACAATGAACATCCAAATTTTGACGAGAGCCCTAAAAAGGATTCTAGTTCAGAAGAAGCCGAGTCGCAGTAAGATGAAAGGGTACAACCAAAAGAAAAAATATAGGATACCTCAGTGCAAAAAGGAGGGGAAGGAATTAATGTAACCTATTAAGGTTACCTCTAACATATGGTTCAATATATCGACTGCAAGGTCTTCATTGACTCACATCTAGACAACGAGGAGAATCGTGGCAACTTCACCAAAACAATTTGAAACCATAGTAGTTGATAACTCACCACAAGAGAAGCGATGGTGAACCAAGGCACTTTCTGGAGAATTTTAATAGAACCCGAATGCAAGAAAAGATCTAGCAACATTCTGAGGACCATAACCGTTCACACTGCAGGTATATATCACCCCCTCTCCTATAGTTATGCAAACTATGGTTAACCCCGTTGCATCCTCAATGCCTCTTATTTCATGTGCTAACAAATTCATTTCGACCTCTGATTTGATAATCATAGAGGGATTCACACATTTTTTCCATGCAGCCCCTTTTTCCCTTACTCCCCTCACACCATTCGCCTTGGCCCATTCCACATCCCAAAGTGTCACTCACTCTACCCCTGCTACCTTTATGGATACATCCCCTGTCACAATAATATTGGAGCTGACCCATTCTTTTGAATAGATGGAGACATTCACAACTCCGCTTCTTTAAATTCCTCCTAGTCCATAGCTTGATTATTGGAGTATCCCACCTTTCTTGTCCCAGATGATCAAAATTCCAAAGAAGAAGTCACCCGGGATTGATGTTCTTTCAATCCCCTTCTCCCTTCCTCCTGGTGCACCTTTCGTAGGTGGACTCATCAGATCACCCACATAATTCTTTTCAGAAGGCGATAAAACCAAACAAGCATGAGTGGTCAGAACCCAGAAGAGAAGAGCTAAGGATGCTAAGAGACTAGCATATCCAAAGTTAAATACTAATTTTCATGAGGCTTAGTAGTCACTACACTTTGTGACTATGTTCCCAACTATCAGCAAACCGCAAGGAGAGATGCAGTCGGATGATTACAACATGTATTATTTCGAGCTCGACTTAAGCATCACCTAGTCATGGGACAAGGTGGAACTCATGGAGGAAATGCAACAGGTAGTGACCACTAACTTTCTTTAGATTGGTCACTAGCTCAAGAAAATGGAAGAAGAACTAAAAAACCTGAAGGATAGAGTCGATTTATTTCTTTCCATGGAAAAAGATATGGAGGTTGATTTTAGGCACCTATCCCAATAGAGGGAGATGGAAGAAGAAAAAAATTGAGAAGAAATTATGAAGCTTCGGTCACATGACCCTAATCTGGTCGTTGAGTTGTAGAAAAAGAACTAAGAATATCATGACCGCAAAATTGGTGCTAGACATACAACAAAAGGATAAATAATTCCACTATTTAGAGCTACATATGCAACAAAGGGATACAGATTTCTAGAGCCACCATGCTGAATTGAAGAATTAAATCATAGAGCTTAGTTCCATAGTATAGCAACAAGCAACAAGCAAAGAGCAAGTCGAGACAAGCTGGCTCACAGAGTCACAAATTCGGCAGGGGAAACTCACCATAGCAAACCAATATTTTGTGGAGCTCACACAAGATATAGAAAAATGGAATGATGAAATTTCCCTATTGAAGGACTCATCCTTACCCTTGGCCGATGAAAAAAACCTTCTTTTGATAGCCTAGTAGTTGCATGTTTCATATTGAGAAAGAGTAAAGGCCTTCAGCCTAACTCTACAACCAACACTTTGATTTATGGCAGAGGCAATAGATCTACATATGAGAGTTCATGAGGCGATCTTACAATTTCGTCAGTCCATCGAGCAAAAGGTTCTGGAGGCCGAGGGATTATTAAAAAAGTCATATCAGGTCCTGGATGATGTCTTGACAAATGCAAGGATTAAGGACTGAAGGGCCACTGCTAAAACAACCAAGAGGGTCATCCACTATCATGTATTTATTCTTCATGCCAGCAAATGTATTGCCAGGTTCGATCAAACAATGAATGGCATGTGGGAAAGGTTCTCCCACCTAGCTCAGATGGGCTTACCTTCTCCATTCCTTAAGGATGAGTTAGTGGCTATGATGGAGCATATTACAACAAAGATCAAGGAAAAGCAATGAGATGTTTCTACCTTTCAGGATTTCAGCCAACCCCTTGCTACAAAGGATTTGGAGAACATCACTCAACCGATCACACATCTTCTTTTTCAAATCGAGTAATGGCCCGATATATCTTCAGCACTACCTTACAAAGAAGTGATCGAGCTACATGGTGTAGGATGGTGAAATCTACATTTTGTTAGAAAATATTCAACACACACTCACTTTAGTATGGTTAGTATTTTAAACAAGGCAAATAATCAACATCTCTATAGAATAATCCAAAAATCTTGATAAATAACATAACAAACTAAATTAATTAAAAGAAAAAAAGCTTATTAGATACCTATTCTATGGTGGATTGGTGCACCTTGAGTATGTGAAAGAGCCCTTTCCCAATCCTTGCCAAGCTAAATGAGTCACTTGTTGGACTAATCCTCAACCAATAGGAAGGAGTCACTTTTCACCATGTGAATGAGCGATGGTTGTGCAAGTTTTGGTCAATGTGTCAATAAATGACATTAGGTGGCCTTGTCAAATTTCAAATTTCACTTGTTGGAGGGAAAAGAAAAGGTCTTAAATGCCAAGTGGGGGACATGCAAGAGGGGAGTTAATGCCATGTTGGAAGGGACAAGCCATTTGAGAGGGAGATTAAAATTGGAGGAATATTCCCTATTATGCCATGTTGAGGGAAATTAGAATATTTAATAAATCAATTAAATAATTTATTTGTGCAAGTGGGAAAAGCTAGAGGATGTGACTTGCATTAATCATGATTTAGTTAACTTAAGAAAGGATTAGGTGTTTGTGATATTTTTAGTTAAACTTTTAGATTAGAATAAATCAAAATGAGAGGAAATAATGGATATTGGCCTATTTAATTAAATATATTTAATTTAATTAAATGAGGAAACTCTAGGGGATAATCAAATAAAAATGATTTATTTAATTCAGGAGAATATGATTAATGTATGATGTAAATTTTGCATGTCTACGTTTTTCCCCTCTTTGAAGAAATGTACTTGTTGCATAGGTTCAAAAAATGATTTCGTCGACATCGAAATTAAAAAAATATTATTTTTTTTGATGCCCCAGCAAAGAGAAATACATTAGTACATTTCCCCCTCAAGAGATCGAGCGAAAAGATTCGATTTGAGGTCGATATCACGACAAATAAGTTCAAAATGGGTGTATGGATAGCTATGACTAATTGATCTATATGATAATGATGATGTAAATAATTTTTTTTAAGATGCTTAGAATAAAATATTTATATTATCCTAAACAACTTAGATGATGATGCAAATGAGATGGATAATGTTGTCCTACGATGATATGACATGATTATGTAGGATGCAAGATGGATGCGTTGTTAGTATGAAAGTGGATACAAGAATGAGAGGGATCAACCCTTAAATCCAAGAAGATGCAGAAGTCCAACAAGTGCCCTAGTCGTCGAGACTTTATTGGATATGATGATGAATGATGATGTATTTCTTATCCAAGGATGGGAGGGATAAAGAGCGTACCCTTCTTTATTTTTGATAACACACATAGGTGTGATGCATCAAGGTATTAAGAACCAAGATGGCGTTGCACCTAGTGTGGAATTTGACTCGTCAATCAGATAGGAAATAACCTTGTTCACACTTGACAAATGAAACCTTATTCAAGATGCAGTTGAGATATTCTAGACATCTCAAACCAGAACATAAAAAGGAAAGCCTTCTTATGTGGTCAACAAGACACCTAAAACATCCTCCCTACAAACAAAAAAAACACATATGATGAAGTTATTTTACAAGAATATCGAATAAGCACAGTAGATAAAAAGATAATGATCACAGCCCCATTCCTTTCTCTCTAAACGTGTTTTGTTTAAGCATCATTGAGAGGTCCTTGGAATGAGCACAAAATAAGATAAGTCTAAAATAGCAAGATAAAGTAAACAAACAAGTTAATGTTCTTCCTACCACTAGCCAAAAACTAAACTATGGCAATACCTAATGATGATGTCCATCACAGGAAGGTCATATTCCTAGGACATGTTGTGGTCAGAGTTTTGATGAAATTTATTGGATGATAAGCTATTGATACTCCGAGTTGATGAATTTGTTGACTTACTGATCTAGACTTCAGACTTTGATGATTAGGTTGACGCTTTTGGACCTACTAGACTTGCTTCAGACTGACTTACCAAAGGATGAAGGTGATGATTGATTTATTATGAATGATGATTATTGCGGGCAAAAGTAAGATAAGATAGGTGCCCCATTTTGGGTTTTTTCAAATATTTGGATGTTTTTGGTGTTTTGAAAATGTTTTACATATGTTTTTGGTATTTTCAAGATTTATGACCAAGAGACTAACTTAAAGACCTATCTTAGGGGTCTTGGGCATTGATCGATAGATTAGCCTTGCCTGCATTATACATGCAAAGACCATGTAGTTTGACTGACGACAGACTGGACTCAATGATGAGATAGAAGGGCAAACAGATTTCCATTGCGATGGTCACCTAAAGGACTAACCTAAAATATCTTAGGGGATGATCAAAGATCAACTTTGTCTATGTTCAAGCTTAGAGACAACGTAGTTCGACTGATGACTCTATTTTTTATTTTTATGGATTTTGACATAATTTGGATTTTGAATGATTTGAATGTTTTTGGATTCTTTATTTTTTGAATTTTTTGATGGATTTTCTTAATGTTTTTTATTTTTGATGTATTTAGGAAGATCACGAGAATATATATTGTTGGAATGATGGATGCACAGGTGGACCTTTTCTAGGAAGAAATATTCAACCACAAAGAAAGTATGATAATGACATGCAAATATAGATTCTATTATGATCTATCAGATTGATAGATAGATGGATATTTTACAAAGAGTACATATGCCTAATTATATAGGCAAGTGCTAAACCTAAAATAAAAAAGATGTTGCCAAGTGTTCAAATCACACTTCATATTACAACAAGAAACCCTAACCAACTACCTAGGGAATGATAACAAGATGGAGATAAGTTCTAGAAAAGACAACTCATCTTCTAGAAGAGAATCTTATCTCAACAACTTTATTAAATGATTAAATGCAACTTAGGACTAATATGATTAATTAAAACCTAAGTTAACTAATGCTAGTGTAATAATTAATTAATTACACTAACACCCCCCCATAAGTGTAACTTAGAGAGACTAGATAAGCATGCATCTAAAACTAAGATGAATGCAAGCAAGCATGAATGGGTCCCGACAACAAAGCCTGATCAGGTACCCATGTACAAATGCAATAATGAGGTAAAGAAGGAAAATCCAGTGGGACAACCCCCCCATATAATAAGATGGTTGCAGTAAAGAAGCACTGGAAGAACACTGTGGAGTAACACTGGAACCGCAATCCGGCAAGCAAGGAAAGATACTTCTGTCTACAAGAAACCATATCGGAATCATAATAATGCAACAGCAGACCCGATGCCATGGAACACTCAAAAACACCAAACTAGAACAACCGTGGAATCCATAAAGCAATAGTAGATGAAAAGATGATGACAAAATCTGGAAGCCGTGAATCTCGATGCCGATGTCAAACTGAGACTAAAATTTTTCCATGAGAACAAGTACCATAAAGACTCAGGAACATTAACCACAAATTTAGTGGCCCTCAAACTGAGATGGATCCGATGTGAATCTGATATGTGTCAAACTAAGACAAAATATGGCCAAAAGAAACTAAGAAACCAGATTACAACCCATGCGAGTTGTCATCAAAACACAATGAAGATCAAAGTGCATGCACACTCTAATTACATTATTATGCAAGAAACTCCCCTGATGGAACTTTATATCAGTTCATTTATTACAATACCCAATGATTACAAAAGGAGAGAATGCCTAAATATGCATAAACATAAAATTAAAAAGAGTGCATGCACAAACCAATGTTCACATCTGTCTCCATAATGAAAAATAACCTCAAATTTGTGTAGATGACCAAATATGAAAACATGGCCTACACCACTATGAAGTGCTCAAAACAAGCTTTCCATCAATATCTCATTTCCCAAAAATGGATATAGTGGCCAAAAGTTGTGAATTTTTCAAAAAAACTGAATTTATTCTGCAGGAAACGGGTTTTCTAGCAAAAACGTTTATTTCTAATTTGATTTCTGGAAAATCTACTTGTTGTTTGTAGACAAATATAAAAACCCAGAAATATTTTGATGCTAGAAATAAAACCCAAAAATCGTTTCTTGATCCATTAAGCAGAAGATGAAAAATTAAATTTTTTCAACCTTCAGCGGGGAGAAAAATGACACCTGATGCTTTTTAGATTGTGAGTTTCTTTAGATTTGTGTAAGATATGCAAAATCTAAAAGATGTCCAGTTCAAATTTCGACACTGGCTAGAAAACCCAGAAATCGTTTTTCCTGCAAATGAGTGAAAACTAGTTTTTTGAAACAAATATGATGACGGCTCCAATAAAAAACGGCTTGCAACAAACCCTTACTTGCCAAAGAATCTCACTAGCCAAACTTTCTGGATCCTAGGATGAACCTTCACTGGAATAGCTCTGATACCATGTTGGAATGATGGATGCACAGGTGGACCTTTGCTAGGAAGAAATATTCAACCACAAAGAAAATATGATAATGGCATGCAAATATAGATTCTATTATGATCTATCAGATTGATAGATAGATGGATATTTTACAAAGAGTACATATTTCTGATTATATAGGCAAGTGCTAAACCTAGAATGAAAAAGATGTTGCCAAGTGTTCAAATCACACTTCATATTACAACAAGAAACCCTAACCAACTACCTAGGGAATGATAACAAGATGGAGATAGTTTTAGAAAAGACAACTCATCTTTTAGAAGGGAATCTTATCTCAACAACTTTATTAAATGATTAAATGCAACTTAGGAATAATATGATTAATTAAAACTTAATTTAACTTATGCTAGTGTAATAATTAGTTAATTGCATTAACATATATGAATCTGATCCAATGCAAGTACAGGAACATGCCCCCAACATGATGTGATAGACTACTTTGATAAAGGTAGGAAAAACTTACCGTGGGAATATGCCAAGTAGTACTATGGTGGAACATAATATGAGCATTAGATCAAGCTATTGTATGGAATGCAAAAGGATGGTGGAAGGATGAGTGCATGGAGAGTGCTTTATTCACTCTTCGCACCTTTTTGCTAGGTTTTCACCAAGGTACTTGTCCGAAGCACCAGTGTTGTAGTTTTAACTAGAGAACAATTTTTATCTTTACAATTTTCAATCTTTTTTTTTTTTTTGGATTTTTTTTTTGTCACCAAAGTGCCCATTTGCCAGGATTTCATCAAGGTGACCATTTTTTTAGGACATTTTCCTAATTTTTTTGTATTTTTTGGTTCTATACCTTGTAATATTTTAGGCATAAAACTCTTTGAGATGGGAGTTGTTTAAGGGATCTTGCAAAGGCTCGTCTTCTAGTGTTGATAGTTGACATGACCCTGATTTATAGCTTGTTGTGATGATGAAAGGTCGCAACCAGTTGGGTTCAAATTTTTCTTTGTTATCTGGGTTCAACATGTTCTTCTAATTCTTTTTCCGCACAAGTTCACCGACTTGGAAGGTGCATCTCTTGATCTTCTAATTCTAGATGCACTTTGGGCAATTCTGATAGACCTGTAGATGGTTGAGGGAATCCATGCATCATTCATCTAATAACTCCAGCTCATTTAACCTTGAAAACTAATATTCCTCATTTGTAATGAGGTTTTGCAGTGATATCCTTAATGATGGGAGCTCGATCTTGATTGGTAGGATGGGTTTTGATGTGTACACTAGGGACAATGGGGTGGCGTGTGTTGGCATGTGGATGTTGGTGTGATAGGCCCATAAAGTGGGATTTAGCTATAGATGCTAGTCACAACTAGAGTCATTGACTATTTTCTTAAAGATTTTCAAGATAGTTTTATTAGTGGCTTCTGCTTGGCCATTGCCTTGGGGATAGTACGAAGTGGAAAAGTGATGTTGGATATTGAATTTGTGGCAAAGGTCACGCACATCCTGATTCTTGAAAGGTATCCCATTATTAGAGATAATAGATTGAGGGACACCATATCGACAAGTGAGATAGTTTAGGATGAATTTGGAAATTTGATTTCTCATTATGTAGGTCATTGGAATTGCTTCGACCCACTTTGTGAAGTACTATGTGGCGGTGATGATGAATTTGTGGCCGTTGGATGAGATGGGTGTGATTTTGCTGATGAGATCGAACCCCCACTGCAAGAAGGGCCAAGGTGTAACAATAGGATGAAGCTCTTGAGCTAGTGCTTGAATAAGGTATCCATGTTGGCATTTTAAACACTTTCTGACAAATTCATGTGCCTCTCTTTCCATTGTTAGCCAGCAGTACCTGATTCTCAGCAGCTTCTTAGCCAAGGTCATACCACTTGAGTGTGAACTACAAAAACCATTGTGAACCTCAGTCAGAGTAGTCAGGGCTTCCTCAAGATTTAAGCAATGCAACAAGGTTCTTTCAATACTCCTACGATAGAGGATTTCTCCTAGGATGACAAAATGGATGGAATTTTTGACAAAGTCTCATTTGAGGTTTGGCATTATGTCAGTTGGGAGGACTCCTAATCTTAGGTAGGTATAGATGTCATGATACCAGGTATCACCAAAAACAATGAGTTCACACACATATTCTGAATCTAGTACCTCGAATGTGGGTACGAGAAGCTGCTCTATCAAGAATTCATGTTTTGAGACATTGCAAGGGATATCCAGTAAGGATCCAGTTATTGCCATGGTGTCACTTGCTTTGTTGTTATCCCTCGGTATCTGCTCAAAGGTGATATCAATGAATGATTCTTTGACGCTCTCTCCTAACTTCTTGTATGGTGTCAGCTTATCATCCTTAGTTTTGTACTTGCCATTGACTTGGTTGATAATAAGTTGTGAACCCCATAAAATTTTAGTGTCATGATCCACCAGTGTACTGCAATCTTGAGACCTATGGTTAAAGCCTTGTATTCTGCAATGTTGTTTGTGCAGGGGAATGCTAATTTGTAGGATCTAGGAATATAATCCCCCTGTGAGGTGATGAAGAAAACACCGGCTCCTAATCCATGTTGCGTGTATGAGCCGTTGAAGTAGAGTTTCTAGTGATCAGCTATGTTGAGACTAAAGATGGATTCATCTGTAAATGCTTATATGAGTGGATTCTCTGAATAGATTAGATCCTTTGCGAGATGGTCTGTAATGAATTTTCCTTTGATTTATTTTCACTCCATATATTCAATGTCATATTCTGATAGTATCATGACCCACTTAGCCATCCTTCCTATGAGCATTTCCTTTGATAGCAGATACTTTAGGGGATTGATACTTGCAATCAGCTTGATCTAATGAGCCAACATGCAGTGTCTAAATTTTTGGGCTGCAAATACGAATGCTAGGCAAGCTTTTTCTATTGTTGTGTAGTTGAGCTCATTCCCTACCATTGTCCTGCTAATGTAGTATATCGCTCTCTCTCTTCCATTTTCATCATGTTGAGCTAATAGAGCACCAAGAGCTACCATGGTTGTTGAAATGTATAGAATTAATGGCTTTCCTGGAATTGGTGGCATTAACATTGGTGGCATAAGTAGATATTTCCTCTGATTTTTATAAACACCTGCTCACACTTTTTATCCCACTTGTATGCTACTCCCTTTTGGAGTAGATGAGAATATGGGATCTTATTATCTGCCTGCTACGCTATGAACTTACAAATGGATTGGAGCTTGCCTTGTAGACCCCTCATCTACTTTAATGTCTTGGGTGCTTCCATATCAAGTATTTCCTTGACCTTTGTAGGATCTACCTCGATTCCTCTAATTGATACTATATATCCCAGGATTTTTCCAAATTGTACCCCAAAGACACACTTCTTTGGGTTGAGATGGATGTTATATTTTTCCCATCTGTCAAAAATAAAACTCAAGGCTGCTATGTGGTCTTGTCTTTTTTTGGATTTTGGAAATATGTCATCTACCTAGTCTTCCACTTTTTTATGGATCATTTCATGGAAAATCAGTGTCATGGCTCTTTGGTATGTTGCACCTACATTTTTTATCCCAAATGGCATCATGTTCTAGTAGTAGGTGCCCCATGGACATGTAAACGTTGTTTTATGCTAGTCTTCCTTTGTGATCATAATCTGGTTGTACCCTAAGAAGCCATCCATCAGTGATAGCATCGCATTTCCAGCCATGATGTCCACTATCATTCAATGTTGGGTAATGGAAAATTATCCTTAGGACACACTTTGTTGAGATCTCTGAAGTCTATGCAGCTATGGATTCCCCCATTCGGTTTTGAAACTGGCACAAGATTTGATACCCATTCTAGATAATCAATTGGGCGTATAAAACCAACATCCAAGAGATCTATAATTCTACATTGACTACCAAGGCTATTTGAGGGTGCATCTTTCTCAATTTTTGTCTCACTGCCTTTGCCCCTGGGTAGAGAGCTAAATGATGAACCATGACTTATGGATCAAAACCCAACATGTTAGCGTAGGTCCATGCAAAGTTCATCTTTCTTTCTCTTAGGAATGCTACTAATAGTTCTTGTTCTTCTGATAGAAGTGACTCAACATATAAATTGTTGTGTGGAGTTGTTTCTATTCCCATATTTACAGGATTGCATCATTCTGCTAAGACTGTCAATCTTGATGAAGTGTAATAGGGGGGAGATTGAATCCTTCATCCTTCGATGCCTCAGAGAGGTTTTTACCATTGGATGCATCCTTTATTTTTGCTATTCTATGGTTAGAGAGTCCACAATGTGGCTTTCACTCAATGACACTGAGCTTATTCTCATTAGTTTGATTTTGTGATTGAAGGACTCAATTGTCTCCCCATAACATGCTTGTGTGTCCACTATGATGTCGAACCCAGCCTTGTGATCTCTACATGGTACTGCATCCCTTAGTCCCATGAATTCTGAGAGAGCCTCATCATTTTTTAATGTGTCTAGAACCGGTGGTCCTCGTTGGTTTTAGTCAATGAGTTGGGGGTAAACTAGGTTTATTTTATGAGTTTGATGGTCTGACTCAACGGCTGAGGGACTAATCATTAGTAAGGAGGAATATTCAAAAAGAATGGGAAGGACTATTATGGTATCCTCATCATCACTACTACTACATACATCAGTTATGTCGAAGGTGAAGTTATCTACGGGAAAACTTGTGGATATAGGTAGTTGAAGAGCGGTCACTGATAACTAAGGGGGAGACCTTACTATTCTACTAGGGGTACCTCTATCACATACGGTTATACTCAGAGGGGTACATCAGAATCCAAGATTTCTCATTCGTGTTTCAATAATGATGGGCTCCAATCATTCATTGTTGTTCCTTCTAGATATTTCATTTCTATTGTAGCCCATACCAAGCATCATTTGCAATCCTTTGTTAGCTTCATCCAGGTGCAGAACTTTCATCTTTGTATAATGAGCTTGCAATATCTCTTTCATCTGCATTTTCCTGACTGAGATCCCCCCAATGGCAGAATGCAGAAGGGTCAGCCCTAAAAGTGTGGATAGGTGTTTTAACTAGTTGGCATTGTCCATGTGACCTAGGAGATTATAGTAACTCTCCTACAATGAAATAATTTTTTCTTAGTCTATATTCTCCACACCCATTGTCTTGGATCATGAGCTTGATGTCGGATATGTTAGGGATGGAGGGTATCTCTTTCATAGAAGTGGAGACTAGGTAAGATGGGTCTATGTATGAAGTGGAGGGACCTTCGTCATTTTTCAAGACTTGGGGAATTTCATAAAACTTGGCTTCCAAGTTTTTGCAATAGGCGAATGGCTTTGGATCACCATGTATTGTGACCTCCTCATTTTTGTATAAGAATTCAACGCATTGGTGGAATGTTGAGGTGACCTCCTTCATACAATTGATCCATGGGCATCCTAGGAGGATGTTGTAGGGAAAGTCAAGGTTGAGAACTCAACATGTGGTTGGCCCCACCTCGATTGGGATCCTGATAGTGCCTTAAGACACTCTTTCCTAGTCATCATACACTTTGATGGTAATGCCTTTGTTTTTGTCAATGGACTCTTCTAAAATTCTGATGAGTTTAAGAAAACAAATGTTGAGGCCTGCAACTTCATCCACCAATACCCTTTTTGACCTTTTTTCTTGCGAACCAACACTTTAAGGTGAAGTGCACATTGTGAGATTGTTGGGTGGGGAAGTCTTCATCGAAGATGGTGAGGAGATTTGGAGTGATGATGTTACCAACCATAGCCTAGAATTGTTCCGTATCAAGGGTAGCAGAGATAGTGGATGCAGCTAATGCTTCATCAAGGATTTTCCTATGGATGATGGAAATTTTCAATAACTCCATGATGGAGATTTGAGTGGGGGTTCTTTTTAGCTGGTCAATGACATTATAATCATAGGGAATGAATTTTGGGTTTGAAATGGGGGTCTTAGATGGTTGTGATGCCCCTGCAATAGTAACCTTTTCACTACTTGTGGTGACTCCATAATCAACGTTGGCTCCTTTGACGCTAATGATAGTGACCATTTCATCTATGCATGCGACGATGTATTCGTATACAAGGTTAGCATTGGCATAGTTTTTTTTTCCTTTATTGTTCCCTTTGTTATTTCCTTGATTATTTCCCTAATTATGATTAGGCATCAGATTTGTGTATATTTTGAGATCTTGATTTCCAGTAGGTTGTTTGACATTTATGATCTTGTCCTCAATGAGATCTTGGATGATGTTCTTCAACTTCATATAGTTGGTGGTCTTGTGTCCCTAGAGTTTATGATAATCACACAGGAGATTTTCGCTGTACCAGGGTGGCTTCACCTGGGGTTCCCTATAATTATCATGCATGGGGACCTTGATGATGTTCTCATTGACCAATTTTTTCATGATGGACTCAATTGACTCCCCAAGGGATCAAAATTTCCATTTGGGGAGAACTTGTTTTGCGAAGGTGGTCCTCCTTGATTATTGAGATTATTGATATGATTTTTGGGTGGTTGCTCGTTTACCACATTTTTTTGTCTGTTATTTCGATTATTATTCTATGGTTGATGATGATGTGTTTGATTATTTTTCTTGGGAGCATTGATGGCAATCTTGCAATCCACTACTCCATCTTTGGAGACATTTCGATTTTGCACCCATGTACAAGATTTGTCATTGTAATTAGTGGATGGGCGATTGTCCTAATGTTCAGAATAAGTGGGTGTGCCCCCTTGTGTAACAAGAGCTCATTCAATATTGCACAGCTTGGGGATCAGTTGATCATATGTAGTGATGCATTGGATCTTGAGATAGAATGCCAAGGTATTGTCTATATTGGCAATGATGGTACAAACTTGTTGTTCCTCTGGTGTGGCCCACTTGATTTGATTGGCCTTCGCTCGCCATCGTTGGAGAAAGGTGGTGAATGATTCCTCCTTACTTTGTTTGAGTGCTGAGAGTTCTTCCAAAATAACATCCATAGAAATGTTGAGTGCATAATTTTGGAGGAAAGCATCTTTGATCTCCTGAAATGTTTTGATTCCTGTAGGTAGATGAGAAAACCATTCCATAGCGTCACCAACCAAGCTTCGAAGGAATAGCCACATGAAATACGTGTCATTGTAGGCAACTTCCATGCAATGTACCTGAAACTCCTTCATGTGATCTTCAAGGTTTCCCATCGTGCTATATTTATCAAATTTGGGGATTTTGAATCCCTTCGGGAATGGCACCATTTCCAAGATTCTATCAAATGCATAAAGGCACAAGTTGCTCAGTGTCCTGACTGTCTTCCCTGATTGAAGATCTAGCACTATGTCATCACATCACCTTGTGGATTAGGAGATGGGGTGAATACGTTTTGGGGTGTGGGATTGATGGGTGGGACGTTTGTGTGGTTTTGTTGCAAGATTTTTTGAGAAAGTGATTCCTTTGCTTGTTGTTGAGCCAACAATGCCTATTGTTGGTCCTGTTGCTGCTACACCAACAATGCTTGTTGTTGATCATGTTGTTGTTGTGCCAACAACACTTGTTGTTGGTTGTATTATTGTTGTAATTGATAGTCTTGCAAGGCTTGTTGATATTATTTTTTCTATGCTTGCAATTGCGCTTGGTATTGTACTTTCCCTTGCGCTTGTTGATCTTGGAATTGGGCTTGTGCCTGAGCATGTGCTTGTTGGATTGTTTGTGCAATCTGAGTGGCATGTGTGGATTGTGTAGCTTGAGTGGATTGAGTGGCTGGAGCTTCCTACGTAGCCTGGGTAGCTTGTGTGACTTGTTGTTATAACAAGGCTTGGGCTTGTGTATCTTGTTGTGCCTATTCCATTGCTAATTGCGCTTGCGCTTGATGATCGGCTAGTTGTGCAGCTTGCTGATTTTGGAGTGCCTTTTATTGAGTAGCTTGTCGAGCAACTTGCAACATTATGGTGATTGAATTGGATAGGTTGTGACTTGGTGGTAACAGTGGTGGATTAAGAGGAACATCGACCATTGTGATGAGCAGAATAGTTGTGTTAATGATTGAGGTTTGAGCTACGGATGGTGTGATTGAGGTGCTTGGTCCCTATGAAACCATGCTTTGAGGAATGATGGATGTATTGATCACTGCGGTGTCTTGGATGGATTATGTCTATTGTTGTGATAGATATGGCACAACTGGTGGGTTTCATAAATTTTTTTGATTCAAATGCTTGATGGCAGGAAGAGGAGGAAGACCCTATTAAAACAAAGATTAAATTCCTTTCAGATTATAACCAAAATATTGAACTTGATAAATATGAAGTAGATGCCAAATCAATATTGAAAAATATTGATCATGAATTCACAATTCTGAATTTTTCCTTAATGGTATTCGATCTACAAGAGTATAACATTTATTAATTTCGATGTTCTTGTGGATCGAATTCTCCATATATACATAGATAGGGAGACACATCCCATGAGTGGATGTGTCTTTTGTCATAGAATCCCTTCGTCTTAACTAAGACAACTGAATGTTAATTGGTTTATTTAAGAATCATTTAGATCTATATATATTCAATCATTTAATTTGATATGAATATATATCAATTTATATTCTCTCAATATAGATCAAGGAATTATACTTGGTATTAGTGATTTATATCTGACCATAGCTATTTCATTCAACACTCCCTCTAAGCTAGGGAAGATAACTTCAACCAAGTATAAAGTGATATCACCTTACTCGTGATATCAAAAGATATGGTATGCTTATGAAAGAGTCAAGTCACATGACATTCTTCATAAAACATCTTCATTATGGTATGTGCACTAACATCAAGTCACATGATGTCTACCATAATAAATCATGGCATATCCACAGATATATATACATATCCACCATGAATAAGGATCATAATGATCTTCAAATTTATATCAAGTCTCATGATATCTATCAAAATGTCTAAAAACTACTATCATTACATGTCCATGGATATCAAGTCACATGATATCCATCATGATATTGAAACTAATCATTGTAAAGTCATCACCTTACTATGTCAAAGTGTTCATTATCGAAATATCATCACCTTTCAATAATGTACACAAAGGGGGTGAGCCCATATAGTCATGGAGTCACTCACATGACAAAAGAATTTACACATTAAACATCTTTCAAACATATTAGTACAAAATAAACAATTTGAGTCTCAATCTCAAAAATAACTTACATTTCAACCATACCAAGTTTCTTCCTTAAGGGTTCAATTTTGACTTTGGAGAGAGTTTTGGTGAATGTCTATTGTTTGATCATTTGTACTAATATACTCCAATTGTATCACATTCCTTTCTACCATCTCTCACATAGTGGTAAAGAATCTCTATATACTTTAATCAAATAATCCCACAACCAATATCTAGAGCGATACTACTTCTCTTGCTCCCATAGAGGCTGAAATATATTAGGCTTCTGTTGTACTCAGTGCCACAAAAGATTGCTTCTTGCTACACCAGGATATTATTGCAGACCTCAACTTGAAACAACATCCAGAGGTACTCAGTGCTATAGAAGATTTCTTCCTGCTCCCTCTGAATCTTCAAGCACTTGTATCAACCTCCGGACTTTATCGTCCAAGATTGTTTGCAACACTTGCTTTAGATAAATGGTCTTCAACTCATAGTTCTAACACTATTGACTTGCTCTTGTCTAGGACTATCCTCCTTGACCTCACCCTAGATCATCCTATTCTAAATAGGCTTGTGGAGCTACCAATGTCAAATCCAGATGACTGTCTTGTGTAATTCTGATCTCAATAGCTGAAGAGGTCTTCAAGCATCAGGCCTTCCAACTTCTTCTTTGTGAGTCACATAACTCCCTCTGAAGGTTAATTTCTCTTCAAAAAATTGATCACAATGACAACCTAAAGGGGTTCTTCCTTGTTGAGAGATGTCTTCAATCACCAACTCAGCCCCATGGCTACAAGTTGTGACTCCAGTCTCTTCTTCTCTTGAAAGTAATCTCTTGTCATCATTTTTCTGCTTGATCCATCTTGGAAGCATTATAAAGAGATTACTAGTAGTTCATAGAACTAAACTATCCCACAGAGAAATACCAATTCTAGAAGCATACATGATTCACTATAATGTTCTTGCATGATTTAATAACTACATAAAATTCATGAACATTATTCAAGCATGAAATACTAATCTCTTTATGTTGGTTCTAATAAATGCTAATCACTGCACTCAATATAATTCGATACTCTTGTGCTCAGATTCATCCATATCCCTGCTATTATAGGTTCATGGCTTGATCACAGGCCCATGTCCCAGTATTAACAGTAACCCAGTAATACATCAGCACTTGGATTTGTAGTGGTGGTTGGGTAAATTTGAATATGGTCTTTGACCATTCAAATTTATCGATGCACTACTTGACTTGTTCTGAATCTATCCAAGACCTATGACTTTCTTTTGACTCATTCAAGAATAACGTCTATAGAAACAATTGAGGCTGGGAGTAATTACACTGCCAATTCATCAATTACTCTATTCTGTAAATGATGATGTGTTTCTTTAAGTTTACACTTCATTTACATTTTTGTGGCAGCTATATATTTTTATTTTATTTTATTTTTATTTTTTTATTTTATTTATTTTTATTTTTACACAAGGCCTTCTAAATCACCTCACAATGAAATCTCAACAAACATACAATCTCCTGACAAGGTACTTCAAATGATACCCAACAAGAATTGTCGCTTCATAAACTGAATCTTTGAAACATAAACCCAGTCCTTTGCCAATCAGCACAAAAGGCCAATTCACTCTAGCAAAAATAACATGAAAAAGGTGCCAAATATCAATGTCGATATACTCCAAACTGAGATTCGATGATTCTGCACTCATTGTAAAGCTCCAGTTGTGCCTTTCTCAATAATAACTCCACATATGTATTTGACTGATTAAATGGTCCCAACAATACACTCATCTAGAAAAGAACCAAATTCTAGCGGACCTCATAACAAGGAATGCAATGGTGCAATGACTTGTCGCTACGACCAAACTTTTGAAATAGTCTCCTTGTCAATATGTGTCACGCTAGACTCAAACTTCACTAGGGACATGATAGTTAGAAGATTATACTACAACAAATGCACACAGAGGTGTTGGCAATCCCGATAATGGTATGTCTCAGACAACCCAATTGTAGTGTGACTTGATATTCCTCAAAATGTTTCTGAAGAAGAATGAGTTCCTGTCAATGCATATGTGATCTCAGTAGTGAGGATTCAATGATCATAATGAAACCATTCAATAGTTGCGGTGATATAGGAAGCCTGATTTCAAAAACATCAACGCTAATGATAACCGTGTTCCACTCTTTAACCGATGTTGATTTTATTCATTCTAAGAGCTCGAGTATATACAACACCATGAATATGATCAGTAGTAGATGCACCCATCTTTAGTTGACATAATTCAACAAGTAATGTCGGGAGTCTGGATACGGGTTCAACCTTCAACGCAAATATTTCATCGACAATATAAGAAACTAGCAATATTCACAATCGGACTCGCTCAAGTCTCCAAGAATAAGAGACACCAATGGTAGCAGAATAACAAGAGTGATTAATAGGGAGACTCAATATCAGGTGTGGTGAAATCTACAATTTAGGAAATGGCAAGTTCCCATGCAAAGATAACTCGACTCCCAACTTCTCTTTCTTAATTGACTTGTTAATAATTATAGTGCATAGGATATCTTCTTAATATCGGGTAGGCATCACATCACCTTCGGATAACCTGTTGTCAGAACTATCATTGGTTCCAATTAAAACTAAGTATTTGCTCAATAGTTTATTCAAATAGTGTTCAAATCATATCCAAGTTTCCATCCAGACATGGCGATGGATTTTAGGAGTTTTCATTCCAGAATCCAAATGTTAAATCAAACACAATCAACTCTTCTAAATCGAGCTTTCAATAGCTACATGGAAGTATTTTTTGTGGGACACCAAAGTCAAGAGATGAGATCTCATATAAATGGCCACACCAAATTTGTTACTCTCGATCAAAGATCAGAGAGGAATGAGTAATGTGTTCTTCAAGACCAATTACTCTGCACAAGATCCTAGTGCTAAATGATCACCACTAATTCCTCTGCCCTTGCAGTGGTGTCAGACACCTGAGAGATAGATAGGTAAA
The DNA here is from genome assembly GCA_007115665.2 of Sequoiadendron giganteum. Taxonomy (NCBI): domain Eukaryota; kingdom Viridiplantae; phylum Streptophyta; class Pinopsida; order Cupressales; family Cupressaceae; genus Sequoiadendron; species Sequoiadendron giganteum. The sequence goes on from CM021105.1 coordinate 169,948,015, forward strand.
GTGAGCTCTCTACATGATGAACTGGTAATCTTCCTTAGCCTCAACAGTTTACACTGCAGACTAGATCACTTGCAGCATCGATGGAATCTCCTTAGACTAGGAAAGAGATGAAGAATGTCACGTGTTTGCGATTTCAAGAGAGAGTATGGTTTTAAAGTAATTTGATATCTTGAATTTAATCAGATCTTCCTAACGTGGCTCTGATACCATGTTAAAATAATGATTAAATTCCTTTCAGATTATAACTAGAATATTGAAATTGATAAATATGAAGTAGATGCTAAATCAATATTGAAAAATGCTGATCATCAATTCACAAGTCCGAATTTTTCCTTAATGGTATTCAATCTACAAGAGCAGAACCTTTTATTAATTTTTATGTTCTTCTCGTGGATCAAATTCGCCATATATACATAGATAGGGAGACACGCCCATGAGTGGATGTGTCTTTTCTCATAGATTCCCTTCATCTTAACTAAGACAACCAAATTTTAATCGGTTTATTTAAGAATCATTTAGATCTATATATATGCAGTCATTTAATTTGATTTGAATATATATCCATTTATATTCTCTTAATAAAAATCAAGGAATTATACTTGGTATTAGTGATTTATATTTAACTGTAGCTATTTCATTCAATAGACCCAACCCGAGTGATGATGTAGATGTGAGTGGTAGGGGTGGAAATGGTGAAAAGACGGGTGGTTCAATCCTTGAAAATAATGATGATGGATCCAAGATTCACCCTACTCCAAACATGTCACCTTCTCCTTCTAAGATAGGAAGAGAGGTTTGTGGATCCAGAGGATAATCTGGTGTTGCATGAAATGAGGATGAATTGGTATGATCATGAAACATTAGTAGGAGGTAAGGGTATAATGGATTTATTGGGACATATTGATCCGATGTGGTGTTTGCATTCAACCCTCGATTTTTCACAATGTGATGTTTTTAGAGTTTGTGAAACATGGCACTTCCCTTGTTAACAACCCGCGAGGTTGAAGCGATAGATGATATGATTTGGGGAATGTCTTGAGTGAAATTTTGAAGTGGAAGTGTGGATGTGGGTGAGGACATGACACTAAGATACCTCCCCACAATAGTGCTTACGTCAAAGTTAGAAGGGATTTTAGCCCCCTCTTTTGCTAACTCTAGCATGTATTGGGATGGGTACAACCTTAGCATGGCACTAGCAATTCGGTGGTTCTCAAGGTTTGGCACCATTTCCAAAAGTTTTGATTGTGTCATCCCATTGTTAGTGATGTCCTCTATATGACCTTCTTCTTGAGAACTTTCAGGTACTTGAGGAGGATTTATTGGGAGTTCAATAGTTATCATCTAGTTGAAAGTTATTTCCATTTGACTTAGATCAATTGAAATGGATGTTTCTTTGTTTTACTCCATATTCCTCTTGTGTTGAGATCGATTTTGAACCATAAAATAGAGATCAATTTTTGAGAATGTAAGAGATGAACCTCTAACCCCTCAAATTGGTCTAAACCTTAGGTTCGAAGAAGCGAAGAACTAGGACAATTGAAGGATCAAAGCCATGATGGGGATGAGATAAATGAAATATGGGTGATGCAGATGAATGGAACCCTTGAGGAACCTTGAGGAAGATGCTAAACTTTAGGACTTTGATTGATTGATTGTGATGGATTGATAGTTTGACCAAGTGTTTCAAGTCAAACAAAAGTGATAATGCACTTGTAAACTCTAGGAAGTTGTGTTATCCTACAGTAAACTTGTATAGGAGAGGATGGTTTGACTAAGTGTGTTAAGTCAAATGAGGTGATTATGGATTTGATAATTTGGCTAAGTGTGTTAAGCAAACAAAGTGATAATGAGCTTGTAAACCCTAGGAAGTTGTGTTATCCTAGAGTAAACTCATGCACAAGATGATAGTTTGACTAAGTGTGTTAAGTCAAACAAAGTTATTTGCTTTCGCCTAGAAGTTTAGCATAAAAGATGATTACAAAGTTTCCAAGAGTTGTTGGTGAGGTGATTTTTGACCAATTTTTATGGTTGAGAGATGGATGAGAGTGATTTATTTTGATCCTAGACTTGACCTAGAGAACACTCCTTACAAGACCTCAGTTTTGAAGAACACACTTGGCTTCCTATGTGATAAAAGTAAACCTTTCAAAAAGCTCAGGATTTTGTTGATAATAGAACTCATACAAGTCAGGGTTGTTTTTTGAAGCTTTCTTGTAAAATTTGTAAACTAATCTTTCTCTAACTTGGAGAAGTCTTTCAAGATGCTCCTCACAAGCTTTTGGAATTAGACTTTTGAGCTTGGGTTTCCATATTTTGGTCTTGCAAGAAATCATTTGAGAGAACACATGTGTGGAGTCAATTGTCTTTTAATTTTCTTAATGAGTTCTTTTTACGACAAACAGTTCTTTGATTAAAGTTTCAAACTAAATGTCTATGTCTCAATTCCTTTTCATTCCACAAGGTCCATTATGTGAAAATTAGGGTTTCAAGAACATAGTTCCCTAAGTTGAACCTAGTGAAAACAAATGATGATTAAACCCAAGTACTTAGAAACCTCTAAGGATAGAATCCCTAGGGCAAGCAAGAGCACTTAGATTCGTCAAAGGATATTTGTTTCCTCCAAAGGGTTTGAAATTTTTAAGTTCTTTGTGAATGTTTTAGATCCAAGAAAAGTATTTTTATTCCAATGACATGCACAACCCTAGGCTGAAAAAACAATATGTGTTGGGTTCCCACTTGGATAAATCCAGCTGTGCATATTCAATGCAAATGATTAGATGCTTGACCACACAGACTCCCCCTTACAGTGAACTTGCTTCTCGGGTCAGCCAAGAATCAATACCCATGAATCTCCCATGGAATACTTTTCATCTCTACAACAGAACCACATGTATACATTGGGCGGCTTCAAAGGACATGACCTTTTGCACCAAAAAATAGATAGGATTTTGGCCTTTGCTAAACAAGAGGTTTTAATTTGGACTTTCCGTTCATGGAGATTGACCCATGCGGCGAGAGACCATTTTTTCCCTTCTCATCAGAGCCAACCATGTGATACTGGCTTTTGTTCCAGTACCCACTTTTATATCCTAGCTAGAAATACACTTGGCTTTAGTGTGTTACTGGTTGGGTCATTCCCTTGGCTGAGTACTTTTTCCCAGAAGGCAGACACTCTAAGATAAAAAAAAGAGAGAAAACATATTCATAGTTCGATCAACCTTTATTTAGAAACAAATGGAGAACATACGCAATAGGTTTACTCACACTCGCAAGATGTTTTGTCAATTTTAAGGTACCCAAATCAAAGTGTAGAGGCAATCTTTTAAAAAATCTAATATCACCAAAAGACTTTTTCTTCTCAAGATCACCATGAAGTGCAAGAGAAGTGCATATGCCTTTTAAATGATATTAAGTTGTGAAAAATATTACAAAGCATAAAAAACACTTGTTCATTTTAGACCATAAAAGCAGTGATTTTGATTCATTTTAAAGCACCAAAATGAGACGTGAAAGTTTTCTAGTTCAATTGTTAAATCCAAACAAAATCTAGTGAGTTTCTAAGTTCAATTTTAACCAAGTTGAAAAGATCAAGTCAAATGGTTAATTTTAAACCCAAAAAGAAAGGTGAGTTGGTTTAAAATAGAAAACAAAAGCAGGAATCAGAGCCTCGAGTTATAACAACAAGCATTAAAAACACTTTTCTTTTCAAGTCTTCATCTTCAAGTTTTTCAACTCCGATTAGTTTGCCTTTGTTTAATTTTGATGCTTGATTCCAATGCCAACCTATAAATTGCAACTCAAGATCTAGTAATGCTTGCTTTATTGAAGCCATGTTACGTGATTTCAATTCAAACAAATTATTCCTCTAATAAATCTTAGGAAGTGATAATTTTGTTATCTCAATACTATGAACACTTCAAAGATAACTATTACAAACTCCAATCCCAAGGTTACCACTATCAAAATCTGAAATAAATAAAGCGGTCCTTCAAGATCATATGTCAACGATTTAAAGAGTTGCCTACAAAATATGTTAGAGATGTGGGATTACATCTATATTTACTTATGAGTAAGTGATATCAGATCAAGCCTATGGATATCATTTAATGCCTGAAAACAACTAACTTAGCATAGAGCATACAACAAATGTGAACAATTTAATTATATCAGACAATCACTCACACTCAACATGCTTTGATAACTATTGTTGACTAACCAAATACATTTCTTACAAGAAAAAATGTGCATCTAAAAAAAGGTGGAGTAAGTAATCTACCGGTGCTAAATTCAATAACCATTCAACATTAATGAATCCATTCCATCTGCCCAAGCCAACAACAATGAGGACAACCACTGTTTAATTTAAATACACGTATGATGTTGAGAGTTTGAAACACTCGCCAAATGCTACCCATCATTTTAATACATGCAACCACCCTGATCTGGATCAACTTTGGAATTTGTAGAAATAAATACAACCATATCACGTTGATAGATGCAACTAAAAGTTCATAGTAGGCAGAAGGAAGTGACCAAAGGTACTGCGACAAAAACAACATGACTCCCTAAACAATATTTGACAGATCAAAAATGTAGAGGCAATTAATGACTTGATAATGAATCTTACTAACCACACATCTCATGATTTGATAGTAAATGTAAAGGTGCAACATAAGGAAAGCAAAGACACACAAGATCGAGCTCAGAGTTATTAAAAAAGGATAGCGAAGTTTATAGAGAGTGATATTTTTTATTGAATGATTCTATGGTTTCTTCTACTTTGGTATTCCTCTCTAGTCAGTTGTGGCTCATAGAAAATTTTGTTTGATTTATGTTACTTTCCTTTTCTCTTAACAGAAACATAGACACACTATTTTCCTTTCCAAAAAGTAGTATATTGTATCGAATGTCCCTTCAACTCATAGAGACTTTCTGATATGGTTTGAATTGACATATAAATATTAAATTTATACATTCCTTTTTAGCTTACCATCGACGTGTCCTTGTATCTTTAAGTGTGAAAGTGCTAGTTGTAATACATATTAATATATCACATGGACATATAGCTACAACATCTGGCAATGGTCCGCCTACAGCATAAGGAAAAAAATAGGTCGTGCATCTACAATGAATTCATCTAATGGAGTTTAAACAATTTGTAATACCTAGGAATTGCAGTATAAATAACAGACGCTTTCGCTTGTCCATCTATAAATAATAGATGCTTTCACTTGTCTATCTAAAAATTTAAAGAACAAATGCTTTCACTTGTCCATTTGCACATAAGAATACAATACAACAATAGTATCTCAATCTCAACTAGCGTGAGTGTTTAACGAGTGCGTTCAAAACAAGAAGTTTGGGGTAAGAATTAGATTTCTAAATTTTGCGAAGATGAATGTGAGTCAAAGATGAAGTTATTAGAAGTTATAGAGTAAAAGTGTACAGAGCTTAAAATTTGATTAAGATATATTTGGACAAGATTCTTAACCTGACCAATGACCATGGTGCTTTGCAAAAGCCAAAACACATGAAATTGAAGCTGAAATTTCTTGTTCATATGCAAAACAGGCTCCTCTTCAGCAGGAGAAAGAGTTAATTCAAAAATATGACACATTTATGGCCTTAAAGGTTGTGTGCAGTTCATGCTAGATACATATAACTCATTGACTTCATGATAACAATGAACAAGCTGTGCATTAAGAGTTAAGTCAGTTATTCACATAGATTAGGCATTGTACTCTATACTTGGAATGGTGTACAAAAGCGAGGTTTGGAAATATGTGGCAAACAACAAGTAGACCAATGGGGGTATACATGGAGACAAATAAAACCTACTCTATTTCCAAGTACTCATCTATCTGCTAGGAATCCAATCTAGCAAGCGAAGATAATCAAAGCTAAACAAATCAAACCAAAAGTATGTATGATCTCAAACTAAATCATTATGCTTTAATTTAATAAATGATTTCAAGCTACTATTTGGAAAACAAAGACATTTCAACGGGCTGCTTCTCAAATGTTTTGATCAAAAGAAAATTACCAAACTTCATAATGCATTAAACAAAACTTGAAGCCTGAACAAAAAGGTCTACACTCTTATTTTATGTTACACAAAACAGATTGAAGTAAAAAAATATCGATGTAATTTACTCTGTTTCCCCCTTTATAAATTAAGACTAATAGGATGAAACGAAGGTTCAGGCCCTCCTTCTAGCGCCATTTGTAGGATGGTGAAATCTGCATTTTGTTAGAAACCCTTCAACACCCACCCACTTCAGTATGGTTAGTATTTTAAACAAGGAAAATAATCAACATCTCTATAGAATAATCCAACATGCTTGATAAACAACATAAAAAACTAAATTAATTAAAAGCAAAAAAGCTTATTAGATACCCTTTTTATGGTGGATTGGTGCACCTTGAGTATGTGAAGGAGCCCTTTCCCAATCTCTTCCAAGCTAAATGATGAAAATATGATACTATGATGATGGACAAAATTAGCTCTCAATATGAAGAGAGTAAGTTTGCATCAGGTTGTGTGTGTAAATGGTGAAATAAGGTCTTGGATTTATAGGTGAGATTGAGGAGAGAAGAGCCAAGATTGAGAAATGTTGGACTAATCCTCAACCCATAGGAAGGAGTCACTTGTCACCATGTGAATGAGCGATGGTTGTGCAAGTTTTGGTCAATGTGTCAATAAATGACATTAGGTGGCCTTGTAAAATTTCAAATTTCACTTGTTGGAGGGAAAAGAAAAGGTCTTAAATGCCAAGTGGGGGACATGTAAGAGGGGAGTTAATGCCATGCTAGAAAGGACAAGCCATTTGAGAGGTAAATTAAAATTGGAGGAATATTCCCTATTATGCCATGTTGAGGGAAATTAGAGTATTTAATAAATCAATTAAATGATTTATTTGTGCAAGTGGTAAAAGCTAGAGGATGTTACTTGCATTAATCATGATTTAGTTAACTTAAGAGAGGATTAGGTGTTTGTGACATTTTGACTTAGACTTTTCGATTAGAATAAATTAAAATGAGAGGAAATAATGGATATTGGCCTATTTAATTAAATATATTTGATTTAATTAAATGAAGAAACTTTAGGGGATAATCAAATAAAAATGATTTATTTAATTAAGGAGAATATGATTAATGTATGATGTTAATTTTGCACATCTATACATGGAGCACATGAAACTTTGTGTGACTTATCGCCTCCATCTAAAGAAGAATGGCTACCCCTTTAGGCCACCCTCTCTAAGCTCTGACCGCGTCACCCGATGGATAAGTCTCTAGTCTACAAGTAAGAATTTTTTGGGTTCCTCATTCCACAAGTGAAACTCCCCTGATAAGTCACCAAAAGTTGTGAACGCATAATTCTAAGAACTTCTCTACAAGAGGAGGCCGGGCAGAGGACAACCTTTCACTAGCTACCATGTTTTGTAACTTCCGCCATGAATTCATTGCACGTGTCAAGTGCTCTGGTCTATTGGGACCACTTTTATCATTTGTAGGGGATGCATCGGACCCTTGGATGTCCTAATTCATGGCCTGAATCTTTTCAGTTGTAACGGCCAAGGGAAAATCATTACTAATGCATCATTACTCATGATCAGGGCATATTTTATGTTACTTGCTTGACAAGTTAGGTTTTCATTATAAATACTACTTCTTCTTTCAATGCAATGGTTCCAATTTTAGTTTAGATTTGGGCAGAGGAATTCATAGAAAAACCAGGCCTTTAATTGCTTTATTAGATTATTGTAAAGAACTCATAGACTGCTCCATTGTTCAACCTTTCTATTTTCTTTGATATTTGATAAGTTTTACTATGCCATTATTGTACTAGATGTTTTATTCTCAGACTTCTATAAATTAATACAAGCTTGTTGGTTTAGATCATGTCTTGGACTCTCCTTTCTAGTAAAAATGTATCAAGTTATTTTATGTCATATAATGAATCACTCGGGGTTCTATCTTTATTTTGTCGTTCTAGAATTCAACAGACTACCCACTAGCCCTTAACTCGTATCCCCAAGATAGATTTACCATGCCACACATCTAGATCTTTGTGTATCACCTTAGATATTTTTCATTTATATGTGCTTCCTTTTTCCATTCAAAACCCCAATTATAGAAGAAATCAATTTCTTTAAAATCCAGAGGTCACTCAGTTTGGTGCAATAGGTCCCCCCCTAAAATTGAGTTTCCCATAGAGGGTTATTACCTTGCCAACTTTTGGCATCAAACATACTCTTTTTCCTTGATCTATTTGAATCTCTCTATAACAAAATATTCTATTTTTCTTGTAAGAAGGATTGTTTTCAATTTTTTTAATTGTGAAAGTTTAGGGCTTCCAATCATGTGTCATTTCCCTATGATTCCTAATTGTTTTGTTGTGATTTGAAATATTTTCGAGAAATTTTTTATATGTGCACATGTATGTGAAATTAATTAATAATAAAATTCAAAGTGAAGAATCTAGTTCAAATAAAGAAGTCGATGGAAGTGAAGAAGTTGTTGTTACACCTTATCAACTTACTGATTGAATTTTAGGTATGCTCGAATACACTCCATACTAAAAATATATAAGTATCTAAACAAGGTGTAACAACAATTTCTTCATTAGGAGTGGGTTCTTTATTTGAACTGGGATTGACAAAATAAATGTGACCAAGAGCAGAGGTAGAAATATGTATCCATATATATAGACCAAGACCACTATGGCTCATTTCACAATACAACAACAATAGACAAATAGAGAAATTGTAAAAGACCTATTACACAACAAATCCTATTCACGGCTGGGCTAACATAAAATCTTGACAGACACTTCAAAAAAATAAATTGAACAGATAAATGAGATATTAGAAAGAGTAATACTTAACACCCTCCGATTTGCTATAAAATAGAGTCAAAATAAACAATTTTTACAATATTCTACTATCAAACCAATACCACTGTCATGCCAGGAAAAAAAAAGATTAGGACACAATTCTTATTAAAATACATAAAAATATCTTTTGCAATTTCCCTATTTGTCTATAATATTTAGTGTCAAATAATGCAGATTAAATTTTGAATTGTAAACCTAATTGTTACATATATTTCTTGTCTTCTATCCATATGTTTCATGATATACTTTTCTCCTCATCTATTTTAAGCTTTGTGTAACAAATTATTGATTCCAATAGTTCACTTCCTTTTCCTTGAATTGTCAATTTGTGCAGTGCTACTCCTGATAAAAGTGGCCCTCGTAGGTGATTCACATACTTGACAATCTCCATCGTTCATATTTTGATGAACAATGCAAGTCTTGAACATAAAAAGAATATCATGGAAAAAACATGGAGAATAGAAGAGGGCAATAATTTGTACAAAATGCTATGAAACGAACACCACAATGGTTGTTTCAACAATGCAACATAATCAAAGTATACTTTCCCACACTATAGCATTCAATATTCAATTTACTTCGGCTTCCCACATTTACTTCACCCACCCCCATCACATGACAATGATAGAATGCATTAACACTTGCATGAGAAAACACTCACCATTGAGCTTCTACGTATCAAGGACACCAACTCCACCACCACCAACCCACATAATTACAAAGCTACACATTGCCACCCCAAAACTCAGTTCATTCATTGTCGGCTAAGACATTTGCAACGCTAGAAAATCCAATAAATAGTCGGGCTAACAAAAATCCCTATGAAAACTTCAAACAAATAGCTTGCCTATCAGGACATCTTTGGCACTACCTATGATTCATAAGTGTTTTCCTAATGGGTATGTGCAGGATCATCATGGAAAAAAAAGCCCTTAAGTGGCAATAAAAAGACAAAAAATCAGAGTTAGACAACTTGACGTAAAAATTTGAATAAGTTATCTATATTATTTCAAAAAAATGTAAAAATAGAATCTGTAGAAAATTGAATGTAGTTTCTAAACTACTAGACCTTTATTTTAAAAAACAAATCTATTTGGTGAAAATTTGAAATTTTAATGCAGTAGTATTTAAATTTCAAGGTAAAAATAAGAAGTAGGTGTTTGTCTGACCAGCCTAACCACAATAAAATGATAATATTTTTTTATAAGCTTTTAGATATAAGTAGAGGACTCATGTCCCAATGTGATGCATATTTTTTTATAATTTGTTTCCAAGTAAATAATTAATTATGATTTTTTTATTACAACTTTTAAAAAATATAAAAGATCGTTTGTCTAACCACCTTAACTTGGTAGAAAATTCATGAAATTCAATTTTTTATTTTTTTAATCTTATAGTATGTGAAGCATAGAATGTGACGCATGTTTCGGATTCAAAAAATGTGATACCATTTGAATGTTATAGATGTTTTTCAATCAGCCTATCAATCAGGACTTTATTCGTAATTCTAATAGAAAATGAATAATAATTATTTATTAAAGTCAAAGTAAAACAGAATTTATTTTGGTGGAAAGTTGAGAATCTCCTCTAAAAACCCTTTTCATTTCATCAATTTTTGGTAAAGAAAAAGTCGTCAGCCACATGGGCCATCATATGGCTTACATATCGCCACTTTTTGGCCCATCATGATCCTGCACATACCCTAATAGTTGTTTTATAATTTCCCTATTTTGTCTATAATATTTAGTGGGAAATAATGTATCTTGAATTTTGAATTGACAAGCCAACTGTTACATAGAACTTGTTATTACACTGTTTCTAGACAGTGATAGAATTTTTGGTTGGCAGGAAAATGCTGCAACCTCAAATCTATGCATGCATTTCACTCACCTATTTGAAAGACACTTAACAATTAAAGGAAAATGAGAGATATTTCTAAACCCAAATTAAATAGAACATTAAAATATGGAGAATAGAATAAGAAAAGTATGATAATGAATAGTTTAGTATGGGGAATTGTAAATAAAAATATCATGAAGAACACTTTGTAAACAAGAAGTTCAAATAGTTGAGAAAAAAACAATACCATGAAAAATATTTATAGAATTGGAAAAGACCTATTAGGGAAACAAAATATGTTCTCAAAACTACATTAAATAGAACTTTAAGATATGGAGACTAGAAGAGGCAAACTACAGTAATGAACAATTTTTTACGGGGAACTGAAAAGAAGAATATCATGAAGAACAATTTGTTGTGGGGAAATTGAAATAGATGAGGGTAAAAGAATATAATGAAACATATTCATATAAGACACTGGCATCCCATGTAATTAGCAAGCTCGACTACCTACATAAACAAACCTAACTAGTTTGTTCCAACAACCTTCAAGAAGATCAAGTTAAAAATGAATATCATGAAACATATTGATACAAGGTTTGGGCTATGTTCTTTGTTTTAAATAAATATTTAACAGAAGTGCAAAAAATTTATAAGAGGTTTTAGAATAAAAATTATTTGCTACAAGTCATTTTACATGGGTATTTTGCATAAATGATTTGTCTATAATATTTAATGCCAAACAATGTAGCTCAAATTTATAATTAAGTTTCTGACGTTACACACATTTTGCATAACCCTATAGAAACTTCAAACAAATAGCCTGCCTACTAGGAAATCTCCGGCGATGCTTGTTATTCTTCGGTATTTTCCTAATAGTTGTTTTACAATTTCCCTATTTTGTCTATAATATTTAGTGGGAAATAATGTAGCTTGAATTTTGAATTGACAAGCCAACTGTTACATATAGCTTGTTGTTACACCTTGTCTAGATAGCGATAGAATTTCTAGTGGGCAGGAAAATGCTGCAACCTCAAATCCATGCATGCATTTCACTAACCTATTAGAAAGACACTTAAAAGTTAAAGGAAAATGAGATATGTTTCAAAACCCACATTAAATAGAATGTTAAAATATGGAGAATAGAACAAGTAGAGTACGATAATGAACAGTTTGGTATGGGGAACTGGAAATAAGAATATCATGAAGAACACTTTGTTAACGAGAAGTTCAAACAGTTGAGAAAAAAAAATACTATGAAACATATTGATAGAACAGGAAAAGAAAAATTGGAAAAAGGCCTATTAGGAAAACACTTAAGAATCAAAGGAAAATGACAGATGTACTCAAAACCACATTAAATATAACTTTAAGATATGGAGAATACAAGAGGCGAACTACGGTAATGAACAATTTGTTATAGGGAACTGAAAAGAAGAATATCATAAAGAACAGTTTGTTGTGGGGAACTTGAAATAGATGAGGGGAAAAGAATATAATGAAACATATTCATATAAGACACTACCACCCCACGTAATTATCAAGCTCCATGACTTGCATAAATAGACCTGACTAGGTTGTTCTAGTGACCTTCAAGTAGATCAGGGAAAAAATGAATATCATGAAACATATTGATACAAGGTTCGATCTTGGTTCTTTGTCAATAAATATTGAACAAAAGTATAAAAATTCTATAAGAGGTGTTAGAATATCAATTATTTTCTACTTGTCGTTTTGCATGGGTATTTCACATGAATGATTTATCTATAATATTTAATGCCAAGAAATGTAGCTCAAGTTTACAATTAATTCCATGGAGTTATACACATTTTGCACAAATTATTGCATCATATAATTGTTGTCATAACCTAAAGAAAATATCATGAATAAAAAATGAAGAATAAAAGGGGAAAAAGATGAGAATCAAGAGTTTGTTATGGGTAAATGGTAAAAATAATCTCATGAAGAACTACTTGTCACAGGGAACTTCAAATGCATAAGCATCCTTGCTATTATACCCATTAACATAGGAGTGATTGCATATGTATATAAATATATATATATGTAGAGGGTTAGTATGAAAGTTGTTTAGTGTTATTCTAATAATTATTTTAGAGTTTCTCTATTTTTGTATAATATTTAGCACTAGGTAATGTAGCTTGAATTTTTATTTGGGTTTGTGGCATTATACAAATTTTGTACAATTAGTTCCTTGCTATCTTTCTAATTGATTTAACTTCAAATCCTTACAAAGAGCATCACGTAGATCATGAACGACATGCAGAAATCAATGCTTTGAAACATACACAAACACATATACACAAATATATATTGAAGACAAATAGAGAATTGCATTTAATTAAGAATTGTGTCCTTGTGTTATTTTATTTGCTTCGCATGACAGTTTAGGGGTAAAAGAAATTCGTCAGCCACATGTACGAAGTCTGGAAAAGGAAGGTAAATTGTTAAACACGTTTTTTGTGTTGACTTCTTAGGATTGGTAGGTCCGAACCAAATTCCAAAGCAAGCCCGAGGCTAATCGCTAGGCATTAAATTTTGTGTCAGACATATCGGATATCCGATATGTTTTAGATATGAGTTCAAAAAATATTATACAATTTATAATATATGATTAAAAAAATGCAATAAAGTTTATAATTTAATATATAATATACAATATAGTTTATAATGTAATATATAATATACAATCTATGATAATCTCTTACCGAATTATGTATTTAATATATAATATATTATATTATTATGTATAATATTCAAATATTATTTCAATGTTTTAGTTAATGTATAAATATTTAAATATATATATATATATTATTAATATACAAAATATTTAAATAATATCTCTTTCTCTCTCTCTCTCCATCTCTCTCTCTCTCTCCCAAGTCTCCCACTCAATCACTCCTATCTCTCTCCCCTCTAAACTCTATCTCTCTCCCACTCCCTCCCTCTCTTTCACTGACTCCCTCTATCTCTCTCCCCTCTACCCTTAACCCTAAACCCTAAACCCTAAACCCTTAACCCTTAAACCCTCTACCCTCTACTATCTCTCTCTCACAATTTTCTCTCTCCTAACCCACTCTCCCTCTCTCATATCTCTCTCTTGCTCACTTCCTCTATATCTCTCCCTCTACCCTTAACCCTAAACCCTAAAACCTTAACCTTTAAAACCTAAACCCTTAAACCCTCTACCCTATACCATTAACCATGTATACCCTAAATCTCTCTCCTACTCGCTCTATCTCAAGTCTCCCTCCTACCCCCTCTCCCTCTCTTAGTTCTCTCTCTCAGATTCATTCCCTCTATCTTTGTCCCCTCTACCCTTAACCCTTAACCCTTAAACCCTCTACCCTCTACCATTAACCCCCCTCTCTACCCTTAACCCTTAAACCCTCTACCCTCTACCATTAACCCCCCCTCTCTCTCTCTGCCCTCTCTCCCTCTCTCAAGTCTCTCTCTCTCTCACTCAATCCCTCTATATCTTTCCCTCTACCCTTAACCCTAAACCCTAAACCCTTAACCCTTAAGCCTTAAACCCTTAAACCTTCTACCCTCTACCATTAACCCTATATACCCTAGATATTATATACCCTCTATCACTATCCCACTCCCTCTCCCTCTCAATTCTCTCCATTCTATCCCCTCTTCATCTCTCAAGTATCTCTCAGAGTCACTTCCTCTATTTATTTCCCCTCTACCCTCTCAGAGTCACTGCCTTATCTCTCTCTTAGAGTCACTCCCTCTATCTCTCTCTCAGATTCACTCCCTCTATCTCTCTCCCCTCTATAATCATTAACCCTTATCCCTAAACCCTTAACCCATAAACCCTCTACCCTCTACTCTCTCTCTCTCTCTCAAGTCTCTCACAGACTCATATTTATACCCGCTCTACCCTTTATCTCTCTCCCATTGCATCCCTCCCCCTCTTTCACTGAATCCCTCTATCTCTCTCCCCTCTACCCTTAACCCTTAAACCCTCTACCCTGTACTCTCTCTCTCAAGTCTCTCCCTCTTATACCCTCTCCCTCTCTCAGGTTTCTCTCTCTCACTCACTCACTTCATCTATCTATCTCCCCTCTACGCTTAACCCTTAAACCCTCTACCATCTCTCTCTCTCTCTCTCTCTCTCTCTCTCTCTCTCTCTCTCTCTCTCTCTCTCTCTCTCTCTCCTACCCCCTCTCCCTCTCTTAGGTCTCTCTATTAGAGTCACTCCCTCTAGATCTCTCTACCCTCT
>CM021105.1:169963104-170035540 GCA_007115665.2 Sequoiadendron giganteum
TAACCACACATCTCATGATTTGATAGTAAATGTAAAGGTGCAACATAAGGAAAGCAAAGACACACAAGATCGAGCTCAGAGTTATTAAAAAAGGATAGCGAAGTTTATAGAGAGTGATATTTTTTATTGAATGATTCTATGGTTTCTTCTACTTTGGTATTCCTCTCTAGTCAGTTGTGGCTCATAGAAAATTTTGTTTGATTTATGTTACTTTCCTTTTCTCTTAACAGAAACATAGACACACTATTTTCCTTTCCAAAAAGTAGTATATTGTATCGAATGTCCCTTCAACTCATAGAGACTTTCTGATATGGTTTGAATTGACATATAAATATTAAATTTATACATTCCTTTTTAGCTTACCATCGACGTGTCCTTGTATCTTTAAGTGTGAAAGTGCTAGTTGTAATACATATTAATATATCACATGGACATATAGCTACAACATCTGGCAATGGTCCGCCTACAGCATAAGGAAAAAAATAGGTCGTGCATCTACAATGAATTCATCTAATGGAGTTTAAACAATTTGTAATACCTAGGAATTGCAGTATAAATAACAGACGCTTTCGCTTGTCCATCTATAAATAATAGATGCTTTCACTTGTCTATCTAAAAATTTAAAGAACAAATGCTTTCACTTGTCCATTTGCACATAAGAATACAATACAACAATAGTATCTCAATCTCAACTAGCGTGAGTGTTTAACGAGTGCGTTCAAAACAAGAAGTTTGGGGTAAGAATTAGATTTCTAAATTTTGCGAAGATGAATGTGAGTCAAAGATGAAGTTATTAGAAGTTATAGAGTAAAAGTGTACAGAGCTTAAAATTTGATTAAGATATATTTGGACAAGATTCTTAACCTGACCAATGACCATGGTGCTTTGCAAAAGCCAAAACACATGAAATTGAAGCTGAAATTTCTTGTTCATATGCAAAACAGGCTCCTCTTCAGCAGGAGAAAGAGTTAATTCAAAAATATGACACATTTATGGCCTTAAAGGTTGTGTGCAGTTCATGCTAGATACATATAACTCATTGACTTCATGATAACAATGAACAAGCTGTGCATTAAGAGTTAAGTCAGTTATTCACATAGATTAGGCATTGTACTCTATACTTGGAATGGTGTACAAAAGCGAGGTTTGGAAATATGTGGCAAACAACAAGTAGACCAATGGGGGTATACATGGAGACAAATAAAACCTACTCTATTTCCAAGTACTCATCTATCTGCTAGGAATCCAATCTAGCAAGCGAAGATAATCAAAGCTAAACAAATCAAACCAAAAGTATGTATGATCTCAAACTAAATCATTATGCTTTAATTTAATAAATGATTTCAAGCTACTATTTGGAAAACAAAGACATTTCAACGGGCTGCTTCTCAAATGTTTTGATCAAAAGAAAATTACCAAACTTCATAATGCATTAAACAAAACTTGAAGCCTGAACAAAAAGGTCTACACTCTTATTTTATGTTACACAAAACAGATTGAAGTAAAAAAATATCGATGTAATTTACTCTGTTTCCCCCTTTATAAATTAAGACTAATAGGATGAAACGAAGGTTCAGGCCCTCCTTCTAGCGCCATTTGTAGGATGGTGAAATCTGCATTTTGTTAGAAACCCTTCAACACCCACCCACTTCAGTATGGTTAGTATTTTAAACAAGGAAAATAATCAACATCTCTATAGAATAATCCAACATGCTTGATAAACAACATAAAAAACTAAATTAATTAAAAGCAAAAAAGCTTATTAGATACCCTTTTTATGGTGGATTGGTGCACCTTGAGTATGTGAAGGAGCCCTTTCCCAATCTCTTCCAAGCTAAATGATGAAAATATGATACTATGATGATGGACAAAATTAGCTCTCAATATGAAGAGAGTAAGTTTGCATCAGGTTGTGTGTGTAAATGGTGAAATAAGGTCTTGGATTTATAGGTGAGATTGAGGAGAGAAGAGCCAAGATTGAGAAATGTTGGACTAATCCTCAACCCATAGGAAGGAGTCACTTGTCACCATGTGAATGAGCGATGGTTGTGCAAGTTTTGGTCAATGTGTCAATAAATGACATTAGGTGGCCTTGTAAAATTTCAAATTTCACTTGTTGGAGGGAAAAGAAAAGGTCTTAAATGCCAAGTGGGGGACATGTAAGAGGGGAGTTAATGCCATGCTAGAAAGGACAAGCCATTTGAGAGGTAAATTAAAATTGGAGGAATATTCCCTATTATGCCATGTTGAGGGAAATTAGAGTATTTAATAAATCAATTAAATGATTTATTTGTGCAAGTGGTAAAAGCTAGAGGATGTTACTTGCATTAATCATGATTTAGTTAACTTAAGAGAGGATTAGGTGTTTGTGACATTTTGACTTAGACTTTTCGATTAGAATAAATTAAAATGAGAGGAAATAATGGATATTGGCCTATTTAATTAAATATATTTGATTTAATTAAATGAAGAAACTTTAGGGGATAATCAAATAAAAATGATTTATTTAATTAAGGAGAATATGATTAATGTATGATGTTAATTTTGCACATCTATACATGGAGCACATGAAACTTTGTGTGACTTATCGCCTCCATCTAAAGAAGAATGGCTACCCCTTTAGGCCACCCTCTCTAAGCTCTGACCGCGTCACCCGATGGATAAGTCTCTAGTCTACAAGTAAGAATTTTTTGGGTTCCTCATTCCACAAGTGAAACTCCCCTGATAAGTCACCAAAAGTTGTGAACGCATAATTCTAAGAACTTCTCTACAAGAGGAGGCCGGGCAGAGGACAACCTTTCACTAGCTACCATGTTTTGTAACTTCCGCCATGAATTCATTGCACGTGTCAAGTGCTCTGGTCTATTGGGACCACTTTTATCATTTGTAGGGGATGCATCGGACCCTTGGATGTCCTAATTCATGGCCTGAATCTTTTCAGTTGTAACGGCCAAGGGAAAATCATTACTAATGCATCATTACTCATGATCAGGGCATATTTTATGTTACTTGCTTGACAAGTTAGGTTTTCATTATAAATACTACTTCTTCTTTCAATGCAATGGTTCCAATTTTAGTTTAGATTTGGGCAGAGGAATTCATAGAAAAACCAGGCCTTTAATTGCTTTATTAGATTATTGTAAAGAACTCATAGACTGCTCCATTGTTCAACCTTTCTATTTTCTTTGATATTTGATAAGTTTTACTATGCCATTATTGTACTAGATGTTTTATTCTCAGACTTCTATAAATTAATACAAGCTTGTTGGTTTAGATCATGTCTTGGACTCTCCTTTCTAGTAAAAATGTATCAAGTTATTTTATGTCATATAATGAATCACTCGGGGTTCTATCTTTATTTTGTCGTTCTAGAATTCAACAGACTACCCACTAGCCCTTAACTCGTATCCCCAAGATAGATTTACCATGCCACACATCTAGATCTTTGTGTATCACCTTAGATATTTTTCATTTATATGTGCTTCCTTTTTCCATTCAAAACCCCAATTATAGAAGAAATCAATTTCTTTAAAATCCAGAGGTCACTCAGTTTGGTGCAATAGGTCCCCCCCTAAAATTGAGTTTCCCATAGAGGGTTATTACCTTGCCAACTTTTGGCATCAAACATACTCTTTTTCCTTGATCTATTTGAATCTCTCTATAACAAAATATTCTATTTTTCTTGTAAGAAGGATTGTTTTCAATTTTTTTAATTGTGAAAGTTTAGGGCTTCCAATCATGTGTCATTTCCCTATGATTCCTAATTGTTTTGTTGTGATTTGAAATATTTTCGAGAAATTTTTTATATGTGCACATGTATGTGAAATTAATTAATAATAAAATTCAAAGTGAAGAATCTAGTTCAAATAAAGAAGTCGATGGAAGTGAAGAAGTTGTTGTTACACCTTATCAACTTACTGATTGAATTTTAGGTATGCTCGAATACACTCCATACTAAAAATATATAAGTATCTAAACAAGGTGTAACAACAATTTCTTCATTAGGAGTGGGTTCTTTATTTGAACTGGGATTGACAAAATAAATGTGACCAAGAGCAGAGGTAGAAATATGTATCCATATATATAGACCAAGACCACTATGGCTCATTTCACAATACAACAACAATAGACAAATAGAGAAATTGTAAAAGACCTATTACACAACAAATCCTATTCACGGCTGGGCTAACATAAAATCTTGACAGACACTTCAAAAAAATAAATTGAACAGATAAATGAGATATTAGAAAGAGTAATACTTAACACCCTCCGATTTGCTATAAAATAGAGTCAAAATAAACAATTTTTACAATATTCTACTATCAAACCAATACCACTGTCATGCCAGGAAAAAAAAAGATTAGGACACAATTCTTATTAAAATACATAAAAATATCTTTTGCAATTTCCCTATTTGTCTATAATATTTAGTGTCAAATAATGCAGATTAAATTTTGAATTGTAAACCTAATTGTTACATATATTTCTTGTCTTCTATCCATATGTTTCATGATATACTTTTCTCCTCATCTATTTTAAGCTTTGTGTAACAAATTATTGATTCCAATAGTTCACTTCCTTTTCCTTGAATTGTCAATTTGTGCAGTGCTACTCCTGATAAAAGTGGCCCTCGTAGGTGATTCACATACTTGACAATCTCCATCGTTCATATTTTGATGAACAATGCAAGTCTTGAACATAAAAAGAATATCATGGAAAAAACATGGAGAATAGAAGAGGGCAATAATTTGTACAAAATGCTATGAAACGAACACCACAATGGTTGTTTCAACAATGCAACATAATCAAAGTATACTTTCCCACACTATAGCATTCAATATTCAATTTACTTCGGCTTCCCACATTTACTTCACCCACCCCCATCACATGACAATGATAGAATGCATTAACACTTGCATGAGAAAACACTCACCATTGAGCTTCTACGTATCAAGGACACCAACTCCACCACCACCAACCCACATAATTACAAAGCTACACATTGCCACCCCAAAACTCAGTTCATTCATTGTCGGCTAAGACATTTGCAACGCTAGAAAATCCAATAAATAGTCGGGCTAACAAAAATCCCTATGAAAACTTCAAACAAATAGCTTGCCTATCAGGACATCTTTGGCACTACCTATGATTCATAAGTGTTTTCCTAATGGGTATGTGCAGGATCATCATGGAAAAAAAAGCCCTTAAGTGGCAATAAAAAGACAAAAAATCAGAGTTAGACAACTTGACGTAAAAATTTGAATAAGTTATCTATATTATTTCAAAAAAATGTAAAAATAGAATCTGTAGAAAATTGAATGTAGTTTCTAAACTACTAGACCTTTATTTTAAAAAACAAATCTATTTGGTGAAAATTTGAAATTTTAATGCAGTAGTATTTAAATTTCAAGGTAAAAATAAGAAGTAGGTGTTTGTCTGACCAGCCTAACCACAATAAAATGATAATATTTTTTTATAAGCTTTTAGATATAAGTAGAGGACTCATGTCCCAATGTGATGCATATTTTTTTATAATTTGTTTCCAAGTAAATAATTAATTATGATTTTTTTATTACAACTTTTAAAAAATATAAAAGATCGTTTGTCTAACCACCTTAACTTGGTAGAAAATTCATGAAATTCAATTTTTTATTTTTTTAATCTTATAGTATGTGAAGCATAGAATGTGACGCATGTTTCGGATTCAAAAAATGTGATACCATTTGAATGTTATAGATGTTTTTCAATCAGCCTATCAATCAGGACTTTATTCGTAATTCTAATAGAAAATGAATAATAATTATTTATTAAAGTCAAAGTAAAACAGAATTTATTTTGGTGGAAAGTTGAGAATCTCCTCTAAAAACCCTTTTCATTTCATCAATTTTTGGTAAAGAAAAAGTCGTCAGCCACATGGGCCATCATATGGCTTACATATCGCCACTTTTTGGCCCATCATGATCCTGCACATACCCTAATAGTTGTTTTATAATTTCCCTATTTTGTCTATAATATTTAGTGGGAAATAATGTATCTTGAATTTTGAATTGACAAGCCAACTGTTACATAGAACTTGTTATTACACTGTTTCTAGACAGTGATAGAATTTTTGGTTGGCAGGAAAATGCTGCAACCTCAAATCTATGCATGCATTTCACTCACCTATTTGAAAGACACTTAACAATTAAAGGAAAATGAGAGATATTTCTAAACCCAAATTAAATAGAACATTAAAATATGGAGAATAGAATAAGAAAAGTATGATAATGAATAGTTTAGTATGGGGAATTGTAAATAAAAATATCATGAAGAACACTTTGTAAACAAGAAGTTCAAATAGTTGAGAAAAAAACAATACCATGAAAAATATTTATAGAATTGGAAAAGACCTATTAGGGAAACAAAATATGTTCTCAAAACTACATTAAATAGAACTTTAAGATATGGAGACTAGAAGAGGCAAACTACAGTAATGAACAATTTTTTACGGGGAACTGAAAAGAAGAATATCATGAAGAACAATTTGTTGTGGGGAAATTGAAATAGATGAGGGTAAAAGAATATAATGAAACATATTCATATAAGACACTGGCATCCCATGTAATTAGCAAGCTCGACTACCTACATAAACAAACCTAACTAGTTTGTTCCAACAACCTTCAAGAAGATCAAGTTAAAAATGAATATCATGAAACATATTGATACAAGGTTTGGGCTATGTTCTTTGTTTTAAATAAATATTTAACAGAAGTGCAAAAAATTTATAAGAGGTTTTAGAATAAAAATTATTTGCTACAAGTCATTTTACATGGGTATTTTGCATAAATGATTTGTCTATAATATTTAATGCCAAACAATGTAGCTCAAATTTATAATTAAGTTTCTGACGTTACACACATTTTGCATAACCCTATAGAAACTTCAAACAAATAGCCTGCCTACTAGGAAATCTCCGGCGATGCTTGTTATTCTTCGGTATTTTCCTAATAGTTGTTTTACAATTTCCCTATTTTGTCTATAATATTTAGTGGGAAATAATGTAGCTTGAATTTTGAATTGACAAGCCAACTGTTACATATAGCTTGTTGTTACACCTTGTCTAGATAGCGATAGAATTTCTAGTGGGCAGGAAAATGCTGCAACCTCAAATCCATGCATGCATTTCACTAACCTATTAGAAAGACACTTAAAAGTTAAAGGAAAATGAGATATGTTTCAAAACCCACATTAAATAGAATGTTAAAATATGGAGAATAGAACAAGTAGAGTACGATAATGAACAGTTTGGTATGGGGAACTGGAAATAAGAATATCATGAAGAACACTTTGTTAACGAGAAGTTCAAACAGTTGAGAAAAAAAAATACTATGAAACATATTGATAGAACAGGAAAAGAAAAATTGGAAAAAGGCCTATTAGGAAAACACTTAAGAATCAAAGGAAAATGACAGATGTACTCAAAACCACATTAAATATAACTTTAAGATATGGAGAATACAAGAGGCGAACTACGGTAATGAACAATTTGTTATAGGGAACTGAAAAGAAGAATATCATAAAGAACAGTTTGTTGTGGGGAACTTGAAATAGATGAGGGGAAAAGAATATAATGAAACATATTCATATAAGACACTACCACCCCACGTAATTATCAAGCTCCATGACTTGCATAAATAGACCTGACTAGGTTGTTCTAGTGACCTTCAAGTAGATCAGGGAAAAAATGAATATCATGAAACATATTGATACAAGGTTCGATCTTGGTTCTTTGTCAATAAATATTGAACAAAAGTATAAAAATTCTATAAGAGGTGTTAGAATATCAATTATTTTCTACTTGTCGTTTTGCATGGGTATTTCACATGAATGATTTATCTATAATATTTAATGCCAAGAAATGTAGCTCAAGTTTACAATTAATTCCATGGAGTTATACACATTTTGCACAAATTATTGCATCATATAATTGTTGTCATAACCTAAAGAAAATATCATGAATAAAAAATGAAGAATAAAAGGGGAAAAAGATGAGAATCAAGAGTTTGTTATGGGTAAATGGTAAAAATAATCTCATGAAGAACTACTTGTCACAGGGAACTTCAAATGCATAAGCATCCTTGCTATTATACCCATTAACATAGGAGTGATTGCATATGTATATAAATATATATATATGTAGAGGGTTAGTATGAAAGTTGTTTAGTGTTATTCTAATAATTATTTTAGAGTTTCTCTATTTTTGTATAATATTTAGCACTAGGTAATGTAGCTTGAATTTTTATTTGGGTTTGTGGCATTATACAAATTTTGTACAATTAGTTCCTTGCTATCTTTCTAATTGATTTAACTTCAAATCCTTACAAAGAGCATCACGTAGATCATGAACGACATGCAGAAATCAATGCTTTGAAACATACACAAACACATATACACAAATATATATTGAAGACAAATAGAGAATTGCATTTAATTAAGAATTGTGTCCTTGTGTTATTTTATTTGCTTCGCATGACAGTTTAGGGGTAAAAGAAATTCGTCAGCCACATGTACGAAGTCTGGAAAAGGAAGGTAAATTGTTAAACACGTTTTTTGTGTTGACTTCTTAGGATTGGTAGGTCCGAACCAAATTCCAAAGCAAGCCCGAGGCTAATCGCTAGGCATTAAATTTTGTGTCAGACATATCGGATATCCGATATGTTTTAGATATGAGTTCAAAAAATATTATACAATTTATAATATATGATTAAAAAAATGCAATAAAGTTTATAATTTAATATATAATATACAATATAGTTTATAATGTAATATATAATATACAATCTATGATAATCTCTTACCGAATTATGTATTTAATATATAATATATTATATTATTATGTATAATATTCAAATATTATTTCAATGTTTTAGTTAATGTATAAATATTTAAATATATATATATATATTATTAATATACAAAATATTTAAATAATATCTCTTTCTCTCTCTCTCTCCATCTCTCTCTCTCTCTCCCAAGTCTCCCACTCAATCACTCCTATCTCTCTCCCCTCTAAACTCTATCTCTCTCCCACTCCCTCCCTCTCTTTCACTGACTCCCTCTATCTCTCTCCCCTCTACCCTTAACCCTAAACCCTAAACCCTAAACCCTTAACCCTTAAACCCTCTACCCTCTACTATCTCTCTCTCACAATTTTCTCTCTCCTAACCCACTCTCCCTCTCTCATATCTCTCTCTTGCTCACTTCCTCTATATCTCTCCCTCTACCCTTAACCCTAAACCCTAAAACCTTAACCTTTAAAACCTAAACCCTTAAACCCTCTACCCTATACCATTAACCATGTATACCCTAAATCTCTCTCCTACTCGCTCTATCTCAAGTCTCCCTCCTACCCCCTCTCCCTCTCTTAGTTCTCTCTCTCAGATTCATTCCCTCTATCTTTGTCCCCTCTACCCTTAACCCTTAACCCTTAAACCCTCTACCCTCTACCATTAACCCCCCTCTCTACCCTTAACCCTTAAACCCTCTACCCTCTACCATTAACCCCCCCTCTCTCTCTCTGCCCTCTCTCCCTCTCTCAAGTCTCTCTCTCTCTCACTCAATCCCTCTATATCTTTCCCTCTACCCTTAACCCTAAACCCTAAACCCTTAACCCTTAAGCCTTAAACCCTTAAACCTTCTACCCTCTACCATTAACCCTATATACCCTAGATATTATATACCCTCTATCACTATCCCACTCCCTCTCCCTCTCAATTCTCTCCATTCTATCCCCTCTTCATCTCTCAAGTATCTCTCAGAGTCACTTCCTCTATTTATTTCCCCTCTACCCTCTCAGAGTCACTGCCTTATCTCTCTCTTAGAGTCACTCCCTCTATCTCTCTCTCAGATTCACTCCCTCTATCTCTCTCCCCTCTATAATCATTAACCCTTATCCCTAAACCCTTAACCCATAAACCCTCTACCCTCTACTCTCTCTCTCTCTCTCAAGTCTCTCACAGACTCATATTTATACCCGCTCTACCCTTTATCTCTCTCCCATTGCATCCCTCCCCCTCTTTCACTGAATCCCTCTATCTCTCTCCCCTCTACCCTTAACCCTTAAACCCTCTACCCTGTACTCTCTCTCTCAAGTCTCTCCCTCTTATACCCTCTCCCTCTCTCAGGTTTCTCTCTCTCACTCACTCACTTCATCTATCTATCTCCCCTCTACGCTTAACCCTTAAACCCTCTACTCTCTCTCTCTCTCTCTCTCTCTCTCTCTCTCTCTCTTACACCTCTCTCTCAAATTCACTCCCTCTAGATCTCTCTACCCTCTACCCTTAACCCTCTCTCCCTCTCTCTCCCTCGTACCCTAAACCCTTAAATTGTAAATCCTCTACCCTCTACCATTAACCCTTAACCCTTAACCCTTAAACCCTCTACCCTATACCCTTAACCCTTAACCCTTAACCCTTAACCTTGAACTCTTAATCCTTAACCCTTAACCCTAAACCCTAAACTCTTAACCCTTAACCCTCAACCCTTAACCCTTGAGCCCTCTACCCTATACTCTAAACCATTAAACCTAAACCCTTAACCCTTAACCCTTAACCCTTAACCATAAACCCTAAGCCCTTAACCCTTAACCCTTAACCTGTAACCCTTAACCCTTAACTCTTAACCCTTAACCCTTAACCCTTAACCCTTAACCCTTAACCCTAAACCGTTAATACTTAAACTATTTACCCTCTACTCTCTATCTCTCTCAAGTCTCTCCCTCTCTCAGGTATCTCTTGCACTCACTCACTCCATCTATCTCTCTCCCCTATACCCTTAAACCCTAAACCCTTAACCCTTTAACCCTAAACCCTTATA
Organism: Sequoiadendron giganteum; assembly: GCA_007115665.2. NCBI lineage: Eukaryota > Viridiplantae > Streptophyta > Pinopsida > Cupressales > Cupressaceae > Sequoiadendron > Sequoiadendron giganteum. The sequence goes on from CM021105.1 coordinate 169,973,959, forward strand.
ACCCTCCACCCTATACCCTATACCCTTATTCCTTAACCCTAAATCCTTAATCATTAAACCCTCTACCCTATACCCTAAACCCTTAAACCTAAACCCTAAACCATTCAACCTTAACCCTAAACCCTATACCCTAAACCCTTAACCCTTAAACCTAAACCCTTAAACCTTAAAATCTATACCCTTAAACCTAAACCCTAAACCCTAAAACCTAACCCTTAACCCTTAACCATATTAATTCTTAACCCTTGACCCTAAACTCCTAAACCATTAAACCTTAACCCTAAAACCCTATACCTAGGCCCTTAACTCCTTAAACCTTAAAATCTATACCCTTCCCTGAACCCTAAACCCTAAACCTAAACCCTAACCCAACCATAACCCTTAATTCTTAACCCTTAACCCTAAACCCTAAACCCTTAGCACCTAACCCTTAACCATGAACCCTAAACCCTTCAACCTTAACCCTTAACCCTTAACCCTTTACCCTTAACCCTTAACCCTTAAACCCTCTACCCTCTACTCTCTCTCTCTCAAGTCTCTCCCTCATACCCCCTCTCCCTCTTGCAGGTCTCTCTCTCACTCACTCACTCACTCAATCTATCTCTATCCCCTATACCCTTAAACCCTAAACCCTTAAACCCTTAAACCCTAAACCCTTATAACCCTCTACCCTAAACCCTATACCCTAAACCCTTAACCCTTAACCCTTAAACCCTCTACCCTATTCCCTAAACTCTTAAACCTAAACCCTTAACCCTTAACCCTTAACCCTAAACCCTATACCCTAAACCATTAAAACTTAATACTAAATCCTTAACCCTTAAACCCCTACCCTATACCCTAAACCCTAAACCCTTAACCCTTAACCCTTAACCCTTACTCTACATTGGTTATTCAAAGCATATTTTCCATTGTATGTAGTTTAACTACTACCTTGATGGTTTGTATAGGTGCTTGTCACTCCAGAACATCAACATACTACTCTTGTGGAAGACTGTGCCCTATATGCCTCTAATAGGAAAATTTTATAAATTTTGAATTTTCAAATGTGAAACAATGTAAAAAGGTCATAACTATGTATGGACATAATCTATATCCAGTGATGTTTTTTCAAATATGGGTCAAATGTCTAGCATTGTATAAAGGGTATGTTCAAAATGTAAAGGGGTCTGTATTTTGGAAACTCATAGGTTGAAATAGTCATACAGGTGTATTCTTTGTTACTATTATTGGGACAACTCTGTAAGATATTTTTGTACTTAATCGAGCTACAACTGAATGTTTTCTTCATGGTTCTTTCTTGTCGGTATCCTCATTTGAACCAGGTTTTGTAATATCTCCTATTTATATATAATAAATTACATCGGCTTGCTACTTTTAACAAAAAACATGCAAAAAGGTCATGTGAAGGTCATTTCCAAAGTAATTGAGTCTTTGATCTAGGAAAGTTGAAACAAGGTATTTGGGTGTGCATGATGTTCAAGTTGACTGGATAAGGTTTTTCTGATGCAAGAGCTAAGTGGCTTTAAACAACATAATTACAATTAAAGATGATTCAAACTCCAATTTGATCCTCAAACCTAAACTTAGGTGCAACTTCACTAAAATAGGCCCACTTTACAAAGAGACTCATATTTAAACACTTCCCAAACCTAAAATTTTGATGGGGTAGCATTAAACATCCTACCAAACTACCAAAACCATTTTTTTTTGGTGAGATACACTTTCTAAAGCTCTATTTCAACAAACCCTCATTTTTAGCAACTTTCATGAGGTTTTTAAGGAAATCAATGTTTTCAACCTTTCCACACTGTATAAACTCATCAAACAGATCTATCAAGACATGTACAACCTTGATCCAACCTTAAATCTTGCTGCCCCCACTTTACATTGACATTAGCATGTTGTAACCACCATTTTTCACCTAATTTCACTCATTTTTGCCATGCATGGCAACTCACCAACTCAACTATAGACCTTTCCAACACTTTAAACCAAAATATTCACCTTATATAGTCCTAATAACATCTACCATGGCCATACCATTGAGCTATAGACCGTACAATAGATGGTATGGCCTTTTAGCACTTTGGACTCTTAAGGGAAATCACCGACCGAATGTAGCTCAGAGTGATTCAGTGTATTTGGGTGCAAAAGAGGACCATAACTAGCATAAATGTACCCATCTAAACATGTTGGAATAGTCTATTTGCTTGTATGAGTTCTAGAATGAAAGATGCACCACTTTACAACTTTATACTGCTTGCATCTGATAACTTTTCCTTTAACTGAAAACTCGTCACCACAGGAAAATGCCCCAAAGATAGAAAAAACCAAGAGAGGTTATTGTAGATGGTTCAAACATGATCATATAGCCTCAGATGAAGAGTTAGTAAGCATCACGGTTTTTGAGAAATAGCCCTTCAAAGATTGTTGTCTTTTAGCACTTTGGACTCTTCAGGGAAATCGTCGATCCAATGTAGCTCGGAGTGATTCGGCATATTTGGATTAAAAAGAGGACCATCCCTAGCATAAACATAACCATCCAGACGTGTTGGAACAGTTTGTTTGGTCATACGAGTTGCAGAATGAAAGTTGCACCACTTTGCAACTTTACATTGCTTGTATTTGGCAACTTTTCTCTCAACTAAAAAATCATCACCATGGGAAAATGCCTCCGAGATAGCAAAAAATGAGAGAGGTTACTATGGATGGTCCCAAAATGATCCCATATCCTTACAGAGAGTGTATAATCATCATGGTTTCCAAGAAATATCCCTTCAAAGATTGTTGTCTTTTAGCACTTTGGACTCTTAAGGGAAATCATCGATCCAATGTAGCTCAGAGTGATTCAGAATATTTGGGTGCAAAATAGGACCATCCCTAGCGTAAATGTACCCATTTGGATGTGTTGGAAAATTAAGTTTGGTCGTATGAGTTGCAGAATGAAAGTTGCACCACTTTGCAACTTTACACTGCTTGCATTTGGCAACTTTTCCCTCAACTGAAAACTCATCACCACGGGAAAATGCTTGTGAGATAGAAAAAATAAATATAGGTTATTGTGGATGGTCCAAAAAAATCCCATAGTCTCAAAAAGAGAGTTTGTAAGCGTCACAGTTTCTAAGAAGTAGCCCTTAAAAGACTATTGCATTTAGAAACTTTGGACTCTTAAGGAAAATTGTCCGTCCAATGTAGCTCAGAGAGATTCAGTGTATTTGGGTGAAAAAGAGGACCATCCCTAGTGTAAAAGTACCCATTCAGATGTGTTGGAATATTATGTTTGGTCGTATGAGTTGCAGAATGAAATTTGTACCACTTTGCAACTTTACACTACTTGCATTTGGCAACTTTTCCCTTAATTGAAAACTCATCACCTTAGGAAAATGTCTCCGAGATAGCAAAAACTGAGAGAGGTTATTGTGGATGGTCTGAGCATGATCCCATAGCCTCAGACAGAGAGTATATAAGCATCATGGTTTCCAAAAAATATCCCTTCAAAGATTGCTTTCTTTTAGCACTTTGGACTCTTAAGGGAAATCGCTGGTCCAATGTAGCTTGGAGTGATTCGGCATATTTGGGTGCACTTGAGGACCATCCATAGTATAAATGTACCTATCCAGACATGTTGGAAAATTTCATTTGGTCGTACAACTTGTAGAATGAAAGTTGCACCACTTTGCAACTTTACACTACTTGCATCTGACAACTTTTCCCTCAACTGAAAACTCATCACCATGGGAAAACGCCTTTGAGATAGCAAAAATTGAGAGAGGTTATTGTAGATGGTTCGAACACGATCACATAGCCTTATATAGAGAGTATGTAAGAATCATAGTTTCTGAGTAACACTCCGTCAAATATTGCTACCCTTCTACACTTTGGACTCTTAAGGGATTTCGTCGATTGAACGTACCTCAGACTACTTCGTCTTGTTTAGGTGCAAAAGGGAACCATACCTAACCTAAATGTACCTATCCAAACGTGATGGAATAGTCGGTTTGGTCATATGAGTTGTAGAAAAAGATTTATTTATGCCCTTTTAAGTAGTTTTCAGCCTCCAACCGAACTCCAATGCTGATTTTTCGTGCAAAAAAAAGCCATGAGACCATAGATTTTTGTGAAAAATCAGTAATTTTTTGTAAATCAACATTGATTTTGTATTGGAATTCACAAAATTTCCTTCAACCAACATATTTTAAACCTTGAAGATATTTATATACATTTTTTGAATTCAAATAGACTCCCCAATGTCCACAACCACCTTTTCAACTACCAAGACCCTTCATTTTTCTTAAAAATTGGTAAAATTGACAACTTTTTGTTAATAATGCACTTTTATGCAACTTTTCTTTCCAAGACACCTATGACTAGTACAACTATTCAAACACCTTTATTTGAACGCTACCACAACTTCTAAACTCCTATCTTACACTTCCATTTACAATTTTAATAATTTTCCTTCAAAAGGCTACATGGCAATTTTGACAATTTTGAAGCAAGAATGCATTTTTGGTATGTTGGACCCCTAGACTCAAAAATTCAACTTAATACACCTTAAATGGTCTTTATTGACCTTATTTAGTATAAATAGATCACACCTAACCTCTCAACCTACAAACCTTCAAATGTGTAATCTTGCAAATAGTAGATTAGGTGGGAAACTAGAGAGAAAGAGTTGATGGTGAGTGGTCGAGTGAAGGCTAGAGAAAAAGAGTTTGAGGAATATGGTGAACTAGGATAGGATTTTTTCCTTGGTTGTCATATTTGGTTGTGTGGAAGATGTGTTGGTGTTTTACTTTTCCAGCTAGGCATTGAAATTCTCTAAGAGGTAGCCAACCTCTATATTAAAGAACCACAAAGGCTAGTGGCCAACTGACAAGATTCAGTCAAAGACTGCCATCTCCTACACTTCTAGCTCTGCAAGACCAAGGTGGGTAAACCTATACAATTCCCAAAACTTAATTCATCCATACATTGACATTGCTTTATAAAGCAGACAATTCCCAATGAAAATACACTAAGGGAAGCATTGACAACTTCAAACTTGGCTAAGTTTTTAGTAACTCAACCCTCTCTCAGCCATTGGAAAGAAGGACAAACAACAAACTAAACAGTAGGAATAAGAATTATTTTTCATTTAAATTTGATTCTGAGATGCACAAAACTGAAACATAGATCAGTGCCAATTCTGGGCCATGGAGTCAAACACATAAAACAAATTTCCTAGCAAACAGTCTTCAACTAGTGGATTTAAATTGTTGATGCTTTGCATCAACTGTTAGTGTCTTGCACCAACAACCATTCTCTTACTATCAATCAGATTCTTCTTATTAAATCCCATCTGCACACCTGAAATCGCAATTACCTACTCAAAGCATTTTAACCATTTCTTTAAAACAAAACAATGAATGAACAAAACAACCTCATAAAATTTGAGATGATAAACTCAAAGACACTTTGTATTATTGAATTTACATGACTCAAAGTGTACAAATATGGAGACAATCTGAAGACATTGATGAATGTGCAAACACCTTCATGATGTTATTTGCATAAACTGGTTGTATTTACTCATAAATTCAGAAAATTATAGCTTACAGAGTCAAACAATGACTCAGAAATTACAATTCTCTATCTACCCAGCCCAATACAAAAAATTGGAACCCTTATAATGAGAGAATAAGAGAAAATATAGAAGAAGAGAAGCAAGCAGGGGCAACCCTAAATCTGATCTGGAAATGCCATCTAGAAGCTTCATTTACCATTGATCAAACTGAAAAGAATATCTCCTCATCCTTCCTTTGCACCAACAAACATATTCTCTCAAAATTGCTTCTACTCATCATTGCCTTGCAACTGAAAATGTGCCCATGTGGAGAATTTCATCATTTCACCCAGCTGCCGGAAAAACCTCTTTCCCATGCAAAATTATGTTTTGGCTCTATTTACTTGATGCACATTATTTTACTTCAAATATTAAAGTTTCATAACTTTAATATTTCTTCTCTTTAATTTGTTGCATATTAAAACCCAACACATATTGGCCATATAAATATTATAAAATGAATATAAAATTCTTTTTACCCATATCCCCTTACATTCTATTCCCCAACAAAAAGAATGTTTGCTCATAGTGAATATTAAATTCACTTTCTACTGACCTGGGGAAATAAAATATTTAGCCCATGTTGCACACACTTCAGCAAAATAAAATCCCCAAATAGTGAATATTTTATTCACTTTCGAATTACCTAAGCAAAAAAAAAATTACCCCGTGCATCATTAAATATTTTAGATTTGAAATATTTCACTCTTTACCTCCTCAGGCAATATTCGTGTGCCCATTTTCCTTTTAAAATATTTTACCCATTTAAAAAACGCAATGGACCCATCCTCCTTTTAATCAAAAACCATTTAACTTTTGAAAAAATCAAAACATGGCTCCTCCCGTGCATTCTCACACACCTCGCAGCCTTTTCCTTACGTCAGCAAAATTCTTGTGAGACATGCGACGTTGGGTTGAAATTTCCCTAATTCATTTTCTATTTTGTCAAGCACTCCCGGGCTACATTTGGCCACCATTGCCTCTGCATCGAGCCTCCTCTCAGACCCCTTTGTTTGCATTCTCATCACTGGGCGTGGGCCTCCTCCTTGCTGCTTTGATGGATCTCCATCCTTTATCAGGTCGCACATTTACTTGGTCCATGGTGCTTGAAAGTTTCAAAGCCTTTTCAACAAATTCATTATATGCCTCCAGTTTTATGCAAGCCGTGCCTCCTACCTGGTCTTCACATGGTGCGGTGGTAGCTCTAATCTCCTTGTTGCACCCAACAACCAAGGTTCCATCCTTATCCCCAATGTGTTGATGGATGTCCTTGCTCTATGTTTTCTTCCAGGCACGGGCCTCCCCTTCTACTAATTTTCATTTTCTTTTGCATTCATTTTGTGCCCTAGGCGCGCGCCCCTCACTGGCATCCTCCATTGGCTCTGATGGAAATTCATGCTCCTATTGCAGGTGTGGGTTTCCCCTCTTTACAGTGTGCGCCCCTCTTAGACATTTTGTGTACGCTTCACTTGCAAGTTGCATTTGATTATGTAAAGAATCCTCCTCCAAGCTCGTGCACCCCCTGTGCTTCCCATGTTCCTCCATACTTTCCCTTGGATCATCTGCATCAATGTTCCTTGTTTGATTGCATTTACTTGTTGGTTGCGCCTCTCATGCAATTTGTATTTGTTTTAAATTTTCTAAAGCCTTTTCAAACAAATTCGTTTTGTGCATTGTGGGTCACCTGTACTGATGGCATTTCATTATTTTGTGTGAGGAAATCACTGTCCACCTGTCTAGGCCGCATACCTTCTCCATTGCAATTGGTTAAAAGTTTATGTGGCCTTTTTATTAAAAAAATTTTGTGCTTTTCGCGGGCCTCAACCGTAGTTCGCACCTGGCACTTGCAAGAAAGTTTCTAAAACAATTTCAGCAGTCCATTTTGATTCACTGGCTGCAACAATAAGTGTGCCACTCTATGAGGAAACATTAACTAAGGCATATTGTGTCAATTAATAGTATCTCCCTTGTAGGCATAGACCACACTCTTTGGGCATTTTCTCCAAAATAAACCAAACACCTTGAGGACATCTAAAACATTGTTCTCGAACTTGACATTCTTCAAGTGCATTCAAAATGAAAAGTGAAATCCCCAGATTGACACCACACTTTGAATTTCACAATCATGATTTTGGATCATTGGGAGCGTTTCTAAAAACAAACATGCCTCAAATAGTATAACTTAGAGTCATCTTAATCATCTCATAGCTCCAACACACCAAGCATCCACACTTTCAGTGAACCTCACTACTATCTTGTATAAGGAATTTTCCACTCATGGATCATCAAGCTCTCCCTCCTTCAAATTTAGTATTAAAGGACCATATGTATAGGTGATTAGCAACATGTAGATCATCATTTTGTCATCATACTTAGGAGCATTCTCTACCATGTCTATTTCATCAAAACAATTTACTTTGAAGCAGCTGCAAAATTGCATACACATGCGTTCTCATAACTATGTAAAGCATGTTGGTTCCCCATGTGGGCCTGACTAAAAAATTTTTTGTTTTTGAACAAATATTATGCTCAATTGACCTGACATTTCATTTTGAATACATGTGAAGGGAAAACATGAACTGGGTCTTCATCAAAATCTATTTTCTGACAAATTTGGAAAATGGGCAAAACTGACCTAGTTGGCTCAAGAATAAATCTGGGAAACTTGTCATACGACCTCTAGGAGACACCAAAAATTGTAAGCATTTATACATTTGATCCAAGAGTATAGTGCAACAAATGGATCAGAAAAAGGAAACTCGAGGGACCGAGTATTAATCGGCAAAGTTGCCCAGTCAGGCTTTTCTAAAATAACAGTTGTTTTGAGCCAATTAAAACTGACTCAACTGCCAGTTTGTAAAATAGAAAATCAACCCCTGACAAGATGCCATCAAACATAGTAAATCATTTAGGTACCCTGATCACATGTGCAAAATGAATTCGCTTGAAACATCACTGATCGAAAGTTATTAACGATCAAAGTTGACCACTCAGAAAGGTTGTCAGGAATGCAGATGTGAAACTAAATAAACTGCATTTGATTTTGATCCGCTAAAAATAGAAAATCAGATCTTGAGGCTCTGAAAACTGACAACTGAGATCATCTTGATATGGAGAATACAAAATAGCATTCATTTTGACATGACAGTCAACTGGTTGCAAAATCCAAGCTCAAACAGGAAGATGTTTCATAAAACTAACAATCAACAAAGAGCAGAACAGTGTCAAAACCCTCCAGATTCACTTTTTGAAACTCTGTCAAAACTTATCATGGGAAGTTGAAAATTGACATGTCTTCTCACATATGTCAATTGAGTATGTTTGCATATGGGTTTTACACAACAATCAGCATGCTGTAAAATACAAGCCTCCAAAGTGGGTCCCCTAAGCAGATTCTTCAGGTGCACTCCTAAAAGTGCAGAAGCAAAACTTTGAAATGGGCATCTCAAATTTTGCAAAATTTGAGAGTGCCATTAGTGGCTCTGACTAGGGATGTATTCCCCTTGTGGGCATAGAAAGATTCTAGATCTCTGGAGAGTAGACCAAAAGTTGAGTCCATCAGGTGTCATCAAACTATTCCTTTATTTAACCTTATTTCTTCAACTTCATTTGATGACCCCAGGTCACCAAATAAAAAAGGGGAGTCAACTTCTACCTCTGTCAAACACAATTTTGTAGAAAGAGTTGATCTCCCTCAAGTCATGCTTACCTTTGTCAAACCACAACAAAATAAGTGGATGCATCTTTGCAAGCACAAGAATCAGGCTCCTTTTGTGCAAGTGACAAGTTGCTTTCTATTCAACTCTATCATCAAGTGGCAACCCAATTAGATATGTCACATCACTATTACTTTCTTCATTCTCTGATTTTCCATCAAGTGATAACACTTGAGAATGGTGATCAAAACCATATGAAAGCATAGCTTGATCACAACCATCCATTTGATGAAACATGTCAGTATCTCCTAACAGGAAATCACATTCAATATCATCAACATGTTCATAACCACAATGCATCTGAAAGTTAGACATACTTTTAAAATGTTGATTATTATGTGGCAAAAACCTATCACATGAACATCGCTCTCAAGCTAAAAACAACTTTCAGTATTTAAAAGATTTTTCTCATCATGCAAACCATCTCCAAGTGTATACAAACAAATAAACTCATGCATTAGCACACTTTGTAACTATTCTTCATCATGTTGGTATTGAGAGTCATCAGAGATTTCTGACTCATCATCATCTATAATCATATAGTCATCCTCTAAACATAAGGTATCAACCTCTTCAATATCACAAGCTTGCTCAACAAGCAATTCTGGTTCAAAAGAATAATCTAATTTCTCATTGAAATCAGCATTAACATCCACATGAAAAAACTCATGTCTAGGCTCATTCAAGTCAGCAAACGAAGACTTGTTCAAATCTATATTACAATCTTCAATATTTGGCTCATTAGATGCATAAACCTCATGGTTTTCTTCTGCTTCAAACTCATCAAAAGAGATATCCGAACTTACATCAGTGTCCATATCTTCATACTCATCATACAGTGCATCATCACAATCAAATTGTTTCTCATCGTTATCCACATTATCATCATACTGATCAGCTAGTTCATAACTAGGAGGAACATCATAAACACATGCATCATACCTTGCATCTTGAAGGTCATCATCACTGAAAAAATCAATAGGGGTTGCACACAACAACTAAGAATTATCCTCATGTGCACATTTCTGATATTCAGTCATCAGTAGATTTGAAATTTGTTCACAACTAAATATATCATTGTGTTGATATATTATTTCAACCACTTCCTCTCCTTTATCTTCACCTGAATTGGATGCATTATCAAATTGCAAATTAGAACATATCAAAGTATCATCATCTTCAAACTCTAAGAACTCAATGTGTTGATCATAAACTAGCTCTCCCCAATCATAGGAAGCAGAATTGCTAACAACATTATCAAAAGAAAAGTCATAACTAGTCATAGTGAAGAAATTGTCCACTTCTCCCTTCTTACTTTCTTCTGGGCTATCGTAATAGCAATCCACATCACTTTGCATTTCAACATCAGATTGGGTGTCTTCATTAAGCTCGTCACTTTCATTCTCTTGAGGATAAACACAAATGTCTTCTCTGTCAGACTAAAAACCATCAATGGTTTTCTCATTATAACTACTTATGGCTTGTCTTTCAAATTGAAATTCATCACATACTCTATCACTAGCAGTTGATACACTGATGTTCTCAAGAGCATTTCCTAAATCAGCAAACTCCCTTGTCTCACTATGCAGACTTGCATCATTGCTACACTCAACACATGTAGGCTTGACTTGATCAATTGTATCATCATATTGTTGATCACATATCTCTTCTTCAAAGAGTAAATCCAACTGATATTCTTCTTCAGGTTCCTGGCTCGGAAGACACAGCTGTTGATTTGTAGTTGGGTATACTTTTTCCATAACTTGTTCAAAGACAACTTTCTCATCACTTGATGATGCATTCTTCTCATCTTTTACCTTCTCAAGTATGCAATTGTCTGAAGACATCTGATCATTTGCATTCACACCACTATTGATTTCATCATCATGTTTGCCCATAACTGAAGACAAAAAACTTTGAATATACTCATTCCTCTGTTTCTCCAAATTATCCAAAATTGTGTATGCCATCTGCATGCTCAGTATTTCAAAATCTTTTAGCAATGCACCAGATCCTTCTTCATAAGCTTCAAAGTACATATGGATACAGTCTGGAGTACTAGGTTTGAAATTTTCTGGGATTAGTGACAAGGCAACAACAAATCTTTGACTGAAATCAACACTTGACTCTTCATTTTGTTTCTTGATCTTCTTTAACCTCATGACAAGGTATGAGGGATATCTTACAAATTATTCTCTATAAGCAACCACTAATTTATCCCAATAAGGAAATGACTTCTCAGGAAAGCTTAGATACCAATCCCGAGCTCTTGCTTCAAGAGATTTGACAAAAAATCTCATCCGGATATCGTTATCTCTAAATGAATGTTTCTCGATGAAGGTGGAAAAAATTTGAACATGTGCATCTCCTTCACATACGGTATACCCATCAAATCTAGGCATCTCCTTTTAAACTTGAGCTCACATACTTTCAGTTTCATAATCAACCCATGACAAATCTAACTAAGCATACAATGGGTCAAAGGAATTGACAATGGGTGCAATGACTTAGCAAGTAGATATAGTATGATTGTCTCTTGACTGGGCTTTTTGAGACATTTGGTGCCTTTCATCCATTTCTTTAAGTCCTCTTTCAAATACATCATTCCATTCAGGACTGAACCTAGGCTTATTAACTCTTGGGTTCTTACACTTTGGGGTATTAGACGCTTGAAGATTATTATACTTTTGACACTTCTTGACAAGCTAAATCAAAGTGTTCATTGGTATAGCTACTTTACGTTGGTGATCCATGGATATTACAAATTAAGGCTCACCAATTGTGCATAATTACAAGCATGACCAAATGATGGATAATAGGGACAATTACTTACATAATGACAACCTGGGCTTAAAAATTATGACAATACCAATGGATGGAAACCCCTAAGATACACAGATGCACTCTAACCATCCAAACTAGCAGATACTTGAGCACTTAAACATACTCTTTCAATGGAACTGCAATTACATTCAACAGATCCAATAAATGGAGTATGCAAATTTGAATTTACTGTTCTTTCCCTTTGTCAGTGTTAACTCACTTAATAGGGAAGCAAAGGTTTTCCTAAGAAGTTCAAATATAATTTTCATACACAAGTTTCTTGAAAACCAAGAATGAGGAATACCTGGAAACTTTGTAGCTGCTACAAATTGTCTTCCTTACTAGTAATATTTGTAGATCTGGAACTTTCTTCAAATTTTCAACAAGTTCTATTAACAGAGTCGCCACCTCTTTTCACAGAGGACTGAACTTCAAGCAGTATGAAGTTCCTTTACATATAAACTTTTTTCTGAGTTCCTTACCACCAACACAGCACCACAAATTACAAAACTATTCAGGTTCACTGCAACAACTTCTTCTCCAGGGTTGAAATCCTTCAAAATTTGAGCTAAATTTAGAATGACAAATCATTTCACTCTATGCAATGACTCTTAAGGCTAGATTCTGCAATAAGAATTTTCTCCAATTCTCCCCAACAGAGTCGCCATTCTGTTGGTGTTTTATTTATCCAGCTAGGCTTTGAAATTCTCTAAGAGGTAGCCAACCTCTATATTAAAGAACCACAACTTGGCTAGTGGCCAACTGACAAGATTCAGTCAAAGACTAACATCTCCTACACTTTTGGCTCTGCAGGACCAAGGTGGGTAAACCTATACAATTCCCAAAACATAATTCATTCATACACTGACATTGCTTTATAAAACAGATAATTCCCAATGAAAATACACTAAGGGAAGCATTGACAACTTCAAACTTGGCTAAGTTTTCAGTAACTCAACCCTCTCCCAACCATTGGAAAGTAGGACAAACAACAAACTAAACAGTAGGAATAAGAATGATTTTGCATTTAAATTTGTTTCTGAGATGCACAAAACTAAAACATAGATCAATGTCAATTTTGGGCCATGGAGTAAAACACATAAAATGAATTTCCCAACAAACAGTCTTCAACTAGTAGATTGAAATTTTTGATGCTTTGCATCAACTGTTAGTGTCTTGCACCAACAATCCTTCTCTTACTATCAATCAAATTCTTCTTATTAAATCCCATCTACACACCTGAAACCACAATTACCTGCTCAAAGCATTTTAACCATTTCTTTGAAACATAACAATGAACAGAAAAAACAACCTCATGAAATTTGAGATGATAAACTCTAAGACACTTTGTATTATTGAATTTTTATGACTCAAAGTGTACAAATTTGGAAACAATCTAAAGACATTCATGAATGTGAAAACACCTTCATGATGTTATTTGCATAAACTGGCTATATTTACTCATAAATTCAGAAAATTACAGCTTAAGGACTCAAACAATGACTCAAAAAGTACAGTTTTCTATCTACCTAGCCCAATACAAAAACTTAGAACCCTTACAATGAGAGAATAAGAGAAAATATAGAAGAAGAGAAGCAAGCAGGAGCAGCCCTAAATCTGATGTGGAAATTCCATCTCGAAGCTTCATTCACTGTTGATCAAACAAAAAAAGAATATCTCCTCATCCTTCCTTTGCAACAACAAACGTATTCTATCAAAATTGCTTCTACTCATCATTGCCTTGCAACTGAAAATCTGCCCATGTGGAGAATTTCATCATTTCACCCAGCTACTGGAAAAACCTCTTTCGTGTGCAAAATTTATTTTCAGCTTTGTTTACTTGCTGCACATTATTTTACTTCAAATATTAAAGTTTCATAACTTTAATATTTCCGCTCTTTAATTTGTTGCATATTAAAACCCAACACATATTGGCCATTTAAATATTATAAAATGAATATTAAATTCATTTTACCCATATCCCCTTACATTCCATTCCCCAACAAAGAGAATGTTTGCTCACAGTGAATATTAAATTCACTTTTTACTAATCTGGGCAAATAGAATATTTAGCCCGTGCTGCACACACTTCAACAAAATAAAATCCCCAAATAGTGAATATTTTATTCACTTTCGAATTACCTTGGCAAAATAAAATTACCCCATGCATCATTAAATATTTCACATTTGAAATATTTCACTCTTTACCTCCTCGAGCAATATTTGTGTACCCATTTTCCTTTTAAAATATTTTACCCATTTAAAAATGTAATGGACCCACCCTCCTTTTAATCAAAAACCATTTAATTTTTGAAAAAATCAAAAAATGGTTCCTCTCGTGCATTCTCACACACCTCGCTACCTTTTCTTGACATCATCAAAATTCTTGCGAGGCATGCGAGGTTGGGTTGAAATTTCCCTAATTCATTTTCTATTTTGTCGAGAACTCCTAGGTTGCATTTGGCCGCCATTGCCTCTCCATCGAGCCTCCTCTTAGACCCATTTTTTTGCATTCTCATCATTGGGCATGGGCCTCCTCCTTGTTGCTTTGATGGATGTCCATCCTTTATCAAGCCGCACCTTTACCTGGTCCATGGTGCTTGAAAGTTTCAGAGCCTTTTCAACAAATTCATTATGTGCCTGCAGTTTTATGCCAGTCCCGCCACCTACCTGGTCTTCACATGGTGTGGTGGTAGCTCTAATATCCTTGTTGTGCCCAACAACCAAGGTGCCATTCTTATCCCTAATGTGTTGATGGATGTCCCTTCTCTATGTTTTCTTCTAGGTGCGGGCCTCCCCTTCTGCTAATTTGCATTTTCTTATGCATTCATTTTGTGCCCCAGGCGCGTGCCCCTCACTGGCATCCTCCATCGGCTCTTAGACATGCTTTGCACGCTTCACTTTCTAGTTGCATTTGCTTATCCATAGTGTCCTCCTCCAAGCTCGTGCACCCCCTATGCTTCCCATGTTCCTTTGTACTTTCCCTTGGATCATCTCCATCGGTGTGCCTTATTTGATTGCATTTACTTGCTGGCTTCACCTCTCATGCAATTTGTATTTGTTTTAAAGTTTCTAAATCCTTTTCAAACAAATTCATTTTGTGCATTGCGGGTAACCTGTACTGATGGCATTTCATTATTTTGTGTGAGGAAATCACTGCCCACTTGTCCAAGCCACGTACCTTCTCCATTGCAATTGGTTAAAATTTTTTATGGCCTTTTTAACAAATTTGTTTTTTGCTTTTTGTGAGCCTCCACCATAGTTCGCGCCTGGCACTTGCAAGAAAGTTTCTAAAACAATTTCAATTGTCCATTTTGATTCACTAGCTGCAACAGCAAGTGTGCCACTCTGTGAGGCCACATTAACAAAGGCATATTGTGTCAATTAATAGTATCTCCCTTGCAGGCGTAGACCACACTCTTTGGGCATTTTCTCCAAAACAACCCACACACCTTGAGCATATCCAAAACATTGTTCTCAAATTTGACATTCTTCAAGTGGATTCAAAATGAAAAGTAAAAGCCCCAGATTGACACCACACTTTGAATTTCACAATCATGATTTTGGATCATTGGGAGTGTTTCTAAAAGCTAGCATGCCTCAAATAGTATAAGGCAAAGTGATCTTAATCATCTCATAGCTTCAACACACCGAGCATCCACACTTTAAGTGAACCCCACTACTATCTTGTATAAGGAATTTACCACTCATGGATCATCTAGTTGTCCCTCCTTCAAATTCAGTATTAAAGGACCATAGGTATAGGTGATTAGCAACATGTAGATCACCATTTTTTCATCATACTTAGGAGCATTCTCTACCATGTTTATTCCATCAAAATAATTTACTTTGAAGCAACTGCAAAATTGCATACACATGCATTCTCATAACTATGTAAAGCATGTCGGGTCCCCATGTGGGCCCAAGTAAAAAAAATTCATTTCCGAACAAATATTATGTTCAATTGACCTGAAATTTCATTTTGAATACATGTGAAGTGAAAACATGAACTAGGTCTTCATCAAAATCTGTTTTCTGACAAATTTGGAAAATGGGAAAAATTGACCCAATTTGCTCAGGAATCAATTTCGGAAATTGGTGAAACGACCTCCGAGAGACACCAAAACTTGCAAGAATTTATACATTTGATCCAAGAGTATAGTGCAACAAATGGCTCAGAAAAAGGAAACCCGAGGAACCAAATATTAATTAGCAAAGTTGCCCAATCAGGCTTTTATGAAACAACAGTTGTTCTGAGACAATTAAAACTGACTCAACTGCCAATTTTTAATAATAGCAAATCAACCCCTGATGAGTTGTCATCAGATATAGTAAATCAACCCCTGACGAGTTGTACTCCTAAAAGTGCAGAAGCAAAAATTTGAAATGGGCATCTCAAATTTTGCAAAATTTGAGAGTGCCATCAAGATGTATGCTATGATGGGGATGGTTATAACCATAAAGAACCTGAGAAATATTATGAAGAGAAGAGTTGAAGGGCAAAGATACATGTGTAGTTGGAAAAATCTTATGGAAGAGCATGAAACCGAGATACTAATGTATGGATGTTTAGCTTTGTGTACTAAATTTATGTGTGCAAATGTCAAAGCTTGGGAAACACCATTTGCAAGTGTCAATGAAGATAAATAGCAGCAAGAAGATCCATTTGAGAAGGATCAAGCATGGCAAGACCAAGACAACATAAAGCATGAAGGGTATAAAATCCCTTGGAGGAAGATTTACATGCAAGTGACTTGAAGCAAGTTTGAAGGGATTGTGAAGAAGATAAAAGCAGACCTATGGAGTGATTTATGGGGCATAAATCTTTTGTACGGGCGGGGAGTATGGCACAGGAGCACCTAGAGCATGTAAGCTTTCATGAATTGACAAGCGCATTCCTCCTTTTGTATTGGTTGTACCTCAGAGGAATAGGCAAGAATTAGATAGGGGTAGGAATAGGAACAATTTTTTAGGGGTGATAAAGGGATTAGAGTGGTCTAAGATTGCTGCCCTGTTAAGAAACACAGATTTTTGTGCCTTTTGAGTAAGGCTAGAGAGTGATTTTTTGAGAAGTTGAATCAAAATAGGTTGGAACTTGTTGGAAACTATTGGAATAGGTGTATTTAATGGTTTTTAAGAGGTCTGGGTGATTAAGAGTAACCCAATAAGAGTAAAAGTGTGAAACCCTAGTTGGAAGGGGCAAAAACAAGGAAAATTGGTGATTTTACAAAGAAACTATAAGCAAAATTATGGGGCAACATAATACAATGATATTTTAAGTTTAAGAAGAAAAAATAAAGAGGGAATGAAGTGGTTTTAGGATTGATTGAGGTCAGAGCATACAATTTCCAATAAGCCCTACCAACAAGCCAATGAACTGTTTGATAGAAAGCTTTGGTAGACATGTATGAAAAATGTGGTAGCATAGACAAGGGATTGGACTATTTGGAAAAAGTCCTCCAAGAAATGTGGTCTCATAGAATTCCATGACAAGAAAATGCAATTGAAAGTTGCTCCTAGTTATTATTTATGCAATGTGAAGTAATTACATAATTGCTTAGGTTGACTTTGTAAAAACTATATTGTAATTGAAATTTTTTCATCTATCAACATCTAGTTGTTAGTTATGCAATGTGAATTAATGATTTGAGTTTGAAAGATGTGCAATGCAATGTAATCAGCGATATAAATATAAACTACATAATATAACCATTCTTTTTTATGCTATTGTACATTGATATTTAACCATTGCTCAAGATTAAATTTTCAAAGAGTTTAATCATGCACATTAGGAACAAATTAAGTTTTGATTTTCAAATTCTAAATATCAAATTATCCAATAATCAAGTGTATGTCCATATACAAAAATGTCATCGACGCCAACTTAAACAAAGTTTTACAAAATGTGGCATATGCCATCTCAATATCTATTCAAAATTTACATGCCAAAATGTTTATCTCATCCTAAACTACTGGTGGATCATCAAAATGGAGCCTCTTTGAAGCACTCGTTGGCTCTGAAGGTAGCTGCAAAAGAAAAATTCAAACCACAATTGAGATTAGTTATACTATAATTTAAAATCAAATAATTAACATCAAAATCAATATACACTGAATTTTAATTGAACTCTAAAATTGAAATCTTGATTACTTGAAATATACATCTCTTCAAAGGGCCAAGAGTCCTAGAATATACCAAACCAACTTTTGAAATGCCAACCTATATATGTGAAAAAAAACATAAAATTGAGCCAAGTTAGCATACGATTATTGGAATAGGAACATATTTACCAAACACAAAATAAAATATACACATACCTCTTTAGGTTGATCTTTTTCTTTATCTCCTTCAGGTGTTTCAACACCTCCTCCTTGAGGTGTTTCGACACCTCCTCCTTGAGGTGTTTCAACACCTACTCCTTGAGGTGTTCCAATGCCCACTCCTTTAGGCATTGTGACACTTGTCAGCAATGATGTATAGCTCATAACCGCCTGTACATAAAAAATGACAAGTACATATAAAACTACCAATCTATGTCCATGTATGTATAATCAATATAAGATCTTAAAAATATTAATTTAGTCCACTTTGAGTTCAATTACCTTCCCGTTATCTAAATTTACACATCCATAGTTTGGACAAGGCTTTACCTCGCTCGCACTAGGTATTTCCTACAAGAGGAAAATAAGATAAACATATAAGTTATTATATAATATCATTAATGACAATTCAAATGACAAGCAAGTATATAATTAAAAAAATATACACGAGTGAGTGCAAAATTATATATTGTGTGCATCTTGAGGCAAAATGAAATGGCCCTAAGGGTGCTATCAGTCACCTGTGTGAGCTCCTCCTTAGACATCAACTATTAAATAGACCATGTAAATAAATATTAGTACTTGATACTATCTCTTATTAATATTCATTTAAAAACAAATTCAAGTTATGAATTTATAACTTAAATCTTACCTTTGTCACTATTCCAACGTCCCCCTCTCTAGTAGAAGAAGAATTTGAAGGGTGCACTCCACTCCCCTGCATCTGATCTATAATGTCCGTAACATGGAGGCCATAATCCAAAGTGTTCAAGGGATGCTCAATAGGTTGTACAAGAGGACCCAAGAATATCTGGTGGCACATAGTGCAAGTATGTGGCACACAAATATGTGGACCTGAGGAGGATGATGTAGTAGCACTCGAGCCATTGCCAACATCCCTAGAATGTGGCTGAGCTATTGTAGAAGCATGTGAAACCAAATGACCACTCAAAGAGTGAATAGCTTAAATAGTCTATGGTTGCATCCTGGATAATATCTGGATGATATACTAGAGGTGGCAGAGGAATGGGAGGAAGGGGAGGAGGGGGAACATATGGGCATGGGACTACTCTAATTGCCCCTATTCTATCCTGGGGCATACCTCCACCGATGCCTTAGAAGGGTTTAATGTCAAAGTAATTGACATGATGCCCTAACACAAACTCTACATATATTTTTTTAATAAAGTAAAATGGTATATCAAAATTGTTGTTCAGTGGTTTATCAAAAACCATACACCAACAATCCAAAAAATTATCTACAATGTCCCTATTCATGCACCATTTTATAGAAAGTTTTTGTTTATTAACATTAACTGGAAAACCGATGTGGGGGTTAGCGAACAAAGAGGCTATTTGGGCTTTAATCATTTAGATATCTTTCACATCATCGCAATACAATCCACATGCATAATATTCCCCCATGTCTTCTCGCCATGAATGAAAGGCATTACATTGGGTCGAGAGGGTTTCTATATTTTTAATTATTTCCTTCAATGTGTTTGCCATCTCGGATAATAGAGAGATTCTCTTATAAACTTCACAAATGCCCCTCAATTGCTCTAATTTTTCACCAATTAAGTCTTCAATTGGTGGTTACAGAGGTGGTGGAGTGTTTGGCATTTGTGCATTTTCATTCTTAGCCATAATACCTGATTAAAGTTAAAAAATAATTAATCTAATTGAAATTACACAATATAAATGAAATTATTTTTAAAAAACCCTAGATTTTAATAGTAATAAAAAAAACCCTACTTTTTCACAAAAATCCATAAAAACCTCTATTTTTTTTAAAAATACATTAACAACACTAGTTTTTAATCACATTCCATAAAAAACATTAATTTTTAATATAAATCTATTGTAAACTCTAATTTTTAATAAAAATCAATAAAAAAACCCTACTTTAAAAAAAAATGCATAAAAATTACTTAAAATTATACAAATCTAATTGAAAAATCGATTAAAACAAAAAAAAATCCAAAAACTTACCTTTCAAATTGAATATCTAGTGAAATCGGATATTTGATATCGGAGTTCTCAATGTGCACCCACCTCTTCAACTCTTCAAAATGTTTAAAATGATTTTAAAAGGCCCATAATTTTTTTATTTATACGCAACTCAAATCAGATATCCAATTTGTAAATCTTGGTTTGGGCATTGCTTTGGAGCAATGTACTGACACCCAAGCCAAAAAAAAATCAACTCGGGATTTTCACTTTTTTGAGCCAATGCAAAACATAATTTTTTTCCCATTGCCACTTTTTGGCCTATCATGATCCTGCACATACCCGTGCCTTTCTTGCTCAAGGGTTTGCATAGAGCCCTTGAGGCTTCATGATTTGAATATGGTAGGTAGGAGACCGATCATGTGTTTAGAGATTTTTCTTTCCACCGTCATATGTTTCTTGCTGGTTATATACATGGACACACAAATTATTCGATGATCTTGCCTATGATAAACATACTCTATTTTATCAATTGCATTTGACATTTTTTCCATAGCTTCATTTCCAAGTTCCCAAATAGATCCCTTATTCACAATTCTTTACCAATATGGCATGTACTCAAAATCTTCCTTTTTATCTCTTTATATTTAGAAAAGATGGTGCTAACCTATTTTATTGTACATCTATATTATTCCGTTTATGATTTTGCATAGATACAATAGACATTCAACAAAATTAGTCTATTGTAAACTGTCTATTTGGAATTCTTCCATAGTTGAAGAACCGATCTAATGCAACTTTTCCTTGTTAAACACTGTCAACAGTGCATGTATATGTTTATATTTATATATATATATATATGTATATCTATATATATACACAGATAGATGTATATATACATATGCATGGATATATATATATATATATATATACACACATGCATACATATATATACATACAATGTAAACTATTATGTGAAAATGAATGCTTGGAAGCATAGACAAATACATATAGGTATATATATATTGAAGATAAATAGACTAATTGTATAAGAGCTATTGGAATAACGATTATTCGGTACTAAATATTATGACAAAAAGTGAAATTGGAAAGAAGGGTTGTCGGTGGTTGAGCTACTTGCCTCGGTGTCTAGGAAGAGAATGGTAAGTGTTTTCTCATGCAAGGGTTAATACAACCTGCCATTGCTATGCAATGAAAAATATTGTTACAAGGAAAGCAACCTATGTAATAGTTGTAAAAGGTATTGGAATAACATTTACCAATCATGTGTAGATGACAGATCGATGGAACCCTTTGCCTTGCTTTCAATTTATTTGGTCTATGTATGTTTTTGTATCATCTGTCATTTAGTTGTGACTCTTGCCTATTTTCCTAATTGATACAAGAAGAACCATCTATTTGAGGGCTGGCTTCTTGATTGTAAATTCAAGCTACACTATCTCTTACTAAACATAGACAAATAGGTAAATTATAAAAGTACTATTAGGAAAATACTTCAGAACCATAAGAAAATAACAGATCATGGTCATCATGAACAATTTGTTATGGGAAACAAAAAAAACATTATCATGAAGAACAGTTTGTTATCGCAAAATTCAAATAGATGAGAAATAAATAATATCATGAAACATATTGATACAAAACATATAACATGTTCCATTCAAACAAAATAACTGTGACAAAAAATTTAGAATTTTAAAAGTTGAAAACAATCCTTCTTACAAGAACAATAGAATAATTTATTACAGGGACCTTTAAATAGATGAGGCAAAATGAATATCCTGAAACATATTGATACAAGACAAGCAATCTATGGAACAGTTCGGTTGTCAATTCTAAATTCATATTTTTTTTGCAATTCTTATTAACCAATGAGGCACATATAGCAACATACTTTCTTCAAGAGGTAAGTTGCACGTTGTCATAAAAAACCCTGGGGAAGTCTCTGTTAGTGTAATTAATTAATTATTACACTAGCATAAGTTAACTTAGGTTTTAGTTAATCATATTAGTCCTAAGTTGCATTTAATCATTTAATAAAGTTGTTGAGATAAGATTCCCTTCTAGAAGATGAGTTGTCTTTTCTAGAACTTATCTCCATCTTGTTATCATTCCCTAGGTAGTTGGTTAGGGTTTCTTGTTGTCACATGAAATGTGATTTGAACACTTGGCAACATCCTTTTCATTCTAGGTTTAGCACTTGTCTATATAATCAGGCATATGTACTCTTTGTAATTATCCATCTATCCATCTATTAATCAATCAATACTTTCTTTGTGGTTGAATATTTTTTCAAACCCTTGTTTGTTTTCCCCATCCATTCTCTTCCTTGTGACAGGTATCCATTTGCATGCAAGTGATCTTCAAGTCTAAAGTTGGTTTTAACAACTTCTACTTGGTATCAGAGCTTTCCTGCTGCATGTATGTTCTTGTTTGAAGAGTTTGGAGCTTTTTGGAGCTACAAGGGTTTGTTGCATGCCATTTTTTATTGGAGCCGTCATCATATTTGCTTCAAAATTTTAGTTTTCACTCATTTGCAGGAAAAATGATTTCTGGGTTTTGTAGCCAATGTCGAAATCTGAACTGGGTATCTTTTAGATTTTTCATATTTGGCACAAATCTGAAGAAAATCGCAATCTAAAAAGCGTTGGGCGTCATTTTTCTCCTAGCTGAAGGTTAAAAAAAATATTGTTTTTCATCTTTTGCTTGTTGGATCAAAAAACGATTTTTGGGTTTTGTTTCTAGAATCAAAATATTTCTGAGTTTATATTTTTTTCTACAAACAATTAGTAGATTTTCCAAAAATCAAGTTAGAAATAAATGTTTTTTGCTAGAAAAATCGTTTTATACAAGCTAAATTCAGTTTTTGAAAAATTCATAACTTTTGGCCATGATGTCCGTTTTTGGCAAAGGAGATATTGACGGAAAGCTTGTTTCGAGCACTTCATAATGGTGTAGGCCATGTTTTCAGATTTGGTCATCTACACAAATCTGAAGTTATTTTCATCATGGAGGCAGATGTAAACATTGTTTTGTGCATGCACTCTTTTTTTTTTTTGCATGCAGTAGGTTTGCATTTTGTTTTTAATTTATGCATATTTTGCATATTCTCTCTTTTTGCAATCATTGGGTATTATAATAAATGAACTGATATAAATTTCCATCAAGGGGGTTTTTTTGCATAATAATCTGATTAGAGTGTGCGTACACTTTGATCTTCATTGTGTTTTGATGACAACTCGCATGGGTTGTAATTTGGTTTCTTAGTTTCTTTTGGCCACTTTTTTGTCTTAGCTTGACACATATCAAATTCATTTCACATCCATCTTAGTTTGAGGGCCACTAAATTTGTGGTTAATATTCTTGAGTCTTTATGGTACTTGTTCCCATGGAAAAGTTTTAGTCTCAGTTTGACATCGGCATTGAGATTCACAACTTCCAGATTTTGTCATCATTTTATCATGTACTATTGCTTTATGGATTCTAGGGTTGTTCCAGTTTGGTGTTTTCGAGTGTTCCATGGCATCGAGTCTGCTGTTGCATTATTATAATTCTGATATGGTTTCTTGTAAACAGAAGTATCTTTCCTTGCTTGTCGGATTGCGGTTTCAGTGTTACTCCACAGTGTTCTTCCAGTGCTTCTTTGTTGCAGTCATCTCATTGTAGGGGGGGTTGTCCCACTGGGTTTTCCTTCTCTACCTCATTATTTCATTTGTACATGGGTACCTGATCAGGCCTTGTTGCCAAGACCCATTCATGTTTTCTTGCATTCATCTTAGTTTTAGGTGCATGCTTATCTAGTCTCTCCCTAAGTTGCACTTATGGGGGGTGTTAGTGTAATTAATTAATTATTACACTAGCATAAGTTAACTTAGGTTTCAGTTAATCATATTAGTCCTAAGTTGCATTTAATCATTTAATAAAGTTGTTGAGATAAGATTCCCTTCTAGAAGATGAGTTGTCTTTTCTAGAACTTATCTCCATCTTGTTATCATTCCCTAGGTAGTTGGTTAGGGTTTCTTATTGTCACATGAAATGTGATTTGAACACTTGGAAACATCCTTTCATTCTAGGTTTAGCACTTGTCTATATAATCAAGCATATGTACTCTTTGTAATTATCCATCTATCCATCTATCAATCAATCAATACTTTCTTTGTGGTTGAATATTTCTTCAAACCCTTGTTTGTTTTCTCCATCCATTCTCTTTCTTGTGACAGGTATCCATTTGCATGCAGGTGATCTTGGAGTCTGAAATTGGTTTTGACAACTTCTACAGTCTCCTCTATTTGTCTATAATATTTAGTGCCAACTAATGTAGCTCAAATTCCCAATTAACTTTGTGGCATTATAGCCATTTTGCATAGATTATTGCTACCCATTGCCTTTACAAGTTTTGTTTAATGTGGGTTTACTACCAAAGAATGTACTTCAAATTTTCAATTGGCAGCTCAACTGTTACATAGACTACTTCTCTTATATGAATAGTTATATTTGTGCATCTTTATGCACCTTTTTAGTCATTATATAGTCTTTATAGTGTGTGGAATGAAGATTTATGGATGGCTCTCCAACTCAAACAAATGAGAAGAAAAGAATATCATGAAACATATCAATACAAGATTCGAGCTATGTTCTTTGGTAATAAATATTGAAGACAAGTAGATAAATTATATAAGAGGTGTTATAGTGATTAATTTATTATTCTCATCTTTCGCTCTTTGCTTATTATTCCTTGTTATATTTTTGTATCTTTGTTGTTATATACCTATTTTGGAGACTTCAAAGAGATTATGCCTTTGTATGGATGGAGAAATTACAGTTAAATCTTCTTTCTTTCATCAATAAATATGGTCAGGATTAGTAATTTTTTCGCCATTTGTTTATTATTTGTAGTTATCTGTGTGCACCTTTGGCATTATAGCCATTAACATAGGAGCAATTCTAGATTAAAATAGGAGTAACTACATATATATATGCAGAGGGTTAGTATGAAAGAATAAATATTTTTGAGATAAAAATAGTTTAGTGGTGTTAAGTGTTATTTTTATATATCTCTTTAACAATTTCTCTATTCACCTATAATATTTAGTTGCAAGTAATGTACCTCTAATTTTCAATCAATTATGTGGTTTTATACCCATTTTGCATAGGTTATTCGAGACAATTGGCTTTACCACTTCTATTTATTGTGGTCTGACTGCCAAAGAACGTAGCTTGAATTTCCAATTGACAACTCAACTCTAACATAGACTGCTTATATTGTATTAATAAGAATCTCTTTTCAAATTTCCTTATAGATTATTTACTAAAAACTCTTTGTGAAGATCATATGTATTCAAAATTTTCCATTTTATCTCTTTCTATTTATAACAAATAATGCTAACCTCTTTCACTCTATATGTATATTATTTACTTTATAATATTGTGCAGATATAATACACATTCAAGAAAATTAGTGTGTTGTAAATTCTCTATTTAAAATTCTTTTATACTCCAACAACTTGATCCAATGATGCTCGTCACTATTCAACACCAACAATAGTACAAGTAAGTACAAGACTTTTCTATTTTTAATAAATAGATCTGGTGAAACGATTGTAAATATTATTAATTATTTTTAAATTCAGATTGTCTATATTGATTTCTTAACTATTTTCCTAATAGCTCTTTTATAATTCCCCTTTTTCCCTATAATATTTAGTGCCAAATAATGTAGCTCGAGTCTTCAATTAGCAAGCCAACTATTATACAACTTTCTTGTTTCAATATGTATCACACTATTCATTTCTCCTAGTTTTCCATAACAATCTTCTCCTCATCGTAGTTTTCCTCTTTTATTTTCCACACATTAAAGTTCTTAAGTGTTTTCCAAACAACTCTCTTACAATTTATCTACTTGTGTATAATATCTAGTACCACATAATGTAGCTCAAACCCTGAATTAACAAGCCAACTATTAGGTGCATTGCTTGTCTTACAGTATCAATCTATTTAATGTGGGTTTCCAATCATCTATCACTTCTGATTCTTAAGTGTTTTTCTAATAGTTGTTCTAGAATTCTATATTTTTGTTATTGTGCGATATATGATAAGAGTCCTTGACATTACAAATAATGTAGCTTGAACCTTCAATTAACAAGCCAATTGCTAGGTACATTGATTGTCTTGTATCAATCTATTTAATGTGGGTTTCTAACCATCTATCACTTGTGATTCTTAAGTGTTTTTCTAATAGTTTTTTTAGAATTTCTCTATTTTTGTTATTGTGTAATATATGATAAGAATCCTTGAGATTTTCCATGGACTTAGTTGTCTTACTTGCTTGGGGATTTGGCTAGAGCTTGTGAGGCTTCATGATGCCAATATGGTAGGTAGGAGAATGAGCGTGTGTTTAGTGTTTTTGGCTTCTATCCTCATATATTTGTTGTTGCTTATATACTTGGACACACAAGTTATCACATCCACTTATCCACCAAAAACATACTCTATTCTATTCATTGTATTTGTCATGTTTTCCACAACTCTCTTTTCAACTTCTTCAATAGATTACTTATACACAATTCTTTACCAGGATCCCATATACTTAAAGTTTTTTATTCTCTCTTTCTATTTAGAATAAATAATGCTAACCTCTTTTTATTCTATATCTACATTCTTTCCTTCATAATGTTGCACAGATACAATACACATTCAAGAAAATTAGTGTATTGTAAATTGTTTATTTCAAATTCTTTCATGGTCCAACAAGTTGATCCAATGTTGATCACTCTTGTTGAACACCAATAGAATCTTTAAGTACATAACATTTTCATTATTCATCAATAGATTCAGTGAACCAATTATAAATATTATTAATTATTTCTCTCACTTTCTTTGTAATAGAATATAATTCTGCTAGGAATCTACATTTCTAGATAGACAAATAAACATAGTGAATGCCATCCTTTGTAATTCATAAACATGAAACTATTTCTTGCTGACAAGCATGTTCCTTTTGTAGGTGAAAATATACATAATTGTAGTCATTGGATATGCAGTTCATTGGATAAATATTTGTGAAGCTCATATTTCATTTAAAATCATAAGGATGAAGAAACAAAAGTTGTTATTTCGGCTTGCAGAGAATGCAGGGAAATGTTATAAAACTCATGGCATTTTTCATGACTTTATAATTCATGGAATTTGCCAAGAAATTATAATTTATGTTGTTTTCCATGGATTTTATAACATTTCTTACTGCATGCTCTGTAGCTTAAGAGTGCTTTTGTGTCCATGCCTCAATTTTTCCACATGGTGATTATGTCAATTGTATGTTGCGTATACGTCTACTTTAACACATGTGCTCCAACAAATATGTTCATCACTCCCAACTATATAATGCTATCATATCAATAAATAGATTCATGTGAACTAATTGTAAATTATACCATTAATTATTTTTAGTTTCACATTGTCTTTATTAGTTTTGCACATATACTTACTTTTAATGCTTCCTTTTTTATTGCAATGGGTTGAGTAGAATATCTTTTTTGAGGTCAAATAAATGATTGTTTCCCCACAAACCAAGGCATTCCTTTTAATTAAATTATTCTAAAAATGTAAAATATGTGTGTTGTGTCATCACACTCTTATTTTCATGAGGTTTGTTTATTTGTTTTTGATAAAAAATGGTGTAAGTTAGTCTTCGATTCAACTATGCATATCTTTACTCTGTAAGTGCTATTTTCCCTTATATAATTATTTTTTGTGCTCATCAAATTGTATAAAATTTATCAATATAATATTTTCACTTTCCTCCTGAGTAAATGCATTTACATTTTTTTTTTTATTAGGATAACAATTCAATTTGTTATTCTTTTTGATCATCTATTTATTTTTATTTATTTTTAAGTCATAATTTTGTTCATACGGGTATGTGCAGGATCATGATGGGCCAAAAAGTGGCGATATGTAAGCCATATGATGGCCCATGTGGCTGACGACTTTTTTTAAAACAAAATTGATGAAATGTAAAGGGATTTTAGAGGAGATTTTCAGCTTTCCACCAATATAAATTATGATCTACTTTGAATTTAATAAATAATTATTATTCATTTTCTATTACAATTACGAATAAAGTCCTGATTGATAGGCGGATTGAAAAACATCTATAACTTTCAAATGGTATCCCATTTTTTGAATCTGAAACATGCGTCACATTCTATGCTTCGCATACTATAGGATTAAAAAAAAAAATTGAACTTCATGAATTTTTTACCAAGTAAAGGTGGTTAGACAAACGAGCTTTTATATTTTTTAAAAGTTGTAATAAAAAATTCATAATTAATTATTTACTTGGAAAAAAAATATAAAAAAATATGCGTCACATCGGGACATGAGTCCTCTACTTATATCTAAAAGCTTATAAAAAAATATTATCATTTTATCATGGTTAGGGTGGTCAGACAAACACCTACTTCTTATTTTTACCCTAAAATTTAAATACTATTGCATTAAAATTTCAAATTTTCACCAAATAGATTTAAAAAATAAAAATAAAGGTCTAGTAGTTTAGAATCTACATTCAATTCGCTACAAATTCTATTTTTACATTTTTTTGAAATAATATAGATAACTTATTCAAATTTTTACGTCAAGTTGTCTAACTCTGATTTTCTGTCTTTTTATTGCCACTTAAGGGCCTATTTTTTCCATGATGATCCTGCACATACCCATACACCAATTATACAACATTGTTTTACTAGAATCATCAATGAAAATCTAATCTTTTTTTATTTTCGATTTCCTTGTAATGGACTACTTTTGAATCTTTTCTACTTGTGACCATTTTATTTTACTGCTACTAACCCATAAATTGCTTGGATAATAATGCTTTTATTTACAAAATTATGGACTAAATACTTTTATAAAATGTATTCTTAAATTACAGATCTTTCCTTTTTGAAAAAATCATTACTAATGACCATCATAACTAATATTCAACTAAAAAATAATCACAACAAATAACATGAAAGCAATAAATTATCCAGTATCACACAAGGATTGCAACAAATATGTCATACCTAAATTTATGAACTAACTTTTTTAAAGAATATTTTTTTATTCAATATTACTAATTAAATATTTTATTCAATAATACTAATTAAAGGGATCACTAATAAATCTTTAAAAAATGAGAATTCTTTAATGTTCCATGCCTTTTATAAATATTATTTAATCCACAACTTGAAGTTTTTCATCTACTAGTATCCATATCTATCTTAAGATATTAAATAATAATAAATTGATTGATTGATTAACCTAGACAAAAACATCAAATATAGATGTGCATCTAGGCCTAGCAACTATTAAACTAAAATACATATAAAATTATGTCATAGCTTAAATTTTAGAGAGAAATCATTATTAGTAACAAAACTATTAATTTAAAAATTTAAATTGTATTTAATTTTCTAAATGTAATTTATTAAGAAAAAAATTAGTGTTATTAAAATTATTAAATATTCCATATTGATAAGGAAAAAAGTTATTGATGTTTAATTGTTTAAGATTGCAATTCATAATCAAGTTCCAACTAAAAAAATTGATGTGGAAATGCAAAGATCAATTCCCCGTTCAATGCAAATGGTTCTTAATCTCCCATGCATTGTGTTATCTTAAGATAATTAAATAATATTCAATTGATTCATTGATTAACATAGACAAAAATATCAAAGATCAATTTCATTTTTTTGAAAATTTTTGTTAATCTCACATGCATTGCCTTATCTTATGATAATTAAATAATAATTAATTGATTGATTGATTAACCTAGATAAATACATCAAATATATATGTGCATCTACACCTAACAACTATTAAAAAAAAATACATAAAAAATTATATTATACCTTAAATTTTGGAGACAAAATATTATTATTAACAAAACTAACTATTTGAAAATTAAAATTGTATTTAATTTATTAAGAAAATTTTTATTGAAAAATTATCATCCTAATATTATTAATTAAAATCATGTTAAAAGAAATATTGTAATTAAAATTATTGATGATTAATTGCTTGAGATTGCAATTAATGGATACATTGTAAATAATGAAGATGGTCTATAGTTTTATTTTACATTTCCATAATCAATTTCCAGCTGAAAATAATTGATGTGGAAACACAAAGATCAATTTTCTATTTTACGCAAATGGTTCTTAATCTCCCATGCATTTCTTGTAAAAACACAATAAAGAAGTGGACTATAACATGGGGTTTAAAATGTTGTACAATTCTCCAATTAAATGTAGAGATATAAAATAATTTATTCACCACATTTAAGTGCTTTATAACATCTTCAAGTTATGCAAGTCAAACTCATATGTTTTAATGCACACATAGCTTTTCTTTAACTGGTCTATCCATCTAATTATCCATAAAATATATAAATTGATTTTTAAATATCTTTGTTGATTACAATGTACTTGATGAATCTTATTTGTTATAAACCTCCTACTATAAATTAATCTCACATTATTTTATATTGAATTATTAACATGCTTTCCCTTTCTTGACTCATTCAAACAATAGCAAATATTTCTCAATATTTATACTTCACATTGCGTTACAAAAACAAGTTTCTTCCTTACTTCCCATTGAATAGCCATTTGTGGTGGACCCCTGTCAGTTGATCATTGCATGCATGTGCATGCGACTACTAGTTGTTATGTAATTTGAATTGTGAGTGTCGAGATAGATCTTTGGGAGGTGTCATAATTAAGGCTTAAATTTAAAGTAAAGGGGCTAACTAACTCCAATTAACCATAATTACTTAAGAGGGCCCTAGATAAATATGAAAGTGTGTTACAACACTTACATAAGGTACATGTTAAGTACATTTCATTAAAAGGGGCCCATTAGGTTTAATTCATAAAATAAAACCTAGAAAAGTGTGAAAGTGTGTTACAACACTATTGTAAAGGACACACTAAGGTAAATTTTAGTTAAATAAGGACCCTAGAATGATGTGAATGTGTACAAAACATTAAAATGCTATTCCAAGATTCAATTAATTCAAATTTATGTCAATTATCCAAATTAAGTGTGAAAAAGGATTACTTTTTCTGACACTACAATACTCATAATGATAAATAAAAGCTCGAAAAGACTTAGGGAAGTTAGTCAAGAGTTGTTATCCTTTTCATTATTTTGATAAACTAAGAAGTGTGTTGAGAACATAAATCTTGACTTGAATTCCTTCAAAAAAAATTCACTAGTTCCTTAAAAAAATGGAGGTGATAATTAATTTTAACTCCTATACATGTGTGTTCCTCTACAATTTAATTCTATTGGTAGAGCTTAGCAATCCACACCTATGAAACAACATCAAAGGTTTGACCTTCCAAGATAGCGGCAACTTGATAAAGCTTTACAATAGTAGATTCTTAAAAGCAATGACAAAAATATTCTAGTAGGTGGCCACAAATATGAAGGAAGCTAGAGGTGCATCTAAAAGAATAATTTGATCTAATATTCTTGCTGAGTATGCCAAGATTTTAGATTCTAAACATGTCACATGTGGACCATGGACTAGATTAATGAATTAGCAAATATGTGTTTGACAAATTTTGACTCTTGCTCACCTTAGATTTAACAAAATAACCATTCAATTCAAAACCAATAAATGATAAAGAAACACATCATCTCACAAGGGCTCCACTATAACAAGAAATATCTAATTAAGAAAAAAATGATTCAAGAAACAACATACAATAATCAAACCATTTGTACACTTTATGGAAACAAAACCAAAAATCGCTCAACATAAACAAATAGAAATGACTATCAGACTGGCCCATATTGGAATCAAGTTTAACCAAGTGTTCAATTATGATATCGAGTTATGATTTGTACCCTTTGGGGTATATCATTCCAAATATTTTTTCTAAGTTTTGTTTTTATTCATCCGTCTTGTCAGCAAAAACTTGTTCAAATGTTGACAATAAGAAAAAATATCTAATAAAATAAAAAATGATTCAACAAATAACATACCATAATCAGACCATTTGTATGGTCTATGTAAACCAACCCTAAAATTATTTCATAGAAACAACTATCTCACTAGCCCATATTGGAAACAAATTTAACCAAACGTTCAATTATTAGTCGATAGGCTATTTTGTTTGAAGTTTCCACCGAGATTTTCATCAGCCCAATCATGAATTGGATTTGTCGGTGTCGGAGGTGTCCCGGCCGGCAGTGACTTGACCAAGATTTTTTGTGGTGATGTAGAGGCTAGTAATTATGTGGGTTGGAGGTGATGGAGTTGGTGTCCTTAATACATTGAAGTTGAATTGTAAGTGTTTGCTCGTGCGAGAGTTAATGCATCCTATCATTGGTGTGTGATGGTGGTGGGTGAAATAAATGTAATATTCACTTTTGTGGTGTGGGAAAGTATACTTTGATTAAGTTTCATTGTCAAAAGAGACATTGTGGTGTTAGTTTCATAGTAGACTATAATCGTCTCCTTTGGATCCATTTTTTAGGAGATTGGAGGGTTTTAAACTATTGTTCTACGGAATGTGTAAGTCGTTTTACATGGGTTTTTTTCATAAATGATTATTAATTTATTGTTTATGTGTTTCGTTCTCTGGTTATTGTTCTTTTTGATAGAAATTTGGAGGGTTTTAAAATTGATGTGTTGCGAAATGTACGAAAAAGTATATTGATTAAGTTGCATTGTTGAAAGATCCATTGTGTTGTTGGTTTGATAGCAGACAATTGTAAAAACTGTCAGCTTCGGCTCTGTTTTATAGCATATTGGAGGGTTTTAAGACTATTGTGCTCTAGAATCTATAAGTCATTTTACATGTTTATTTTGTGTAAATTATTAATTTATTGTTCATGTTTTTCACTCGTTGTTTATTGTTTCTTATTATATGTTTGTATCTTTGTTGTTATACCCATGTTGGAGACTTCAAAGATATTATGGCTCTATATGGGTGGATTTATTGTAGTTGAATATTCTTTCTTTCATGAAAAAATATGGTTAGGGTTAGTAATTTTTTTGTGTTTCATTTATTGTTTGCAGTTATTGTGCTCTGAAATTTATAATTTTTTTTACATGTATGGGTATCTGCATAAATGGTTAATTTATTATTCATGCCT
Source organism: Sequoiadendron giganteum (assembly GCA_007115665.2). Lineage (NCBI taxonomy): Eukaryota > Viridiplantae > Streptophyta > Pinopsida > Cupressales > Cupressaceae > Sequoiadendron > Sequoiadendron giganteum. The sequence continues at coordinate 170,007,549 of CM021105.1, forward strand.
TTCGATATCTACTTACTGTTCCTTGTTATATATTTTTTATCTTTGTCATTATACCCATTTTAGAGACCTCAAATATATTATGGCTTTGTATGGATAGATTTATTGCGGTTAAATCTTCTTTCTTTCATCAAAAAATATGGTTAGGGTTAGTAATTTTTTCATGCTTCATTTATTGTTTGTAGTTATGTTTATGCATCTTTGGCGGTATACCCATCAATATAGGAGCAATTGTAGATTAACATAGGAGTGATTGCATATATATGTATGCACAAGGCTAGTATAAAAGTTGTTAAGTGTTATTCTAATTGTTGGTGTACAAATAAGCGTACACATGATTTAGTTAAGCCTACTTAGGTGTCAAGGTAGTTGAGTTGTTATCTACCGCCATTCCATGTTGAAGGATTCTTTCCCTTCATTCATGGGAAGTGAGGAGTCTCACCTTATCTTTGCGGTAGGTGATTTACCACCATTCCACTCCTATCCACACTTTGTGGATCTTGATTTCCTTGTACTTTTCTACTTAAGGTTCCTCATTCAATCAATCTAAGGATGGGGTTTTACATCATTTTTTGCTTGCATAATATCTCTTTGATCCTAGAATTCTACATGGTATCAAAGCTCTAGGTGGAGATAGTGCAAGTCATAGATTGAACAAATTTGTTGTATTTTTTTCATGTCAACTGCTATGTGTTTTCAATATAGGAAGATGATTAGATGTTTATGAAGCATCACTTGGAGTCAACCTATCCACTCATAGTAGAAAGGAATTGACCCTACCCATTGGATTTTGAATCTGTGGTGTGATATTAAACTCTTTGTTGATGTGTTGGAATAGATTGGAGCCACTCTTCTTTTGTTAAAGGTTGTGTGATTTTTGAATTATTGTCCAAAGGAGGTGTAAACAATCACGTTGGGTCTCTTATCCAAGGTCGATCTTCACATGAAGTTATCACTAACATTTCCATCATTGTGCTCTTTTCATGCACCCTTGTGATTTTCATGTGAACTTTGGAGGGGCAGATCTCTTCACACAGGAGATGGGCATTATTTTCCTCATAGTTGATCTACCAAGCATTAATTCAACATGTATTTCCTTTGGAGACTTGTGTCAATAATCTCCTCCATCTAGGATACACCCTTCAAGGCAGCGACAACCATCTGGAGACTTGCATTGCAGCCACGCTCATGATTTGGAGTGAACTACATTGAGAGGCTATGATTTACCACCTATAGGTCACATTTGCAAGAGCCCTTGATTTGCTAAATCTAGGAAGGTTGCAACTATTCTCTCACAGGAGGGGTGATTTGCATGAGAACATGGGAGCATTTAGAGGTTGTTCGCTGGCAAGTACATGACATGCTTGGAAGGTGGAGCTTAGGCCCTCATTCATTACTCAACCAGCCCATTGCAAGCCCATGCCTATTTGGGATGTGATGACCTACACTCTGAGTGACCAAGAGGAGAAAGTTGTTTGTCACGCCTAGCAATAAATTGCACCTTACATTGGTAATTGGTAAGGTTGTGGGTGCACACAACGAAACCTGTGTCATAGGAGGTGTTTCATTGGTAATTCATTGTTGGTTTGAATTTTTTCTGCCCTTTCTCAAATCTGGTTGCTTCAATTTGGATTTTGCATGTAATAGTTTTCTCCTTTTTATAGGCATTCGATTTAATACCAAAAATCAAGGGGAATTTATAAGAAATTCATGCACTCAACTACAAAGTGCCAAAACTAGGGGAGGTCATCTAATATGAAGGGGTTCTTAATGTGTTGATTTTTTGTTGTCTAAGGGAATTAATCTGTTTGTAATCATGGGATATGAAACCCACTCTTCTATAATCAACCTAAAAATGAGAAACTATAAGTCTTGGTGTGAAGGCATCCTAAAACATCTCAGGTTCCATAATCTCATGCCATATCTATATGGACTTATCCCTGAACCAGGTAAATAATCTTAGAAGGATAAATGGTTTAATAATCATGATCATATTTGTGGATTAATTGATTTACATATTCCAGATGCTTATTCGTATGCCATCATGGATATTGAGAGTCCACATGCATTATGGATCAAAATTTTGGAAATACATGGAGACTCCAATGTTTCTCCCTTCCCGCATGATCCTACTATGATCACAACTCACATCCCGCATCATGATTCAGATATAGATCATCCAATTGACATAGAGGAAATCAACATTCCTCCAGCTCCTCCTATTGCTTCATCGGATTATAGAGTCAGTTCTTCAAGAGCTTCCATCACTTCCTTGCAATAGGATATTAGTCTTCCTAGCATTGCTAATTGGGATGAATATCTACCTGATATTTCATGTATTTTCGTAGAGTCCTACATTGCTGACATGGAAGCACACATTGAGGACATTAGTATTTTTTTATGATAGCTTCATTGAAGTTGCATTATCCTTTTCTTCTTCAAAAATTCTTGCTCATACCTTGCCTACTATAGCTTCTATAGTGACAGTATTGGATTCTTATGGTTCCAGTTATCATCATACATCTATGATCCCTATGGTCCATGTTCTTGAATCTTTGTCACACATCAACTTTCGCTTGGAGATCATTGAGCTTTCTACGAAGACATTATGGGCATCATCTACATCTTTGGATCTTGGTCATAATTCATAGACCTTTATGCTTCTTTCTACATGTTCCTATCAAGAATGAGAAGATTATTTGCACACTTATGTAGTTCACCTTCTTCCTTAGGGGAGAAATGTGGTTCAGTTTTCATGGATTCTCTTAGGCATATTTCATCAAGCATCTATGCACACTACAACATATCTTATGGGGAGCTTCCAAGACTCTCTCTTTCTCTCCTATGGGGGGAATATTTCTTGTAATTTTATGATAGAAGTATTTCTTGGGGGGTCTTGAGTCCTATCTTTCTTCTTCTTTCACTTGTACATTTTTTGCTTTCTCTCTTTTTGGAGGATAATTTTTTCCCACTGGGTTTTCTATCTTTCTTTGTTTTTGAGAGTTTTGCATTGTGCACGGGTACCTCGTCAGGCTAGTACTCGGGACCCATTTCTTCATACCCACCCAAGCTATGCTTAAGGGGGGGTGTTCATGTACACATAGGCGTACACATGGCTTACTTAAGCCTACTTAGGTGTCAAGGTAGTTGAGTTGTTATCTGCCACCACTCCATGTTGAAGGATTCTTTCCCTTCATTCATGGGAGGTTAGGAGTCTCACCCTAGCTTTGTGGTAGGTGATTTACCACCACTCCACTCCTATCCATATTTTGTGGATCTTGATTTTCTTGTACTTTCCTACTTAAGGTTTCTCATTCAATAAATCTAAGGATGGGGTTATACATCATTTTGTGCTTGCATAATATCTCTTTGCTCCTGGAAATCTACACTAATAGCTCTTTTGGAATTTCTCTATTTGTATAGAAGCTCCTTATAAGAAACTGTTATTTACTATGGTTATTTTGTCTAGATGGAACGTTTTATGTCTCTTGTGTGAATATTTTTCATGATATTCTTTTTTTTCTTGACTGTTTGAAGTTCCCAATAACAAACTATTCTTCATGGTATTCTTTTTTTCAGTTCTCCATAGCAAACTGTTCATTATCATAGTTTTCCTATAGTATTCTCCATATTTAAAGTTGTACTTAATCTAGGTTTTCAAACATCTGTCATATTCTTGTGATTGTTAAGTGTTTTTATAATAGCTCTTTTCCAATTTCTTTTTTTGTCTCAACTATTTGAAGTTCCCCATAACAAATTTTTCTTCATGATATTTTTTTTTTTAGTTCACCATAGCAAGCTGTTTATTATCATAGTTTGTTTCTTCTATTCTGCATATTTAAAAGTTCTATTAAATGTGGTGTTTCAAACATCTCTCATTTTCTTGTCTATAATATTTAGTTCCAAGTATTGTCTATAATATTTAGTAGAAAATAAGTGTTATTCTAATACCTCTCATACAATTACTCTATTTGTGTTCAATATATATATGCATATATGTATCTATCTATGTTTGGAAGCATTGATTTTCACATACAGTTCACATTATATATATATATGTATATATGCATAGATATATATATATACGCATATATGTGTATATGCATATATATATATATATATGCATGTATGTTTAACTAATAGTTCTCTTAGAAATTCCCTATTTGTCTATAATACTAAGTGCCAAATAATGCAGCTTGAATTTAGAATCAAGAAGCCAATTGTTACATAGTGTGGGAGTAAATGGTGACTCCCCAACACCCCCAGGAATAGTTGCTAGACCAAAACCACTTCCACAAGAGAGATAATGGCAAGAAAGCTTGCTTCACAATGAAAGATTGAATTGATTGAATTCATACAAATGTACATGAGATGCCTTTCTTATAAAGGCAAGGTTGAGATGTAGGATTAGACAAGATCATGACAAGTGTCTTAATCCTATCACATGAGACAACTAACAACCCACCTAGGTGAATGTGCATTCCTAGATAAGGTTTTTAGAAGGAATATTTTCTACATACATGGAAAGGGGAATTTATCCCATATTAATGATTTATCTAATAATGCAACCTAGGACTTAATTAAATATTATGCCTAAGTAAACTTATGCAAGTGTAACTAAATAATTAATTACACCAACACCCCTCCATAAGTGCAACTTAGGGAAAAGATTATTATGCAAATGATGCGAAGATGCAGTGATGGGTCCCGACTACTAGGCCATGTTAGGTACCCATTTACAAATGGAAATGCAAATGATGCAATCAATCTCTTACAAGCGGAGAAAAGGAGAAAACCTAGTGGGACAAAACTCCTCTCCAAAAGAGAGAAAACAAAACAAAATAAACATGATGTATGGAGGACTCAATGATACCCCCCAAGCACTACATCCATCATGTAGATACAATCAATGGCCCCCCCATAAGAGGGAAAAAGAGAGATAAGATATCCCCCCCATAATGTGTGATCACCTGCAAACATGGTTAATGTTTGAAGACAAAACATAATCCAATGCCTACAAACAATGTTTCTCCCCTTAGGAAGAAGATAAACCAAGTACAACTGCATGAATGCTTCCCATTCTAGATAGGATGTGGAATCCATATATGAAGATTGTGTCTCTGAAATCTGCTCATGCGTTGCCAAGCTCTTGGATGAATATGATGCCACAATCCAATCAGGTACATGCCCAATCACAACAATTTGTGATAAACCAGGAACAAGTGGACATTGATCTTGAACAAGCTCCAAAGATGAACATGAAGTGACAATAGTGGATCCATGACTATCATCAAATAGGAGAGATAAACCCTCAAATTGGTCCTCCAAATCTACAATGTGAGACTCCATAAACAAAGAAGAATTTTTTGTCAAATAAGAATCCCAATCAGGAAGACTCTCAGATACTTGTTGCAATGAATCACTGGTAGTACTCAATGACTCATCAATAGAAGATGAAGAATCGGGAACCCCTGAAGCATCTACAATATCCTCCAAAGGATCACAAGCATGGGTTATCAACTCTAAAGAATGAAGAAGCACATTGGAGTTGGAAAGAGGATCTTCAAGAGATGGAGAAGAATCGTGGTCTCCATACACCTCTCTAATGTGAGTCCAAAGAGCATGAGGACATTCAAATTGAATAAGTGTCTCCAAAATTTCATCATTTACATTCTCAAAAATAACTCTAAAGATTCTAGCCCTAAGGCCTTTCCAAATGCAATACTCATCATCTGTGTTAGGACAAGGAACTTTATTAAACAAATATGACAATAGATTCCACTCACTAAAATGAGTGAGAATTAAATTACTCCATTGCCTATAGTTCCCTTTCTCCAAAGTAATTAAGAAACCCATTTACAAAAATAAATTTGGAAGCCAAAGATAGGGATCTTCCTTCAACCCTACAAAACTGGCACAAAAATGCAAAATATCTGCAAAATAGCTGCACCACTGAAAAACTGAGTTTCTCAGCTTTCTGAAGATATTTCGTTTCTGAAAAATGGCCTTCGTTTACAAAAGTTATGACAAAAAGAAAAAAAATGCCTATTTTGGTGCCTCATGACTAAATAGGGGCAGAAAATTAAATCATGGCTTAAAAAAAATAATCGCCACCTAAAGACTAATTGGGTGCAAAACACTGGCGGACATTTACAAAAGGTTAATAGAAACTTCGCTTTAAAGCCTCTATTACATGTCGGCCTAAACAAAAGTTTTTTTGAAAAATTTAAAACACATTTGGATTGATTTATGGGTAAGCCAATCTTCATACCGCCGATACAAACAAACATTGAAATATAAAGCTGTTGATAGAAAAAGTTCCTCGTACCATGCCAACGCAGAAATAATAATGACACCGATCAAGCAATATAAAATCTGCGATAAAATACCAGTATACCCTATGACTGATTTTGACAGCCGATGGACGGGGTACAATTATGACAGGTGCTTGACCGCGTACTATTGAAGATGCCGACTGGGATCTCGAATATTCTCAGCGACCCAGGGATGACGCCCGACCCACGGATCTAATGAATGCTGACGACCGCAGATCGTACCCTGCAAATGTTGACACAGACCCCTTGCCAGTAATAGAATATGCACAATTTCCACAATTTAAAAAAAAATAAATATAGCCCAATAATATTTCAATTTGGGAGACCGTACGGCCTGTTGAAGCATTATTTTTTTTTGCCTTAAAAACAATTTTATCGAAAATGGATGAATTGGCAGTCAAAATTCGTCTTGTGAAGCCTTTTAAGTGCAATGGTGATGCAGATTTGGGCCTAAGTGCCCCAAAAATTCAGCGACCTCTTCGATCAGCTACTCTTAACACTTTTCTAAACCTTTTATAGATCAGCCAAAACATATCCAAATTTGACGAAACGAAAGGCCAACTTGACTTTCTTCGACGCTTTGAATTCAACTGTGAGGTCAATGAAACCTCAAAATGCACCCAACAAAATCTTCAAGCCAACATCAAACCCTCAAATCTGGGAAGGAATCTGCAACACTGGAGCTTTGATACCATGTGGGAGTAAATGGTGACTCTCCAACACCCCCAGGAATAGTTGCTAAACCAAAACCACTTCCACAAGACAGACAATGGCAAGAAAACTTGCTTCACAATGCAAGATTGAGTTGATTGAATTGATACAAATGTACATGAGATGCCTTGCTTATAAAGGAATGGTTGAGATGTAGGATTAGACAAGATCATGACAAGTGTCTTAATCCTATCACATGAGACAACTAACAACCCATCTAAGTGAATGTGCATTCCTAGATAAAGTTTCTAGAAGGAATTTTTCCTACATACATGAAAAGGGGAATTTATCCCTTATTAATGATTTATCTAATAATGCAACCTAGGACTTAATTAAATATTATGCCTAAGTAAACTTATGCAAGTGTAACTAAATAATTAATTACACCAACACATAGATTGTTTGTCTTGTATGAATATGTTTCATGATGCTCTTTTCCCCTAATCTTTTTGAAGCTCCCCGTAACAAATTATTCTATTATTTTTTCAAACATCTGTCATTTTCTTGTCTATAATATTTAGTGTCAATTATTCTCTATAATATTTAGTAGCCAATAAGTGTTACTCTAATACCTCTCATATAATTACTCTATTTGTGTTTAGTATAAATGTGTGTATATGTATCTGTCTATGTTTGGAAGCATTGATTTTCACATATAGTTGACATTGTATGTAAATATATATATATATGTGTATATATATATATGTATATGTATATATATATATACACATATATGTGTGTATATATATGTATGTATGCTTAACTAATAGTTCTTTTACAATTTCCCTATTTGTCTATAATACTGAGTGCCAAATAATGCAACTTGAATTTAGAATCAAGAAGCTAGTTGTTACATAGATTTCTTGTCTTGTATGAATATGTTTCTTGATGCTCTTTTTCCCTAATCTGTTTGAAGCTCCTTGTAACAAATTATTCTATTGTTCTTGTAAGAAGAATTATTTTCAATTTTCTAAATTAAGAAATTTTGGGGTTTCTGATCATGTGCCATTTTCTTTTGTTTCTTAAGTGTTTTGCTATGATTTGAAATAATTTCCAAAAAAAATTATATGCAAACATGTACATATGTGAAATTACTTACAAACAACATTCAATGTGAAGAATGTAGTACAAATGGAGAACCTAGTGCAAGTGAATAATTGTTGTTAGACCTTGTTGACATACTGATAGAATTTCAGGTGCGCTCGAATATGCTCCAAACTAAAAATCTTTCAGTATCTCAACAAGGTGTAACAACAATTTCTTCGTTAGGCTTGGGTTCTTTATTTGAATTGGGCTTCACAAAATAAAGTGGCCAATAGTAGAGGCAAAAGTATATATCCATATATATAGTCCAAGACCACTATGGCTCATTCCAAAATGCAACAACAAATCCTATTCATGCCTACGCTAACAAAAAATCTCAACGGACACTTCAAACAAATAAATTGAACAGATAAAAGAGACATTAGAAAGAATAATACTTAACAACCATCAAACTAATTTTATCTCCAATATGTGTATGCTTTCACACTAGTATGCAATCACTCCTATGTGAATCTGCAATTGGTCCTATGTTAATGGGTGTAATGACAAAGATGCATAGAGATAACTAGAACACTAATCGACATCCTATGATATTCTTCCATTTAATGTTGGATTTTGATCATCTTTTTCTGAAGTGTTTTCCTAATAGCTCTTTCTGTAGTCTCCCTATTTCTCTTTAATATTTAGTGCCAAACAATGTGGCTCAAATAAAACTATGGTCCATTTTCAATGAATCTAATTAGTTACAATCTATCCATTAATTTTAGTTTTAAACAACTAATGATCAATAACTTTTTTTTATTAATATGTAATATATTTAATAATTATAGTTACAATACTTATGGAAAATTTATTTTACTTAAAAATGTTAGGAATATAGTAAATTAATTTTCAACAAATACAATTTAATAAATTTATTCTTTAAAAGTGATAACTTAAAAATATTACATATAAATATACATATACATTATATACATATATATACATGAAAAACAATGATAGGGTGCATCAACCCTCACACAAATAAACACTTTCCATTCAAATTCCATGTATCAAGGCTGCCAGATCCACCACTGCCAACCCATGCAATTATGAAGCTCCACGTCGCCATAAAAAAACCCGATAGGGGGATAAAAGAAACAAGATTTAGCTACAACTGCTCCTATGGTAACGGGTATAAGGCCAACTAATCGACCTCAAATCTACAATATATGTATGTATAAATGTATATTTATATGTATATATATATGTGTATATATGTATGTGTATATATATATATGTATATATATGTATATATATATATATGCATATATATGTGTATATATGTATATATATATATATGTATATATATGAATGTATATATATAAGAATTTTTTTTCCATTCAATGTCATTTTTGACCTTTTCCTTGTGTAGTCTTTTATACTTTGTCATAGCACAACATTGAACACTACATTTACTTCCTCTCATGTCACCGTACAACAACACCAACATGCATAGACCCTTGTGCGAGCAACCACTTCTGATTCATAACTGCAAGAATGAGTTTGATGTACATAGGCTTTATGAAACAATTGATGTGATTAAGGAGCAGGGTGTCAAGAGTACTTAATGTCTCATGAAGGCTTTGTGCATCAAGCTCATACAAGCTCAACCATATTAGCTTATATGAATATACATGTATAACCATAGATATATTTAAAGTAGTAATTACACATAAACATGTAACAAAATATATATGTGTATCCATGTGTATATAAATGTATATATACAATTTTGCAAAGATTTTTGCATCATATAATTTTTGTCATGGCTTAAAGAAAATAGGTCCCCCGAGCAAGAAACACACACTTCTTGTAAATATTATTGACAAAAGGGAAATGGTATTGAATTCCCTAAAACATATATATATTGAAATCCCCCTTTCATATTTAAAAATATACATATAGGTAGAAATATATATCCATATATATAGACAAAACCACTATGGATCAGTTCACAATGCAACAAAAATCTATATATACACATGTATGTCTAAACAGTTGTGTATGATATCTTTATTTTTATTTATGTAGATTTTAATATAAAAAGAGTTAAAAATAACATTAAATTTTAGAAATTTGAAAGTGAAAACCAGTTCTTGTCAGAGGAAGAATAAAATAAGAAATATCAATATGTTTCAGGATATTCTTTTCCTGATAATAAATTATGTGTTATTGTAATTTTATGTTTAATGTGGGTTGATGGTCATCTATCAGTTTCTTGTGGTGCTCATGTGGTTTTCTAATATTTCTTTTACAATTTGGTTGATTGTCAACAATATTTAGTGCTAGATAATGTAGTTTGAATTTAGAATTGGCAAGGTACCTATTACATAGATTGCTTATCTTCAATCAATATCTTTCATCATATCTTTTCCCCATTGTTTTCTTGAAGATCCCTATGACAAATTGTTCATTGTGATGGTTTATCTCTTGTAGATTCCAAAATTTTGTAGACTCCTATGAACTACAAACATGGCGTTGCTCTATACCTTCAGGATGCTTTCAATTTGTTGCATTTGTGTATGCTTTCGTACCTATAGTAAGGTTCTACTTATTGTGGGTTTTCAGTCATCTCTTATTTACCTATCATTCTTGAGTGTTTTTGTAACAACTGTTTTACAATTTCTCTATTTCTCTATAATATTTAGTGCTAGACAATGTATCTCTAATTTTGAATTGGCAAGCCAACTATTACATAGATTGCTTGTGTTTTTTTCTGCACTTACACATAATGCACTGTTCATTATTGTAGTTCACATGTTCTATTCTTTATGTTTCAATATGTTTTTCTTGAAGTTACACTTTATAAGTTCCTTATTCCACATGGCAATCATGTCAATTACATGTTGTGTATATCTCTACTTTAGCACGGTCCTCCAAAAAAATATGTTCATCAATGCTAACTATACAATGTTCACATATCAATAAGCCAATGCAATTTTTGACCCTTCTCCCATGTATGCTTTTATACTTTGCTATAGGGCAGCATTGAACACTATTTTTGCTTCCTCCAGCATCATCCTACAACAACACCAACATGCATTAACCCTTGTGCAAGCAAAGACTTGCCATTCAGTGTTATTTTCAAACTTTTTCCTACGTATTCTTTTATACTTTGTCGTAGCACAACATTGAACACTGCATTTACTTCCTCCCGTGTCACTGTACAACAATGCCAACATGCATAAACCCTTTTGCAAGCAACCACTTCCGATTCATAACTGCAAGAATGACCTTGATGTATAGAGGTTTTATGAAATAATTGATGCGATTAAGGAGTAGGGCATCAAGAGTGCGTAATTTCTCATGAAGCCTTTGTGCATCAATTTCACGACATGTAACTGATAAACATGAAACTATTTTTCCTTGGTGAGAATGTTTTTTTTGTAGATATAGATCTGGATGATTGTAATTATCGGTTATGCAGTTCATTGGTCAAATATTTGTGTACCATATATTGCACTTGAGATTGTGAGGATGAAGAAAAGGAGGAGCTATTTTTCCCTACAAAGCATGCATGCAGATGCTATGAAACTTGTGGTGTTTTTCATGACTTTATAATTCATGGCATTTTCAAACAAATTACAAGTCATGTTGTTTTCTATGAATTTTATAGCACTTTTGACTACATACTCTACAGGGGAAGATTGCGTAGGTGTGTGTTCATCGGACTTTCCCACATGTTGATAATGTGCATTTCATTGCCCACATTATCTAGCCATCCTATTGTTGTTGTGCACCGAGGCGAGGGGAGGTAAATGCAATATTCAATATTTCAGTTTGAGGATGTATATTGTTTTCGTTGTATTGTGAAAATGATCAACTGTGAGGTTGGTTTAATAGAAAACTATTAAAAAATGGTGGGTGATCCCACAATACTAGTTTACAATTTTTGGCCAAACTGGAAACTGAAATATTTTTTTCTAACTAAATCCTCACTTGTGGGCACCTATAGCAGCTAAACTCTGAGGAATTTGAAGATGATGCAAACTAGTGATTTCTGACATTTTTTTAATATATTCTAAATATATTTTTTTAAAATTTTTTGGAATCAGATTGCACTTCTTTTTCCATCTCCTTCAAAAACCATTTTTTTTAGCAACAAACATTTTTGAGTGACACTCACCGTATAAAACATAACTTTTTTTCCATGAAGGATAAAATTCTAATTCTTTTGAATTTAGAATTGTAACTCTGATATCTAGTGCTTCCAATTGGTCTCATAGTTTTTTATTGATTTTTTTCCATTAATCAAGTTTCAAAGTCAAACCAAGTACAACTCAAACATACGCGAACCGTATACAACGTAACATTTTTTGTATGTATGAAAATTCAACTTTTTTTTGTTGGATCAAGGACTTCAATATTTGGTAGACTCATATTTTTAATTTTTTTTTTGATAATCTGCTAGTTTTCCACATGTGCAAAACAAAGACCTTGATTTTCGGTGATAAATCTATGTTTAATAAAACTAAAAAAAATACATAATGAAACCAAAACATATTAAAATTATAGTTGTTGCATAGATTGTTCTGAGGACTACCTAATTCTAGTTGGGTTTGTGAAGTCTCTGCCATTTTCATCTTCAACCTGAGCTCTGAAGTGAATTTTTTTTTTTTTTTTGTGACGGAGAGGAGGAATCAAGGAAAAAGGGGTTTCAAGCGAACCAAGGGGTTCGAGTGAACCAGGGGGTTTGAGTGAACCCCCAGGGATTCGAGCAAACCCCTAGGGGTGCATTAAATGGGTTCACTTGAACCTAGGTTCGAGTGAACCTTCTTTTGGTTCATTTGAACCAATGAGTTGTTTGAACCCCAAGAACAATTTTTTTCGGCATGGGGTCATTTTTTGCAAGTTTTCCTTGCTCATTCGAAATGTAAACAAATTTTGTGGGTTTACCCTAGTACCATGCACCTCTGTTAGATAGCAGATTGGAAGGAGCTACGAGTGTTGTGCTCCACAACCTACAACGTTTGGCCTCTTATTGTTGCTATAAGTTGTGTTGCAATGTCTTTCTTCCCATTCCATACACATCTAACAAACAAGAGACATTTTGATAGATTCAAATAAAATGTTGCTCGTTGTAAGCATAACCAAAGTTTATTAAATTATAAAATTATATTTTACTAAGTTATACATTCAACTCTTTTCTTCATGCATGGCCAAATAGGTTACAATGCATATCAAAATAAGGTATATTTATAAAGTTATTTGTGTGCAATTTACGCTTTGAAGCAAAGCCTTTCATATTCCTTTCATCTCTTCCTTTTAATGATATTTGGCTATTTCATCCACAAAATTGATTTTTTTCCAAACAAGACCTCCCATATATTCTTCTTTCCCTATAGTTATCAACATTATAGACAAGTCCCATATTTCCAAATTATTTATTTTCATTCCCTTTTCCTTAAAATTATTGCAGCAAAGAAAACACTACAAAAATGGAAATCATTTATGAGAACAGTGTTTTTTTTTGCAACTTTGACATTGTGCAGTATATGATATACATGCATGCATGGATTCTTACATGCACTAGAGCATAATAAACATAGTCTATTCTACACATTACACTTTCCCATGTCTCTACAAATAAATTTTCATCCTATGGAAAAAATTATCTATAGGTACTTGTTTCTCAACATGTCCATCTTTTTAAAGTTGTTACATGAAAAAAACCTAGTACAATATAAGAAATCATATATGGAAACAAAAAAATTTCTTCCAATTCACCATTGTATGATATATGATATAATTCCATTCAATTTTTGGTGGGCCTTCCATACTTTTCTTGCTCGGAGGTTTGGCTAGAGCCCATGAGGCTTCATGATGTCAAAATGAAAGGGAGGAGAATGAGCATGGGTTTTGTGGTTTTTCCTTTCACCGTCATGCATTGGCTGCTACAAATATAAAACATATTGTATTCTATCGAATGCATTTATCCATGCTTATAGAGCTATATTTTTAGCTTGGTGAACCACCAAAAATAAAATAGGGAAAGAGGATTCCCCAATGAGCCTCTAAGGTTTTTCACCTATAAGTTAGGTTAGGGAATGCAACTCTCTTTCACACATTTGAATTTTAGGGTTCCTTCAAAGGGGTTGGGGGTTTTGAGGTTTGTGAAATGTATCTAAGTGCTAGAAATGGAAAATAGAAACTATGAAGGTAAAACCTAAATAATGCAACTATGTTTGAAAACACATAATGATATGCAAATGACCTAGAAACGTGAACAAAATATTGCAAAAATGGATTACACTAAAGGGGTGCTCCTGGGAATGAGTTGTAGACTATATTAGAGGTAGGAAATGTTGTTGATGCTGAAATTTAGGCCTGTTGGGACACTTACACCATTCTGGGCGACCTAGTCCTTTTTTCTAGAAAACTATACCAAAGTTTGTTTTGGCCAAAAGGGTATCCAGATCTACCAAAATGTATTGAAAATAGGTTCAAAAGGGACTAGGTCATCACTATTGGTGACTTAGTCCTCTTTTGAATTTCTGAAGATCAGAAATTGGAAATGGAAGCCCTAGGTTTGTGCTTTCTGCTCCTCGTGGTGCCCGATCCCAAAAGTGAAGATTCAGATCTATAGGTGTCCTCCAAGATCGAATTAGGGTTTCACCATCCTTGAAGAGCTTGAGCAAGTTTTTGAAGGCTTTTCCACCTTGTTTATTTTCCAAATCTGCACACAAGAACTACAAATCTCACCAAGAGGGAAAATTTGTTGATTGTTAGAGATTAGGGGTTTTCCTTGGTCAAACCCCTTTTGAGTAATCAAACCAAAAAGATTAAATAAATGAATGAAACATGAAACAATGGAGTTTACCTTGCCATGATGGTTTATCTTGAGTTGAAACAATAGAGGATTCAACTCTTGGATGCTTCTTGAGAGAGATATCTCAGTGACTCAGAATAATCAAAACCCTAGCTTGCTTGAGAAGAGTGGTGAGATGAGAGATTAATAGATGAAAATGAATCTTAAGAGAGGAAAAATGAGGGGAATAACCCTTTATTTATAGAAATTGTGCCCTAATTTCCTCAAAATAACACCATATAGGGCAACCTTATGGTTTTAGAGACAAAATCTCGAAAGAATATGAAGTTAAATTTAAATTTTATGGCACATGGGACTAGGTCACCCAAGGTGGTGACCTAGTCCACTAGGACAATTTTTATTAGTTTTTGGGGATTGAAGTGTGATTATTGTTGCATGTTGGGATTGTCTTACAAAACAAACTAAAATAAGGCATGTATGTGCATTAAGGAGTCATTATATTATAAGAAAGGGTTGATTAAGTGATGACAAACATTGAAAAGTGTGAACATGTTTTACAACACCTTGGAACAAGGCTTGGAAAGGGGTAAAAGGAGGTTGAAAAGGGTCCAAAATCCATAGGAAAAGGTCCAAATGAGTGAAAATTCTCAAAGGCTACACTTTTTGGTGACACATTTAGCCCCCACTTTAGTGAGAGGATGAAATTTCTTCAAAATCACACTAAAGTAGCCCAATGGAGATGGTGAAGAATGATAAAGAAGAATAAGGAGGTGGTCAAGCCCCCAAAGATTTGAGATTCTAAGTAAAAAAAAAATCAGCTGAAGAAGACACATTCAAGGGTGAATGATTTACAGCAAGACGAGATACATGATGATGCAATGGAAAGAACTGAAATGAAGAGAAAGGGAAAGGTGAAAAGTTGGATCAAGCTTTGATCATTTGTCTAGCTAGTTGTGGATCAGATCTAGGATGTTTGTCCAAAGAAATGATGTGCTAACTTTGGGGCCACAAAACATCAAGTCGTCCATAGGGTGAGTTGTCCCAAAGAAGGTGAGAAACATACGCACAGTTGGTATGTACTCAGAAAGGTGGCTATGGGAAAATTCATGCCACTGGTTGGGATTTCCACTCAAACCATACCAAAGTTATACCTCGTTCAATAACTTTGATAAGGCTCCACAAAAGAAAATGTTTTTTGAAATGATGGTGTAAGGAATGTTCAAAGGGATTTTCCTTTTGTTCATGCGATGTCTCATCTTAAGGAACATTATGTGTAATGTTTCCAAGAGAGGAAAATTGCAAATGGTCTCATCTTGTATCCAAGAGAGGAAGAACTCATCCTGTATTCAAAAGAGGAAAAATGCAAATGTCTCATCCTGAGCAACATTCTACCTAATGTTTCCAAGAGAGCAATCACAAGAAAAGGAAAATCACACAGTGAAAATGTGAGCAGTGATGTATCCCCCCACTTTAAAGGGATTTCTTCACACCATTCTATGAGACATTTCTTTAAAGTAGAAGAAGAGAAGAGGACATGAGAGCTTGTTCAGAAAGCCCTATGTTGAGTCATATGTTTCCGATAAGCTGCATCATGAGAAGGGGAGTATTTCACATGCGAGCCAACTTAAGACATGTAATCCACATCCCAAGATCTCTATTATATGTTCATGAAAGGTTAACGCCTAGTCAATAGAGGCAACGACAAGTGACATACGAGCGAAAAGGCTACCAAACCCCTTGCCCCCACTTAGTGTAGGACAAGAGTGAGCCGAAAGGATCGAGGAAATGTAAGGTAAAGTGAAAATCAATATCAATTAGAGGAATTAGGTGCCCCTACATGAGGGAGAACACCAAAATCCTTAAGATGTTGGATTTTTCTAGTCAAGGCCTTACACTCATTAGTGTGATGACCATGAACTCGGTGGTAGGCACGAAAGGAATATTTGTTGGAACATTTCTTTCGAGTTTTGGGAGGAATGGAGATCAAGTGATCTTGGAAGAGTCTCAACATGATACGCTCTTGATCGAGGGTAGAAGGTTTTTGTTTGATTTGCGACAAAGAAGTGTCTTGCTTAGTAGAGGATTTCATGCTTACGCAAGGTGCTAGAGATTGACACTACACACATTAATAATAGAGCCATTGCCAACAAGGGTTTGCTTGATCCCTATGCATTTGTGTTGAGATATGATCATGAAAGCTTTAGCTCGTTTTTGCACATCCAAAGGAGGGAGCTCACTTTTATGGAAAAAAATGTCGGCATTTAAGCCTTGGATCATAGCTGCTATGTCATTTGTTTGCACAATTCAAGGAACATGATTTTTTTGTAAGGATTCCTCCATGTTGTGATAGTGAGGGGAGTCTTGAATAAGGTCCCACAAAGATATTTCATCAGAAGTATTCCTTAGTTGGTCAACAAGGTCATACTCCCTAAGAAAGGAATTTAAGTGAGGGGCAATAGGTAAGATAGGAGGAGATGAAGGTAATTAAGTGGAGGTTGGTTGTTGGGATAGTGGGTTGTTTCTTGTATAATATGTATGAGCAATGGTATAATGACTCGATTGTTGTGACACATTATTATTGGGTGGGTAAAGAATGAATTCAAGTTTAGGATTGTTTGGAGGAGGATAAGGGACAAGTTGAGGTTGAATAATATTAACATCCCTTAGGGAAGGAGAGTTTGACATGAGTTCTACATCTTCTTGTAAGGGCATAATATTATTATTGTCATTGTTATCCATGTTTTGTATCATGATATCCTCCCTAGGAGAAGAGATTTTAGGAGAACTACAAGCCTCATGTTCTTGACATTCAAAGATTGGTTCTTCTAAAATGACTTCATCAAAAGTAGGGGAATGAAAAATGATGGGAATATCAAGAGTGGGATGATTAGGAGAAGGGTCTATTTGATTGTCAAATGTCTCATTCACTTGTTCCATACTATCTACCTTAGTAGGAGAGCTAGCTTCAACATAGGTAGGAGAGGCATCGAGGGAAGGACCGCTATGATTTTCAAATAGGTTGTCCCAAATGGTAGGATTATTAGGGAAGGGAGGTTCAAGATTCTCATGACTTGTAATAGGTATATCTTCTAATACCAACCTATCCTCCTTGCATTGAGGGGGGATATTAGGAGATGGAAAATTTTAATTGTCATGGTTAGGGAGACTAGGTAAGGAAATATTTATAAATGTTTATTTATTTTTATTTGGAAAAGAGGGATGAGGAGAGGGACATTCAAGATCCTCAATGCTTGTATCTTCTTGCACCAAAATACCTTTGTCGCTAATAGGAGAGGTATAGGGAGAAGCACAAGTATGATTGCTATGATTTTCAACATAAAGATCCTCATCAAGGTGTAATGTAATGTTAAGAAGTATGTTGATGGTTTGGTTATTAGCATGTTCGTTAATGAATTAATTATTGTAATCTACATTAAACTCATAAGAAGGAATGTTAAATTTATGAAATCCATTTGAAACCAAATCAAAGCCACATATTTTAAAATAAAACATGGTATGGATAGAAGGGAAAGAGAATGCAATTCAATGACTTAAAGTTAAATGTTGAAATGTAATTTTTCTGATTTGGAAACCAGGTAATTTTTTATTACACTATGCAACAATCTGAAATAGAAATGTAGTATATGCAAAATTGAAACTAAGCAATGCATGAAATGAGCTAATTTAAGCTATTTTTAATGAAAAATATGTAACAAAAATAGAACCAATTGATACAGATAGATACTGGCACAAAACATAAGCTTAAAATATGGTTTTAAGCTCTGCAAAAGGCAATTTCAAAGGCCTAAAGGGACTAGGTCACTTAGGATGGCGATTTAGTCCTCTTGGTGATTTTAAAAAAAAAAATCATATTTTTCAGATTGATTTAGGTGGTTTTTGTATTGGATGATGCAGACCTAACATGAAAATGAAAAATTTCATAGATATGTAATGTTCTAATGTAAAAATGCAACCTATATTCACTTTTCACTAATGCAAATTTTAAAACCCTAGGATGCAATCTCACTAATACAACATGCAATGCAAGTTAATCCTAGGAAAATGAAGGACTCCAAATCAGACAAGAAGGGGGTAGGAATGTTGGGTTCACCAAAATGAACCACCAAAAATTAAATAGGGAAAGAGGATTCCCTAATGAGCCTCTAAGGTTTTTCACCTAGAAGTTAGGTTAGGGAATGTAACTCTCTTTCACACCTTTCCATTTTAGGGTTCATTCAAAGGGGTTGGGGGTTGTGAGTTGTGTGAAATGTATCTAAGTGCCAAAAAATGGTGAATAGAAATCAACTATGAATGTAAAACCTAAAGAATGCAACTATTTTTTAAAACACATAATGATATGCAAATGACCTAAGAAATGTGAACAAACTATTATAGGAATGGATGAAATTGAAGAGTTGCACCTAGGAATGAGTTGTATACTAGATTAGAGGATGGAAATCTTGTTGATGCTGACATTTAAGCCTATTGGGACACTTACACCATTTCAGACGACCTAGTTCTTTTTCTAGAAAGCTACACCAAAGTCCATTTCAGCCAAAAGGGTATCCAAATCTACCAAAATCTCTGAAAAATGGGTTTAGAGGGACTAGGTCACCATTGTTGGTGACTTAATCCTCTTCTAAATTTTTGAAGATCAAAAACTAGAAATGGAAGCCCTAGGTCTGTGCTTTTTGCTCCTCCAAGTGTTCAATCCTGAAAGTGAAGATTATGATTTGTAGGTGTCCTCCAAGATCCAATATGGGTTTCTCCATACTTGAATAGCTTGAGAAATTTTTTGAAGGCTTTTCCACCTTGGTTCTTTGTCAAATATGCACACAAGACCTACAAATCAAACAAAGAGGGAAAATTTGTTGATTGTTAGGGATTAGGGGTTTGCCTTGGTCAAACCCCTTTTGATTAATCAAACCAAAAAGATGAAATAAAGCAATGAAACATGAAACAATTGAGTTTACCTTTCCATTATGGTTGATCTTGAGTTGTAGCAATGGAGGATTCAACTCTTGGATGCTTCTAGAGAGAGATATCTTAGTGACTTACAATACTCAAAACTCTAGCTTTCTTGAGAAGAGTGGTGAGATGAGAAGTTGATAGACAAAAAATGAAGCTTAAGAGAGGGAAAATGAGGGGAATAACCCTTATTTATACAATTTTTCCCTATTTTCCCTAAAATAACACCCTATAGGGTGACCTTAGGATTTTAGAAACAAAATCTTGAAAGAATATTAAGTTAAATTTAAATTTTATGCCACATGGGACTAGGTTTCCCAAGGTGGTGACCTAGTCCACTTGGGCAATTTTTATTGGTTTTTAGTGATTGAAGTGTGATTATTGTTGCTTGTCGGTATTGTCTTACAAAACACACTAAAATAAGGTATGCATGTGCATTAAGGGGTCATTATAGCATAAGAAAGGGTTGATTAAGTGATAACAAACCTAGGAAAGTGTGAAAATATTTTACAACACCTTACAAAACCTTGGAACAATTCTTGGAAAGGGGTAAAAATAGGTTGAAAAAGGTCTAAAATCCATAGGAAAAGGTCCAAATGAGTGAAAAGTGTCAACGGCTACACTTTTTGGTGACACACTTGGTAATTGAACTATTTAAATCTAGTTCTTTATGATGATACCCATTTTTTGTAGGTTATGACAAGAATTATATGATGCGATCCTAAATGATTTTATGTAAAGAAAACCTTGCCCATCTCTTAAAACCTATACACAACTAACAAAATTTGAAACATATTGATACAAGATTAAAGTTGTTTCCATTGGAGGTAAATATTGAAGACACATAGAGAATTGTATAAGAGGTATTAGAATAACAATAATTTTCTACTAAATATTATAGACAAGAATCTACATTAAATAGTACTTTAAAATATAGAGCATAGGAGAGGCAAACTACAATAATGAACAATTTGTTATGGGGAGCAAAACAAAATAATATCATGAAGATCAATTTGGTATCAAGAATTTTAAATAGATGAGGAAAAATAATATCATGAAACATATTGATACAAGACATATAACATGTTCCATCCAAACAAAATAACACATAAACAGAGCAAAAAAAATGAAAGCAATGTAAAGGTTTAGGTGAATGCCATGTTTGTACTTTATATCAATCTACAAATTTTTTGAATTGTGAAACTTAAAAACAATAGTTATTTTACAATTTCTCAATTTTGTCTATAATATTTAGTGCCAAATAATATAGCTTCAATTTCAAATTTATAAGACAAATATAATATATATTTCTTGTGTTGATCAATATCCACTTGCCCATAACAAAAATTTCATTATTGTAGTTCACCTCTTCTATTCTCCAAGTTCTTAAGTTCCGTTTATTGTATCTTTCCTTTTTAATGTTCACTATGGGATGTTAAGACTTCTATTTTGAAAATATAAACATAATTTATTACCTATGTTTGCATATATATATTCGTACTTTCATTGAGCTTGTCTCACTCTCTACACAAGGTATACCTACATCTTGTTTATATGATCTCTTCTATTTCAGATACATTACATATTATTTGTTATAAACTATACCACTATTTATATTTCTTAATTTACATATTATCTACGAATTACATATGTTTTCCACACTAAACTTTAAATTCTCCTTGTGACTAACTATATCTGATTGAAACCATTTTAGATTGCAAACATTTTCAACTATAACTGTACTTCTCCACAATACTAATTAGCTTTGTCATCACATGTTTGGCATGGCATACAAGATGCAACTACATTCTATTTATATAGAAGGTAAGGTTGTATGTCGTTTATTCCATGCCTTATTTCATGACTACATGTCAAATTATTTGTCATAAATGATACAACTATATATCTTTTTAAAAATGTATAATATTGATTTCAACTAAAGAAAATTCTTAGGTTAATGATATGAGATTTTCATAATCTATAATGATTAAGATTTTTTATTTCTAGATATTTGATTTTGTTTCTGTTTTTGGATGAAAAAAACCCAAACACAATCAAATATCAAAAAACAACAAACTTAGTTGCCCAGACATTGGCTTCACCATTGATCATAGTGGTGGGAAATGTATGTTCTTGCTCGGGGGTTTGATTGCAATAGATGAGGTTGCATGACCCAATATGATAGGATGGAGAGCAAGGCTTCTTTTCTTCTATTCATACTACATCCAATTGCACCTAGGAGGTATGCCTACATCTTATCTAACACTTTTGTTTTGCAAATATGGACATAACTTATTCTATTGTTTGCATAAATATATTTGCACATTTATTGAGCTCCCACGCTTTTGATTTTAATATGGTCACATCTCTTATAGGTGCTCAAACATTGGCTTCACCATTGATCATAGTGGTGGACAATGTATGTTCTTTCTCGGGGGTTTGGTGACAACACATGAGGCTGCATGACCCAATATGGTAGGGTGGAGAGTAGGCCTTCTTTTCTTCTATTCATACTACATCAAGTTGCACCTAGGAGGTATTCTTGCATCATATCTAAGACTTTTTTCTTGCAAATATGAACATATTTATTCCCATGTTTGTAAATATATATTTGCACATTCATAGAGCTCCTATGCTTTTGATTTTAATATGGTTCCCACATTGTTTTATGTGCAATAACAAATAGATTAATTGTATAAGAGGACCTGGTTTATCTAGCATTTGGTATTATAGAGAAATAGGGGAATTGTAATAGAACTATTAGTAAAAAATACATATCTATATTAATGCATATATACATATTTATACACATGTATATATATACATTTATATATATCTATATATATACATATATATTTATACATATATACATGCATATATATATGTACATGTATATATATATACAAATCACAGGTTCTAGACTACAACAATTTTAACACCCTCCAATCTTATATAAAAAAAAGGTGGAGCAAATAATTTTTACAATAGTCTACTATCAATCAAATACCACTGTCATTCTAGGCAAAAAAAAAAGATAAGGACACCATTCTTAAAACCAATGTATGTAGCAGTTGGCTTGTCAATTCAAAATTCAACCTACATTATTTGGAACAAAAATCTCTTTTACAGTTTCCCTATTTGTCTATAATATTTAGTGCCAACTAATGTAGCTTGAATTTTGAATTTACAAGCGAACTATTACATAGATTGTTTGTCTTCTATCGATATGTTTCATGATATACTCTTCTCCTCATATGTTTTAAGCTTTGTGTAACAAACTATTGATTCCCACAATTCACTTTCTCTTCCTTGAATTTTTAATCTGTGTAGTGCTTCTCCTAATAAAAGTTTCCCTTGTTGGTGATTCACAAACTTGATAATCTCCATCCTTCATATTTTGATGAACAATGCAAGTCTTGAACAAAAAAATAATATCATAGGGAAAACATGGAGAATAGAAAAGGGCAATAACCTATACAAAATTCTATGAAATGAACACCATAGTGGCTATTTCAACAATGCAACTTAATAAAAGTATACTTTCCCACACTATGGCATTCAATATTCTATTGACTTCATCAACTTGTATTTGATTCACTCACCCTCATTGCACAATGATGCCAGAATGCATTGATGCTCACACGAGAAAACACTTACTGTTGAGCTTCTATGTATCAAGGACACCAACTACACCACCACCAATCCATGTAATCACCAAGCTCCATGTCTCCACCCCAAAACTCGATCAAGTTGTTCCCGGTCAGAGCATCTCCAACACCGACAAATCCAATTCACGGTTGGCCTAGTGGAAATCTAGGTTGTGGAAACTCCAAACAAGATAGCCTCCTGGTGGGGACATCTATAGTGTTGCCTATGATTCTTAAGTGTTTTTCTAATAGTTGTTTAACAATTTCCCTATTTTGTTTATAATATATAGTGGGAAACAATGTAGCCTGAATTTTGCATTGGTAGTCCAACTGTTACATATGATTTGTTGTTACACCTTGTCTAGATAGCAATTTAGAATTTGTGGTAACTAGGAATATGCTGCAAAATCAAATCTATACATGCATTTCACTCACCTATTATAAAAACACTTAACAATCAAAGGAAAATGAGAGATGTTTCAAAACCCACAATAAATAGAATATTAAAATATGGAGAATAGAACAGGCACAGTACAATAATGAACAGTTGGGTATGGGAACTAGAAATAAGAATATGGGTATGTGTAGGATAATGATGGGCCAACAAGTGGCGATATGTAAGTGATATGATGACCCATGTGGGTGATGACTTTTTTTTTACCCAAAATTGATGAAACGAAAAGGGTTTTTAAAGGAGATTCTCAGCTTTCCACCAATATAAATTATGTTTTACTCTGAATTTGATAAATAATAATTATTCATTTTCTATTTGAATTACGACTAAAGTCCTCATTGATAGGCTAATTGAAAAATATCTATAGCTTTCAAACGGTATCACATTTTTTGAATCCAAAACATGCGTCACATTATATGCTTCACATAATATAGCATTAAAAAAAAAAAATGAATTTCATGAAGTTTTGACCAAGTTAAGGTGGCCAGACATATGAGTTTTTATATTTTAAAAATTTGTAATATAAAAATCATAATTAATTATTTACTTGGAAAAAAATTACAAAAAAATATGCATCACATCAGGACATGAGTCCTCTACTTATATCTAAAATATTATAAAATTTTTTTATCATTTTGTTGTGGTTAGAGTGGTTAGACAAATACCTACTTCTTATTTTTTCTTTGAAATTTAAGTACTACTGCATTGAAATTTCAAATTTTCACCAAATAGATTTTTTTATTTTTTTAATAAACCTAGTTGTTTAGAAACTACATTCAATTTTCTACAGATTCTATTCTTACATATTTTTGAAATAATATAGATAACTTATTCAAATTTTTACGTCAAGTTATCTAACTTTGATTTTTCTGAATTTTATTGCCACTTAAGGGTATGTTTTTTCCATGATGATCCTGCACATACCCATATCATGAAGAACACTTTGTTAACGGGAAGTTCAAACAGTTGAGAAAAAAACAATACCATGAAACATATTGATAGAACAAGAAAAGATAAAGTGGAAAAGACCTATTAGGAAAACACTTAAGAATCAGAGAAAAATGATAGATGTTGTGAAAGCCACATTAAATAGAACTTTAGGATATGGAGAATAGAAGAGGAAAGCTATCATAATGAACAATTTGTTATGAGGAACTGAAAATAAGAATACCAAATTTATTCATATTAGAGATAATTTCAGTTGGATCATTTCCAACATCTATGCTCCTAATGGAAAGGGGGCTAGAAAGATTTTTTGGCAAGATTTGGCCACCTTTCGCTATAAATACACTAATGAGACTTGGGTGGTTATGGGAGATTGCAATACTCCACTGCAGGATAATGAAAAGTTAGGAGGTTCCTAGGTTAATATGGAAAACAAAATGGACCTTTTGGACTTCATCAACAATCAAGTGGTAATCGATCTAGAATTGCAAGGGGCCTCCTTCACTTGGTCAAATCAAAGAGTGGGTAAGGAGTTGATTCAAGTCAGATTGGATAGAACTTTAATTTCTAATCAATGGTTTCTTAAGTATTTTTTCTCTTTAAAAGCCCTTTTGAGGGTTGCATCTGATCATTTTCCTATCAATTTTGTGGTGGACCCAATAGAGGCTAAAATAAATTTCCCTTTTAGATTTGAGCGTATGTAGTTGTCACATCCTCAACTCCATGATGAAGTTAGGAAATGGTGGAATATTTTTGTTTCGGGGACTGCTATGTTTAGGGTTGCCAAAAACTTAAGAGAATTTTAAAATAGGATAAGAGTGTGGAACAAAGAATCATTTGGTAATATCTTCAAAAGAAAAGCTGAGTTAAAATCGGATCTGAAGGTAATCCAGGAGAAGATCCAACAAGAGGGATGCAATGTGGAGATTAGATAGAAAGAAAATGAGCTTCTGGTGGAGATGCATGACATAATTGTTAAAGAGGAAGATTTTTGGAGACAAAGATCTAGGGTTCAATGGCTCTCAGCTGGGGATAAAAATACTAGATATTTCCATATGTCTGCCCTAAAACATTGTGCTGTGAAAAGGATAACTCATAGTGATAAGGAGGAGGATATTAGGAGACAAGTTGTTCCAATTTTTAGCAATCTCCTATTGGCTAGTGATGGGGTTAATCAAGATTTGCAAGGCCTTCTTTCTGAGGCTATTCCCAGTCTTGTTAAGGAGGAAGAGAACAAAATGCTAGCTACCATCCCTTTGAAGGAATAAATAAAGAGAGTTGCTTTCTATTTTGAAGGTAATAAAGCCCCTGGACCTAATGGTTTTCTGATGTTACTTTTTCAATATTTCTGGGAGATTGTTGAAAAGGATGTGGTGAATATTGTTAAGGATTTCTTTGGAATGAGAAGCATCCTTAAGGAACTCAATGCAACCTTCTTGGTCTTGATCCCTAAACGTCGTGGGGCTGCAAAATTTGAAGCTTTTAGGCCCATAAGCCTTTGTAATTCTTTCTACAAAATTATTTCTAAAGTCCTGACTTCTAGACTTCTGACCATCTTGCTTTTCTTAATCTCCCCTCAACAAAATGGCTTTGTTCCTAGTAGGCAAATTTTAGATTCGATAATAATGGTGCATGAAAATATTCATTTGCTCTATGTTTCTAAGATAGAAGGCTTTCTCTTGAAGTTATATATCTCCAAAGCTTATGATCATGTTTATTGGAACTTTTTGTTCAAGATAATGATGGCATTTGGCTTCAGAAAAAGAATCATTCAAATGGTTAGACAACTCATCTCTAATGCTTCTTTCTCTATCCTGGTCAATGGGTCTCCTTCACATTTTTTAAAGAATTCTAGAGGTTTAAGACAAGGAGATCCCATTTCCCCTATTATGTTTAATTTAATGGAAAAATTCCTTGGGAGGAACCTAAATAGATTGGTTGATCAAGGAGTGCTAATGGGTTTAAGTCCTCCTTCAAGTAACTTAGTTTGTTCTCATCAACAGTTTGTTGATGATACCATATTGATGGGGAGATCAATAGTGGCTAAAGCCAGAAATCTCAGAAAATTTCTGGAAAACTATGAAGGAGCATCTAGTCAAAAGATTAATATCCAAAAAAGTTCCTTAGTTTTCTTCAACACTCCGGTTCAAAGGCATAATAGGATAGAATTTTTTTTGGCTGTAGAGTGGATGCTCTTCCTTTAATATATCTTGGATTTCCCTTGGGACTTAAGCCCTTTGATTCTTTCTGGAACTCCTTGGTGGACAAATTCAATAAAAATTTGGCAGGGTGAAAAGAAGCTCTTCTCAGTCAAGCTTGTAAGATTCAACTCCTCAAGGCCACTCTTCAAGAACCTTTCGATCTATGCTCTTCGTATTTTTAATATTCCAGTTAAATATGTAGAAGATATTGAGAAAATCCAGAAACATTTTCTTTGGTTTGGGGTAGAAGAAAGGAGGCATATGCCCCTTATTGATTGGGACTTGGTTTATAGACTGAAGAAGCTAGGGGGGTTGGGCCTCAAAAAGATCAGAACTATGAATAGTGCTCTCCTTGCTAAACATATTTGCAGAATTTTCTCCTCAAAATGAGAATGGAATAAAATCTTAAAAAGTAAATATTTGGCCAACTGTGGCTCTCTAAATTATTTGTTGGATTCTCAATGTCTGCCTTGTGGTTTGGCTCTATGGAACGATATAACAAAAGGGAGAAAAATCCTTCACTTGGGCATGGGCTGGAGCATAAGAAATGGGAATCTTGTGAGGTTCTGGGAGTATAGATGGATTATGAAGGAACCTTTAATTTCCTATGATAGTTTCAAATAGTGGGCAGATATTTCTAAGGCTACTTTTGGAATATTAGCTAAAGAGTATTGGAGGGATGGGAGTTGGGTGAACCTTTGTTAGATCAGTCTAGATCTTGTCCTGATCCAATCCTCCCTTTTGGCTTTCAGAATGGAAATGAAATTTTAGGACATCTTGGTTTGGATGGCTAATTCGTCAAGAAACTACTCTGTTTCTTTGGTTGTCTCTTTGTTTTCTTTATCTCCTGGCCCTCCTCTCTTTTGGGCCAAAGCTTGG